>CM052670.1:66926122-66956058 GCA_028533165.1 Leontopithecus rosalia | reverse complement strand
GTGCAGAAGCTGTGGAGTTTGATTAGGTCCCATTTGTCTATTTTGGCTTTTGTTGCCAATGCTTTTGGTGTTTTGGTCATGAAGTCCTTGCCTACTCCTATGTCCTGAATAGTTTTGCCTAGATTTTCTTCTAGGGTTTTACCCATTACATGTTAACATAAATAACTGACATTTTTAAAAATCTGTATTTTTCTAACCAAAAAAATTTGTAAGGTGACTGGCATTGTTTTACTATTTTTGTAAATCTTTGGAATACCTGGTACAAAGGAAAACAGCTTAAAAAAATTCTCATTCTATTTTTAATGTTTGACTATTCACAGCTTTCTAGCTTCATCTTTCTCTTTTCTCCTCTTGTCTCACAACTAGGAAAGCTAAGAAAGCATACACTCTCACCCTTTGGCACCAGTGGGAAGTTCAAAGCATATAATCATTAGTACAGCCCCAATTCCCTAAATAAAGTAATAGCCATGGCCATTCACCCCTTCTTGGTTTCTCGGTTCATTTTTGGACCTGCTTGGGAGCCATTTTTGCTCTCTCCAGAAAGCCTACTTATACATGCCATAAATTTTTTCAAACCTTATTGGTGCATACATGGCATGGTTAGTCTCAATGTTCAAACCACATTTGGGTGGAGGGTCCACCCCATCTCTTTGGTGTGACCACAACACAGCTGGATTCTTTTATGTGCTTCATCATTCAATCGTTTCCATATGTTGTTTTCCTTTAAATGTATCAGAAAAATCCAGCCTCACACAGATATATAGTTGGAAAAAGCATTATTCTAATAACCTTTATGGAGAATTGTGGATATTCCTCTTTAATACTTTACCAAAACTCGGTAATTGTTAGCTGCAATAGATAAGGGAGATTCAATGTTAACTTTTTGACCATATTAATAAATTTGACATTTAGAAAATGTTTTCTGCTACGCGTAGTGTCTTATGCCTGTAATCCTAGCACTTCAGGAGGTTGCCTAGCTAGGCAACATGAAGAAAGAAACGTCATCTCTCAAAATAAAATTCAAAAAAAAAATTAAGTAGGCGTGGTAGCACTTGCCTGTGGTCCCAGCTACTAGAGAGGCTGAGGCGAAAGTATTACTTGAGCCCGGAAAGTTGAGGTTGAAGTGAGCAATGATCATGCACTCCAGCCTGGGCTGCAGAGTGAGACCAAATAACAAATATTTATGATAAATACTGTCATTTTTTTTCACTGATGCCTTGCTTTCTTTATTTTTGAGGAAAACAACCTACCAAATACCTGTCTAAGTAACCATGTCTTTTCTCTCATTCTTTCAAATAAAACAATGTGTTTGTTTAGGTTTAAAAATGACTTAACATCTTTTGCCTCAAACAATCATACAAGTACTTTTTGTGGAGACAACCGTCATACTTTACTATACAACAAAAGTGCTTTATATACACTTCCCATTTTATCACAACATTATTAAAAAGTTGCATATTCAAGGATTTAGATTTAATAGCCTTGATAGTCTTTACTGCTTCATCAATATTTTTTTAAGTGTAACTGGCTTGTATCTACCTGCATATGTGTGACAATAAATAATATAATGACTCAGCAGTTTGATGCCACTGCCCTAATTTTTTCTAAGGGTGCTAGCATTTTTAATACCCGTAGCTTTTCTGCCATGTGCCAATATCTACACACACAGAAAAGGCAGATCATATCTTGACATTTATATGGAAATAATTTTAATGTCACAGACTTTAGGGAAGAGCATTAGTAATCACAAGGGTTCTTGCACCACTATTTGAGTACCATACTTAGGGGTTTAGAAAAAAGGAAAATGTGTGAGTTGGTGTAATTAAATAAGGAATTTACAGAGGAAGTGTAACTTCAGTTGGAATCATAAAGATTGACATTTGGACAGGCAGCCATAGGAAGGAAAGTCATTCCAAGCAGTGCTCTCTGCATGAATGTAACTGTTGTGATATATGGGAGAAACAACCAGGGGTCTTGTGAAAGATTACTGAGTAGACAAAAGATGGAAATAACCTACCTGGTTAGCATGAGATATGATTATAAAATCAGGAACTCTGATAATGAGTGGTGTAAAGATAAACAGGTGAGAACCTTTGACTATGAAGTGAAATATTAGCAATACAAGAAAATAAAATACTCAGTAAAATGTGGGTCCTTCATCATTTATCAAAATTATTAATTAGCAATTTTCAAGTATCTTATTATAAATTAGGTGGACACACAAACAAGATTTTGTTAAATGGTAAGTATAGTTTCAGAAAAGTGGCAAACTAGTAAACACCTTCAAAGCAAGCATCACTTTAGCAGTTTTAATTAGTAGATTTGTTCTTTAATTTAGTTCATTCATTCCTCAATCTTCAGAGAGTCATGTTGGTAAAGAAAATTTTCTGAGACAATTGCTGACATTTTTTCTTCTTCAAGTGGAGGGCTAGTTTTGTGTGATAGTTTACATACTCTGTATAGTCCAATGAAAGGATCAGTGCTTTCTCTCAGCATGGCTCTCAGATGGAATGCTATGAAGGCAACCATACACGTCAGCATTGCCCAGAATGAGTACTGATTTGAGACAAAACAGAATGCTAGAAGGTACTGGAGCACTAGAATTTACTAATCATCTTTGGAAGCAAACAAGAGCTTTGGTAATTTATCTGGCCTAAGTGAAGAAAGTTGTGTGCATTTTTCTCAGTAGACTTTGTTTTACTTACGGTTTTAAAAGCAAGCAGCATTTGCAAACAAACTGCATATGAGGTATAGTTGCTTTATTTTACTAAGTCACAGTCGAATAACAAATTAGACTAACCCCACCCCCATTGATGGAATTTAATAAATTGGTTGTTTTGGTTCATTGGTGATTATTATTGCTCTGCTCCTTTTTTTCCTTTTCATTATACAATAAACCCACCTAAACATCTTACAGCAGAAAAATAACCCCAAATAACTTAAGGCCTTATTTAATATTTCGAGTTTTCCCTATTGATTTGGTTTAAATTCCTAATAGGTTTGAGTGTTTGGAGAAATCTCTACTTTTATTTAAAAGGAGAAAAAGGGGCAAGGGGTGGTGATTGATTCATGCTTGTAATCCCAGCACTGTTGGAGGCCAAGGTGGGGGATCACTTGAGGGTGGGTGGATCACTTGAGCCTAGGAGTTAGAGATAAGTTTGTGCGACATAGTATGACCTTGTCTCTTAAAAAAAATTCAAAAATAGCCAGATGTAATGGTGTACGAGGCTGCAGCTAGTTGTGATTGTACCACTGCACTCCAGCCTGGGCAACAGAGAGACTCTGTCTCAAAAAAGAAAAAAAAAAGAGAAAAGAGGAAGAAGAAAAAGTTCTTTGTAAGTATCTCTGTGACCACTCAACACCGAGGAAAATAAATATCACTCCCAACATAAAAAAACAAATAAAACAATAAAACAAAACCTTGCATTTATTCAGAGGTATTCAGTCAACTCTTATAAAGTGGAAATCAATTTATTTTAAAATTTAAAAATGACTATTTTTGTTACATCACAAAAGCAGTAGCTATTCATTACGGAAATCTTGAATAATAATGTACTCAGTATTTTGAATCTACTATTGGAAGAAAGTCAAGCTTTCTGCAATATTGCAGATGTGCGAATGCCTCTCCATTGCACTGAAGACAATGTTTCCATATTCACATCTGTGCCTACTAAAATTTCAGTTCACTATGAATCAACTAAGCAAAACGTTTTACTAATGTAGAGTTACCAGATTTATAAAATAAACATATAGGATGCCCAGCTAAATTAGTTAATTTTATGCTTATGTACGCCTCAAATATTATCGTGTATTTTAACTTGAAACTTTATAGGCTGAACTTTAATATTATTATTTGCCTTAGAGACATTAAAAGGTAAAAATTAAAAAAAAAAACAAAAAAAACCAGCAAAACAAATTCTTATTATGGAATACGTAAAACTCAAAACGAACAACCAAGCAAATATATTCCAGACCTTAACACACATCTGGCCTACTTTCCAATACTTACCATTCTCCAATCCTAAATTGTGAAAGGCAGATCCTTACTTAAGTGCAGACATTCAGAGTCCGGCTGATCCTATTATTAGACTGACCTGTATGCCACTAGTTTTCAACTTTCAAGTTTTTGTCTTTAAAATTATTATAATACCTACCTGAGTTGATTGATATAGAAATTAAATGAGATAATATGTGGAAAGTGTTTTACATGTACTTATCTGTCAATTTCTTCGATTAAGTAAAAGAAGATTCAATTATATTTACGAAATTTTATTGGGGCAAAATCTTGAAGCTAGTACATTTTAGACTGTTTTAATTTTTTGTTATAACAATTTCAAATATGCACAAAGGTAGAGAAAATAATGACAATATAATGCCATGAATTTAGTACTCAGACTCAAAAATTATCAACATTTTGCCATTATCATTCTCCTTTTTTTTTCCTGGAGAATTGTAAGAATATTCTTGAAAAAAATATATACTTTTAACCATTCATATTTCAATGTGTATTATAAATATATTTCACAATAAGAATTCATTGTATTTTCAAAAAGTTTGCTGGAATTTCCTCTCTAATTGTTTAAACCTTCCAGTTAATTGCTGTACATTCTAAATTAAATGTCAAAAGGAAGTCAGTAAGGAGATGCTTAGATTTTAGCACTACAGACTGGAAATGCAAATACTGTTACAAGTTATAGCTTGCATAATAAAAGCACAAAGAAATAAACTTTCAGAATAAAATATTAAAAGCAGTTTCATAAAAACAGAAAACAAAATGCTCTGGAAATGAGAAATTTCTACTTGCTATTGCAGTTGCATTTGCGGATTGGTGATATGAAATTATGTACCTGGAGCTAACAGAAAGCTGCTAGTGTATACATTTTACATTTGAGTCTTCAGTTTTTGGCCGGTCACCTTGGCTCACGCCTGTAATCCCAGCACTTTGAGAGGCTGAGGCCAGCGGATCACCTGAGGTCAGGAGGTCGAGACAAGCCTGGCTAACATGGTGAAATCCCATTTCTACTAAAAATACAAAAATTAGCCGGGCATGGTGGCGTGCACCTGTAATCCCAGCTACTCGGGAGGGTGAGACAGGAGAATCGCTTGAACCCGGGAGGCGGCGGTTGCAGTGAGCCGAGATCATGCCATTGCACTCCAGCTTGGGAAACAAGAGTGAAACTCCATCTCATAAAAGAAGAGAAAAGAAAAGAGAAGAGAAAGGAAGGACAGATTTCAGTTTTTAAGGTTACCTGAAACCTATACATAGCAATAAATGCGCTAAACTAGATTGTTCTTCTAATAGCTTGTTTTTTTTCATTCTCCCTCCTGTGTGAACTTTAATGCTAAATGTACCATTGTTCACTCCTATGTAATTTTTAAAGGAAACAGCTCCAGAATATTCAAGTTAAAATGAAAAGCCAAAGTGACAAATCAAATGCATATGTTTATAATAAGGCTTCTACTTGAATGTGTACTGAGAATTAGAAAATTTTAAACAATATTAATTCACTGAAAATCTTATAAACTCAATGGAAATATAGTGGGAAAAAAGAGAAGAAATTCAGATTTGGAAGGCCTAAAATACATTCTCAAGTTCCACTACCAGCTAGCTGGATGGAAGGAACAAGGACCATGTGAAGATGAATGCCCTCCACTGTATAAACATTACATACAAGACATTGTTTTTTACTGTTATATGCAACTATACACACACACACACACACACACACACACACACACACACACACACACACACACACATATATATATATATATATAGTTGAAAATAATTCTATGGCTTTATTGAAACAGCTAAGCTGCCAGGATATTTAGAGTTTGGTGTGGTAACTGTTTCCCACCTAATAGCAGAATATTCGAATATAAATTAGCATGCAAGTTGAAAGTATCAATGCCTAAGGGTAGCATATATTTCAGCATCTATTTTCAGAAATTGTGCAGTTTTACCCAAATATGCTTGCATCCAGATGCCTTCTTTTTCCTCCCTTTTGTTACCTCTAGCCCAGTTTGTGTTTGTACACCCTTCTGACCCCCGGAGATGAAGTGATAATGGAGAACTCCTTGGGGGGAGCAGGGAGAATGATTGATGAATTTTTGAATAGGCCTAATTGAAAAACAAAGCTAGTTACATTTTATCATTGGCCGTAAACATTCGTTGAACCATGTGGAACTACAGATTTTTCCTTGTAAAATCAATGAGCACTTTGTACTTTAACTGGGAATTTATTAGCCTCTACATTCAGTAAGTTTGCATCACTAATGTGAATCAAACTTTTACAGTCTGCTCAAATACTTTTGATTATGTCATCTGAGAAGAACTTGTTGGGATATGTGCTCCCTACGTGCAGGTATTATTGAACTGGAGACGGGAAACCAGTCCAAATGGGAACAGATGTCTTCTCCACTACCAGTTTCCAGTTTCAAGTTCAATATCTGTGCATACCAAGTATAATCAGTGTTTTATTTAAATATGTAAATTTACTAAATTTACACCAGTGAATTTTAGAAATAGAGCCTTTATGGAACATCTCTTCCAACTTGTTTCTCCATTCCATTTTAAATTTCTCTACTGAAGTTTTCCTTCCTCCAGAACACTGCCTGCATTTTCCAAAGTAATTCATGAATGCAGCTAAAAAGAGAAGCCTTTAACAGCTAATCTGCATTTTTTCCTTCAGCATAATATCGATCTGACAGTAACAGTTTTGATAAGGTGCACTTTTTGCAGGGTGGAACAAAGAGCAATAAATTAGTTTTGAACTTTTATGATCTTGTATTATAAAGAGCCTACAACAGACGTTGTATTCAAATCAATTGTCAAAGTGAAGAAGGATTAATAACTGTTGTACTATGTAACCTTTTACATAACTGCAGCCTGAGGAAGGGAACACTTTAAGATCTACTGCCGTATTTCATTATTGAAATTCCTTATAGAAGACCCTTTTCATTACAGAAAAAAGGGGAAAAATAACAGCTTAGTTTGTAGATTTGTTTATATAACTTATTTTAATTTTTCTTGACATTATTGAGAGATGAAGTTGAAAGCAGTCTCAGAGAAGAAAATTCCCAAGAGAAATTGCGGATTATGAGGTCAAAGAACAGAATAAATAGCAGAGATGTTGCTTTTCAGGAGACATCACATTAGATTGCATTGCATTTCTATTGCTTTATCACTAATGAGGTTCCATTTTTCTGAAAATCTTGAAAATTCTTATAGATAGAGTAATTTTAATGGGTCTTAGGATCATATGTAGATAATTCTGGAATCAATATTGCTTTTTCCAGAGAAACTGAGTTGAAAAGTGGTTCAATAACTGTCTCAAGGTACTTACCCAATTCAGTGATTCTGTCCTATATTTTAGTGTCTGAATGAAGAAGAAACCTAGACCTTCAGACTCCTATGTTAAACAATCATACTCTACTTACCTCCCATTGGTGAGTATGGCCTTTTCACAGAAATTCTAAAATAAAGTTCACCTCATTGTTGTTAAGAATTTTTGTGCAATATAGAAAAGGACAATATTTTTTACGTGAAAGGCCAAAAGAATATGATTCACCACAGCAAAGGCAAGGAGGCTCTTCATTTTAAACTGCAGCTTAGCTGAAGGACATTAAGAGTATTCTAAACCATGTGAAGTCAGACAGCTCCTCAAGATGCCAAGGCCTAAAATAATACAATAACCGGACAGTACTCTAAAATGGGCTTTAGAATAGACTTCAGGAATAGAACAGAGAATTAAAAGTTAGGAGACTTAAACTCTAGCCCCTGACCAGCTGTGAGGCTTTGGACAATTCCTCTCTCATTGCTCCTGTCAGTTTTTCTATCATTAAAAAGATTAAAAGGAGAAAATTAGGTTAGAATTGGAATTCAAATCAGATTGAATCAAATATCATGCAATTTTTCTTCCAAATCTAACAGACCAACACCTTTTTTTTTGTTCTTTACAAACGAGCTTTTAAAGAGATGGGAACCATGATTCTACAGAATGTTTGATCTGGATTTAACTACATCCTTTCTAGTGGTATATAATTCATTCCTCACATCCCTGAATTTCCTATAAAGTGAAAGTTTGGTTTAAAGGCTGTGTAAGATTTTTGGCAAGTACATTGCATAGGTGCTGCTTCATACTTCATATCGTGTTTTATCAAAAGGCTTATAATGACTGCTTATCCACTGCTAGTGATCATGAGTAATTCTTGTTTAGGGTGGTAACAACCTGGTGCCTCCATTGTAACGTTTTAATTTCCCCTTGAAACTGGCAAGTACTGTGATACTTGTGGCCATGCCATTTTTAAAGTCTGAAATGGTAAGGATCAAAACTATGTTAAAACACCCTAAAATGTGGTTTATTATCTTTTCTAATTCTTTCCATAAATCTTTTAAAATTAGTTTTTGGTATTTAAGATTGTCCTTTCTCTTCTATTATATTCTTACTTTCTTTTATGAAACATTGGCAAGTAACTGGTGATATGTTATGTTAAGAAATGCTCTTATAAAGAAACTCCAAATATTTGATTTTAATAATAATAAATAATAAGAAATTACCTACAAATTGATTTTGAAAGCAACTATTTTAATAGTAAACAATGTTTTCCAAGACCATGTGTAGGACGGAATTCATTTTGCAAAATTCTCTTAAAACAAGTTTTTTTTAAGTTAACCTTTTTTTTTGTTTCACAGTGTAGTATTTAGATTTATGAATGCTTATATATTTTTTCAGCTTATTTCCAGCCCAGTACTTCACCTGATTATACAAATGTCCTTTTTCTCTGTACATTTATATATTGTATGTGCTAATTTTACTGGCTTAGGAAGGACTGCTAAAAGTGCAGAACGACCTAGTTCAGGTTTGTCTTCAACGAATCGAGTTGCCCTATCAATTGAAGGGTCATAAGCAGGTATACTTAATGGTAAATAGTTTTTGTAACAAGCATCTGAGAAAAAAAATTACACAAAAATTGCTTCTGAGGAATTTTTTTAATGACTAATTTTTAATAAACTCACTTTCTTGACTGAAGATTTGAATGTAGAAACAAAAGAATCTAAAATTGCCTTAGGGAGCGAGGTCAGGCAAAGGTTAGTGAAAGGAAGGGGGAATTAAATAGCATTCATGTCTTTGGAAAATTTTTAATCATTGCACACACATACATACACAGCATTAGAGCGTTGATAGGTAGGCTATGTAAATACAATTTTATAAAATTAGCTGTATGTTTCATTGTATTCTTATGATTTGGCTTTCTGCCTGTATTTCACTTCATAATTGAATTTTGAAATTTGAAAAATAGGGAAGATTAAAACAACTATAAGGTATTAAGATATTCAAATTATTATTTTGGCTTAGAATGAGGATTAATTTTTGTAGAAACTTGAAAGAAAACTTTATGCATTTAGGATTTGTAGGGGACATAAATAAGTAGAAATATGCAGATTTTCTATAATCAAATGTTCTAGTCCATAAAAAAATAGAAATAGTGACCAGTTTCTATACATACTTAGCTGGAAATTGAGGGTGTAAGCAGAAATTCCTTTTATTATGAGGAATTTATTATAAATAAGAATGTTTTATTCCCAACATAGGACAGTTTCTTATGAAGAAATATTTCAAGTGGGTTGCTATTTATGTTCTCAGATAATACTTTAGTAGTTAAAAATGCCTCATTAAATATTCATTACCTTTTTGCTGTTTTTCCCCTACCTCTTCTAGATTAAAAGCAAAGTTAAATGAATAAACAAATCTTAAAAAGATGTTGCTTTAAGACTGATGAGCTTTCTTTAAAAAAATTTCTGTTAAGTATCTTAATTTTTGCAACAATCGCTTAGATAATTTAACAAGATGGAGTCAACATTTTGTATTTTATTACTGCCTGAGACAATTGCCTCACAGTAAGGCAACCTTTATGTCTTTTCATTTGACTATATACAATTAATATTATTTAGAATTTTTTTGGATGTAGGGTAGGGATTTTTTCCTTTTTCTACTTCCACCAACTATATTGCTGAAGAAGAAGACAGTGAGGTTGAAAAAGAGAGTAAAGTTTCACTTCACTGATTACTACTAACATGGAAATCTAGAAAAAGTAACCATCTTAAAGTCTCTAAAATTATTAGATCACCAGCAGTTATTATATTAATTTTCTAATAAAATCTTCTGAAGACTTCCTTCTTACACTAACAGCAGTAACTGCAATGCGATTTTATCTGAGGATACACTGGCAGACCTTGGCAGACTTATCAAAAGGAATCATAAGGAAATTGTACTGAGCGAAAGCCTTTTATATGAAACAAAACTGATTAAGTTTGGGCTTTGTTGGTTTGCAAAATTATAGAAAGAAAAAAAGTGGTGTGCTGTTATAAATTTGCCGAGTTTCTCCCTCCTCAAAAAAATCTGTTTTTCTCCTTTCAAATTTACCCTTTATAGCACAAAATAAAAATAGTGAGACAGAGTTACAGAATGGAGACCATTAGTGTACTTTAATATTGCTAGAATCTTCATTTTTACTATATAAAAGCCTAGTGTCTTACTTGGTAAATGCTGTCAAAGGTAGTGTTATGAGAAAATGATGTGGGGTTTTTTTGTTTGTTTTAAATTATGGAACACAAAAATAACTCAGCATTTGTTAACTTGGTTGAACAACCTATCTATTGTATAAAAAAAAAGAAAGAAAAGAAATCAAATCAACAACTAAGGAAAAACTGTCCAGCCGTCAGTACTGCTCCCAACATAACTCTGTTACTCATTTTTCTTTTATTTGGAGATGAAGAAGAAAACATTCTCTTACTTTTAGACAATGGGAAAATACATTACTTAGAATATCTGTGTATTTAGAGCTAAGTTTTTATAGAAGGGAAGGCTAGTCAAAAAGAGAGTTAAGAAAAAATCTGAGCAAATTTTCTACTTATTTTATGATATTTATTCTTTAGGACAGCTTTATGAAATTATGAGTGACTCAAAGTGGAGCTAACAACCAGACAGAAAGGTCTTATTTAATTATCGATAATTTAACATGTTTGAGACACCTTTTTATTTTTGAACGTTTAATTAACTCATAAATGCAGACGAATATTATGCCTAAAAAATGAACAAGTCACACAAGCTCAGAATTTGTTCATTTACATATACAGATGGAGCAAATAATATCTACTAATAGGGTTATTGTGAATGTTAGAATGGAAAGAAAGAATGTTAAGTCCTATCTGATTGGGAGCCTTTGTATAGATCTAAAACAAAGAGGTAAAATGAAGCAATTATCCAGAGAATCTGTGTAGAAAACTCACTTTAGTCTTATTTATTTGACAATTTTAGTGAAAATACTTGTTGTGATTTGAGCCAACTTTTACTTGAGCCTTTCTTTTTATGCAAATTCTATCAAAATACATGTTTTACTTACATAAAAAATTTCAAAACCAGCAAAATGCTTCTTTGTTCATTTTGGTACCTAAAGCTCTTTAATTTCTTGTAGGACTTAATAGGGCCCATCACAACCTGAAAAATAAAGCAACTGTTTCTGTCTGTATAAAATGAAGGTAATAGGAATGTAGTAAGGATCAATTACTATAATATGTGTAAATATGCTTTACAGAGAAAAACGTTTTTTACAAATTTTAATTTTTTTCTATCATTTATGCTGGCTCTTATACATGGAGAGATAGTATCAGGAGAGCTTCTCCTTCCAAGGAAGTTTTCTTGTCATAAGCCTGGGTTGGCAGTGAGTCAGTCACACTTACCTGGTTTCCCTTACTACAAAATTAGGCATTTGCCATTTGGCTCACTAGGATGATGACTGCAATTTCTGTTATTGAAAATAAGTGATGCTAATTGGCCCACGTGGAGATAAGTCTTGTCGCCTTGGTCTCATTAATGCTATGATTTAGCCAACAGAGCTAAGCAGCAAAGAACTAAACGATGGAGTTACTAACTTCTCATTGCATAATTTTCCTGCACTCTCAGCTTTCTCACATTTACATTTTTACTATATTAGCAAAAAGAAATACATTTATGCCCCTAATGATTTTTCAGATTCTAAAAAGGCTGTCAGTGAAACTTTATCATACAGAAAGTTGTTTGCAAATGTGCTTGAAACTTAATAAAAATATATAGCTTGAGAGACTTGGCAGTGTTTTAATATATGCACTTCCCAAGTTTTACCCAGCTGGAAGAAGGAAACCCTGATGAATTTTCATGCCTCTTGGAGAGCTAATAACAATATTTGTTGAAGTGAGGATTCTTTCGGGAACCCTTCAGGAAAAATACTATTCTCCTCCTTGAGTCAGTGAAATTTGAAGAACAACTTCAAGCAGCAATACTGTTGTCAAAAGAAACAGATGGGGCAGTTTCTGAGGTCACTTCTTACAGTACCTAAAATTAATTTACAGTAAAATATCTACCTAACTAGGGGCTAATTTCTCTTAAGAATTTCTGAACTGGAAAATGAGCTCACCAGCTTCCTGCTTCAAATTTCTCTTTGTAGAACTGATCAAGCGGAAGGATGGGTATTATCTGAAATGTAGATCTGAAAAAAGAACATTAACAATAATGGCATTTCTTCACGGTGCTCATTTAGAAATATGAGTTAGCAAGAGTGTGTACATAGAAGATGCCTTCACTTAAAACCCATCTGTCCTCAGTGGGGTCATCAAAAGGTCAGATGTTGTGTCACCTTGGGCTATTTCTTTCCAACTTTTAGGCCTTCTTTTATTTCCTGGAGACTGGTTTCCCCTTGGCAACAATTCAAAGTACTAATTCCATAGGCTGAAGGTCTTTAAAATGGAAAGTGAAAATCCCCCTTGATTCCCAGTAGTTGATCAATTCCCACTAAAGGTGGGTGAGGGACAAGAAAAGCTGTCATTTTTTTCCCAAAAGAAGAAAAGAACAGTGGGGAAGAACTGTTTGCAATTAATACATGTTTTAACAAACATGAGAGAGTTAAAGAAAAAAAATATGTATAGAATATCCAATGGGCTGTGTTTTCAACTTTATGATTTTGTAAGTATAAAACAATAGGATTTGTTATGTTTATCATCATCATGCTGTTTGCTGATTCATATTATAAATACTGGAAGCATTTATGTTTTTCATATTTGCTTTCTGAACTCCTGCAGAGATGTGTTGTGACTGGGAAGAAGTTACTCCTTACCCCTCTCCCACACAGTAGTGCATGACATATCATTAATGCAAACCAAGGTTTTGGCAAA
This sequence comes from Leontopithecus rosalia, assembly GCA_028533165.1. Classification (NCBI taxonomy): domain Eukaryota; kingdom Metazoa; phylum Chordata; class Mammalia; order Primates; family Cebidae; genus Leontopithecus; species Leontopithecus rosalia. Next base: position 66,942,848 of record CM052670.1, on the reverse strand, counting down.
TATGTATGACTGTGAATATTTGGAATCATCACTCACTATGAAAAACTCTCTGTCTCAAGGTTGTTTTGAGACAAATAGTTTCAGCACAAATGAAGAATTTAGCCCAGACAAAATAATTAATCAGAAGATAATGTTGTATGACTGTGTTGGTATGAAAGGAGAGTGATCAATATTCATCATTTTTTATACTTTTGGTTTCTGTCAATGATAGGTAAATGACTCTTAACGAAGTAAATAGTAGAATGCTATAAAACATAAAAGACATTTTAGAGACCATCCAGCCCAACTGCGTATTCGATGGAAAGAAAGTGAAGACTCAATGAAAGTAGTCATCTCATTAAAGACAGAAATATCATTAGTATGAAGTTTCCCAGACCTATGATTCCTTCCACTACATTATGCAAATATGTATAGGTTTATTCTGTCTTATCTTCAGCCACTCCTCATCTTGACCTCTTATTTGCTAGTTTGCTTGCTTGTTTTGTTTATAAACAATATGCAATTTGAAAAATATGTGGGGTCAAAATAATAGTTTATTTGTATCATATGAATGCATTATCTGTTCTACAGAATTGGAGAACGTTAGAATTGGAAAAGACTTTGTGCTATGAGTATAGAAATCCATTTCTCAGTATCCTTGTTGAGAAGTTGTTTAGTTTTTGCTTGCACGCTTCAGAATGGGAGTGCATTGATTTTTACAAGGAAGCCTATTATATTATATAATAATATTGCTAGAAAGTTTTAGAATATTTTACTAATATTTGCCTCTTTGTGATTTGCATATATAGTTCTTTACTTTTCTTTCACATAGGACCACACAGAACCAATTTTATTTTTGTTTCATATGACAGCATTTCTATACTTCTAAGCAAATTTAATCATGCCCTTCCTGCCTTCTAATGTCTTCCAATTTCTTATATGAGAGCATTTTCAGATATTTTAAGATCCCATGGATTTTTTCTACATGGTATCCAGAGAGTCAATATTTCTCTTTGAAATGGATTACAATTTACAGATTTATTTTGAGGACTGAAGAATGCAGAAGGGACAACAATGGTCCAGAGATACATTTTTTTTATCGTGGGCAATCAGTATTTTGAGTGTTTAGTATGAATCAGAAACTACTATGCACTTTACATGAATTATCGAATTTAATCTTCACCATGAACAAATGAGGAAGGTACTTTCATTATTTCCATATCATAAATGACAACACCGAGAACCAGAGACATTGAGTTAGTTATTCAAGGGCTCAGAGTTAATAAATGGCAGGCATTAACCCACAATTTCTTAACTTCCAAAATTAATAGACTGCTACTTTATGCTGCCTCCTATAGCACCTGAGTGGTTTATTTGCCTACCCTCCTGCTATTGGTTCATTTAATATTACACATAATCTGGCCAGGCATGTGGCTGACATCTTTAATCCTAGCACTTTGGGAGGCTGAGGCGGGTGGATCATCTGAGGTTAGGAGTTCGAGACCAGCCTGGCAAACTTCGAGACCAGCCTGGCTAACATGGTGAAACCCCATCTCTACTAAAAACACAAAAATTAGCAGGGCATGGTGGCACATCTGTAATCCCAGCTACTCTGAGGCAGGAGAATCGCTTGAACCCAGGAAGCAGAGTTGCAGTGAGCCAAGAAGATCCGTCTCAAAAAAAAAAACATGTATATCCATATATATATATATATATATTCACACACATATAAATAAATAAATATATATATACATATATATGGTACATAATATTAAATTATTCTGTTTCACACAAATAATTAAATTTAGTCTGTACTTGTACAAGGGGCTTATAATCAATTGCTAGCAAACAATTATATTTTTCCTTGTCCATTTTTTATCCTGATAGCTTTGCCCTGAAAGTCTTGTAAAGAAAACAAGACTGTAAAATAGGCTGGACGCAGCAGTTTATTGCTATAATAAACTAGCACTTTGAGAGGTTAAGGCAAGCAGATCAGTTGAGTTTAGGAGTTTGAGACTAGCCATGGCAATACGATGAAATCCTGTGTCTACATAAAAATACAAAAATTAGCTGGGTGTGGTGGTACTTGCCTATATTCCCAGCTATTCAGGAGGCTGAGGTGGGAGGATTGTTTGAGCCCAGGAAGTTGAAGCTGCAGTAAATGCCACTGCACTCCAGCCTGGGTGACACAGCGAAACCTTGTCTCAAAAAAAAAAAAAAAGGAGGCCAACAAACATATGAAAAAATGTTAATCATCACTGGTCATTAGAGAAATGAAAATCAAAACCACATTGAGATACCATCTCATACCAGTTAGAATGGCAATCATTAAAAAAATCTGGAGCCAACAGATGCTGGAGAGAAATAGTAATGCTTTTACACTGTTGGTGGGAGTGTAAATTAGTTCAACCATTGTGGAAGACAGTGTGGTGATTCCTCAAGGATCTAGACAAAGAAATTCCATTTGACCCAGCAATCCAGTTACTGGATATATAACCAGAGGATTATAAATTGTTCTATTAGAAAGACACATGCACATGTATGTTCATTGCAGCACTGTTTACAATATCAAAGACCTGGAACCAACCCAAATGCCCATCAGTGATAGACTGGACAAAGAAAATGTGGCATATATATGCCATGGAGTACTATGCAGCCATAAAAAACAATGAGTTTGTGTCCTTTGTAGGGACATGGATGAATCTGGAAACCATCATTCTCAGCAAACTGACACAAGAACAGAAAACCAAACACCTCATGTTCGCACTCATAGGCGGGTGTTGAACAATGAGAACACATGGGCACAGGGAAGGGAACATCACACACTGGGGTCTGTTGCGGGGTGGGGAATTAGGGGAGGGACAAAGAAGGCTGGGATGTTGGGGGCGGTTAAGAGGGGGAGAAATGCCTGATGTAGGTGATGGGGGGATGGAGACAGCAAACCACCATGTCATGTGTGTACCTATGCAACAATCCTGCAAGATCTGCACATGTACCCCAGAACTTAAAGTACAATTACAAAAAAAAAGACTGTAGTATAATTAACTGTAATGGACCCTAACCTATCTAAAAACAGCGGTACACATAACATGCTTTGATGGGTCAAAGGGACAGGAATTATTTCTAATTTACGAAGAGAAAAAGGATGTTTTTCAGTCTAACAAAACTCCAGAAAGGAACTTTCACTTTATTTGGGGATTGTCTATTAGTAAATCAATTCTAAGTCTTGGTGATAATTTCCACTTGAGTTAGAAAGTATAAATCCTTACATGTACTTTTTTGTCAAAAGAATCACTTGTTGGATACTTGATAATTTAGGCTAGGGTAAATCAACTTGGCAAGCTTAATGTCTTGGAACTTAAGACACAGTTACTCTGTGTTCTTTCCAAAAACATATAAAGTTTTCTCTTCAAACTACCTACTTTAGGACTTTTCTAGTAACCTCAAGGAGTGTTTTCTTATCTTTATGGGTCATTTACATCATAAGGGATCACTTCAACAAAACGTTTTAACAAAAACTTTTTTAATAAAACTTTTCATATGTGGCTTCCTCTCAGAACACTACTGCTTTTCTCAGGGGCCTCTGCCCTTTTGTTGTATGGTATATTTTAAACACTTTTGAACAGACAGAACGGAACCATTTAAAAACACAACCACACAGTGTTTTCCTCAAACATGCATACAATATTTACAAATGAAGCCTGCGTTTACATGGTGCTAAAATACCTGCTCAGTTACACCTTACTTGTTGTTTTGTTGTTGTTGTTACATAGATATAGTGACCATATGCCCTGGGTTTAAAAAGAGGATTCTAACTTCAAATGTTTTGTCTCATTATCCCCATAATTATACTTATATCTGTAGGAGCATGTGTCCTATTTTGAGAAGGGGGAAAATGTCTATCTGATTACTTCATAGATAAAACATTTTAAAGATGGAATCATTTACATAGGCCAGAAATCTTGCTGTTCTATAGATGAACCCTAGAACTAATTACAATATTCTTTGTTGGATACGTTGCTCTTTCTATTCATCCCCACCCCTTCACCTAACACATGGTTTGAGAACTCACAAGCAAACCAAAAGCTAAAACAATTAAACTTGGAAACATTAAACCTTACTGGGTTCATTATAAACAACAAGATATAGATAAGAATATTTAAAAATATATTTCAAAAGACAATGGCAAAGACATAGTCACTCTTTAAATGTTTCTTAAGGCTCCACAGGGGCAGATCACCAGATTGAGGCACATAAAATTATTAATTATTGAACATGTTCTCTATACTGAAGGAGCAATTACTCATCATCTCTGAGCCTGTTTCATTTTTCCTAAAATTAGAATGACAGTAAATAACAACACCTATCCCATTGAGGTGTTATAAAAATTGAGTAAAATAATAGTAAATGCCTTAGTGATCCTGCTACAAAGGGAGAGCACCATGAATATTAGCTACTAATATCATTATAACCAAAAAATATATCTTTATATGATTCAATATAAGGATTGTATAATACATTGAGGCAAAAGGAGGGTTTGGAGTTGAGCTTTTGGTTAGAGGATAGGCAAAACTGGTGACAAGGAAAGATCCTAGAAGAAATAGATATTGATTAATGAATTAAAGGAAGGAAAATATAAATTACATGGATAGATAGGAAAATACAGGGCAACACATACAAAAAGACAAACTCGACTGTTATGTGAACACTAAAACCTGGTTCATTATAATAAACAAAATATTCCATGTAATAATTCAATGCATTGCTAATTAAATGTCATAATTTTAGTTTGTTATTGTTGTTGTTGTTTCAGGTAGTCTTTTTAAAGCCACATATAGTTAGAATAGTTGAATTCAGAGGTTAAACTCATCAGCTGTCTGAATCAACTCTTCCTAGGGTCACTCTTTTATGAGGTGCCTCATCTCTTTCTCTGTAATTTTTTTTTTCAATTTCTGTCCTTTATCAAAATTTTACTTGAAATTGTGGTCTTTGACATCAATGGTCTGTATTTTGAGTCTTTACATGGTTGATTGGTGATATCTGGGTGAAGAATAATTATGGTAACAATTGCTTAATAGCATTTATTATGCAACAATTTTTGGACTTAATACTTTAGATCAACTACCTCATTACATACTTCATAAGGTAATTTTATTATCATCCTTATTTTACAGATGAAGAGACTGAGGCAAAGAATGGACAAGCAACTTATTGAAGGACACATTGCTAAGTCATAATAGTTGGATTTTGAACTCGGGCAGTTTGGCACTTCTATTTTACCACATTAAACTACTTATTAGAAAGTTCAGTCACTGATAATATTGCCTAACACAAATAATTAATTCATGATAAACATTTATTGAATGAATTAGAGACAATGAATAAATGTTGATATAGGTTAAAATTGTAGGACAATCTCACTATGTTAGTATTGTTATAAAGGAAAATACTAGGTAATTATTCATTACACTTAATCAATGTTAATGACCAGGCCAGGTCAAATACTCATTTATCACTCAATAGTATCTTCTTTTTTTGAGCAGCTTTTGTAACTGCCTAAGCCATACCCTGATAATTTCTTAAAACAAAGCAAAAAGAAGAAGTTATAGTGAGATAAATTTGGTATCTAGCTCAAAATCAAGATTTCACATTTCAAATTATTCCACAGACCAGTATAATCTAAATTTATTACTAAAGATGCCAAGAGACATAGAGATGAGAACAAAAAAATAAGAAAGTCATCATATAACCACTGTCAAAGCAGATGGGGTGGAAAGGAATCTAGGAACTAAACATTTGACTTTCTGGTCTAATCCAAGAGATTATTTTTTAGATGGATTGCTCTATAACGCATAATTCAAGTTTTACCTCATACTATGTGTATGTGTTTATCTATATTGAGTTTTCTATTTTAATAATGGAAATTATTCTGGTGATTTGACTGATTTCCAAGACTCCTTTTTATTTCATAATGATAGAATTAGCCACAATTTCGATTTTACACTGCCTATATGTAGACAAAGGGATCATTCCATTTGCAACAAGAAAAAGAAGTTACCATATTGGAAAGCAATTTCCCAAAGCTCTTGCTTCGTTTCTGACATAATGACAAAGCTCAAGTAATGTAATTAGAGTCTCCACTAAAATGCAGTGAAGTACAGTCATGAACTTTACTAAGTTACTGCCACCTAGATACTTTGGATTCAATATGGGATTCCCTTGGATAAGAAATTCATTGACATCTATCCATTTGTCTATGTATCTATCAATATATCTACCTATCTAATCACATATTTATATTTGGTAATATATTTTTATCTTTAAAACAAGAAAATAGGGGAGTCTGAAATGTATATGCTAAATTCCTCTGGCTTTATTTTTATAAAGCTAGGCTTTATTTCATCAAATCAGTAAGAGTTTTATATTTGTGTTTTGCTTCCTTTTATCTGTCTCATTTTCAAAGGTAGATCAGACACTACTGACTCAAAGTTTGATTGAACAAAATGATCAGTTTTCAGTTTCACTGCAGAGAAAAATGAAATAATATCTTGGCTTGATGATTATGTTATTAAAATTAGCAGGAAAATGTTCCTTTTTGCTGAATTTATTTTCGCATCAGTATATATTCTTTTAATGTTTCACAATTAGCCCATTTATGTACATTTTGAAGGAATGACATTTTGAGATATTCTTCTGCTCTAATATTAATATTTCTATTCTTTTCTGTATTTGCAACTTTGTGCATGGTGTATGTAAGTCCAGTGGCTTCGTGTCTGAAACTTAATTTTTGTCAGTATAGCTGCATTAGCATTCAGCTGTGAGTATGAAAGATAATAGTATTAAATGCAACTTCCATTCTGTTGTCATGGATGCAGCACAACCCAATACTGGTAACACTATACCACTAATCTTTGTACAATCTCATTTTTATCTACTAACTTTAATTTCATTACATGTAAAATTCAATCACTATATCAAAAAAGGTGCTATTTATTTGATATTTGAGGCATTAAGATGTTATAATCTATTTGTTAATTTTGAATATAAGATTCTTTAAAAATATATTTTAAAGCAATATATATGTATGTCACTGTCCATTATGAAAATCAGAAACCAAAATCAAGAAAAATATAACATCGTATAAGGAAGAAAGTCTTTTTTTAAGTGAGTCGGTGATTCAGTATATACTTTTTTGTGTATAGGTTGTATGAGAAGAAGTAGTAGTACTCTATACATAAGTTATAGAAATAACATGTATTTTTTTAATTTGTAGAGAATTGTACCATGTTAATAACTTTTTTTTTACTAAAGCTATACCATTATTTCTAAAGAATTTTTTGTCAAACAATGTACAAATTTGCTTGACATAACTCATCATGTTAGTGGAAAAAAAATGATCTCAGGAATGCTTGTCCCAGAGCTGGTGGTCATAACTGGACCTGGAAAAACAATATGCAACTCTATAGAAGGCAGGAATGTAAGGATCTATAAGAAATTTACTTTTGATTATCCAATGACAAAAAGTAAATATAAGGACAGAGTAAATGCATAAGAAAGTAGCCAAATACATACCAATTGCCTAGAAAGTATAATGCCCAATATGACCTCTCCTTATTTGTGGGTATGTATATGTTTTTTTTGTGAATAATATACCACTTAGTGATGTTTGTTCATAGAAAAAGCTTTGTCCTTTTATGTACTTATTTTTTTTTCACAAAAATTGATGAATGGCATTTTAACTTTAAAATTACAAATAAAGACATCCTTTATCCTTTGAAAACAATTTTGTTTTCCTTTTCTGTGTTTTAATTCTGATAGTTTGCATTTATATGGTGTGAGGCAAGTTTTGAAAAGGTACTCTATGAAGTCTCCATAATATTTTTCAATAATTTTTTATTTGATGGTTGTTTTTCTGCATCATTTGAATGAAAAATATAAAAAAAATTCAAAAGTAGCTTTGGATATTAACTTTTGATATATTACTAATAAAATATTTTGATCTTATAAAATCAAATTTGCCTTCTGTTTTTCAATAATTTGAACCAGACAGGGTTTTTGTTATGATTACGCCAATCATCTATTACCTTATTGACATAAAGATACTTCATTTTGTATATTGTTTTGGTTGAGGGTGATTATAAAATGGAGAGGCTATAGAGTGGGGAAAATTTGGGCCCACTTATAATTAAACAACAGTGAAACAACATGCATCAGTCAGTAAAAGCAGGAATCAGCATTATGAAGTGAAAATTAAAGAGTCAAACACCCTAATATCTACTGTATCTGCCTGCTGCTAGACACTGAAGCACGGAGAACAGGATACACCTCCATGGATGGATAGATTTTCTTATTAAAAAAACACGGTGGGAAGCACAGTAGGGGAACTTACTAAAACAAGGCTTTGTGTAATTCCCTTAAAAGGAATTTCCCAAGATGGCAACTTGAAAGGCTTTTATTGTATGACTAGCCATAGAATGTGCATTGCAATTGGTTGTATTTAAAAATTCCATTAGTTTGCAACAGATCTGCTAGAGTTTCCCAAATTCTTCTCTTTTATTTTTTTCTTTATAAAACATTTGATATCCAGACTCATTAAACTGCATACATATTTGTGTCTGAATCCCTCTAATTTTTTTTCCCAATTATGTATTAGTTATTTCTACTTTGAATGAAAAATTTGACTTAGAAACTGACATAATGGCATCACTGAATAAAATAATAAACTTTTATTGCTTTATTTACTGCTTCATCCATTTAATGTTTCACATGTTTTATCTGGTGAATACTAAAGGCAGTGTGGCATCCTTTTACTCCTCATAAAAAGTTGACCTAACTGCTATAAGCCTATCTTACTCCACACTATTCAATCCTAATAGTTGAAAAGAAATATGTCAAATTTCAGTTTGGAAATTCTTGAAATAGTTTCTGTTTACTGTGAACGTTTTTTTAATCTTAGGTGTGACTTGCAGTTTTAGAAAAATTTTTTTTAAAACTTGAGTGTGCCTTTTATTTACATTGTCCATTAAATATATTTAAACAGTTAAGACTAAGAAATTATCATCTAAAAATATTAAAATAAGGTTTTGTGAATTGTAACCAATTGTTGGAGCATGACTGAGCACCACCAATTCATGATTGTGAATGACTGATAGTCTTTAAATAGATTTCTAGTAATGTGATCAATGTTTTTCTAGTATAATTAATTAATCTATTTACATGTGTTGTACTCTTAGACATATGTTAAGGTTCTGGTTATAGTAGACATAGAGTAGAAACTGATATAATTTGGAGCAAGTTAATGGACAGGCTCAGAGATTTTTGGTTCAAAAGAAAACACACAATTTTCTATTAAAATAAGCATTAGATTCCTATTCATTAATTTTAGATTTAGAGAATTCAACCTTAACTCTGAATTTTACATAAATTTTTCCAAAACTTGTAAAATAGAACTTAATAAACTCTAACTTGATTAGGTAGGCAATAGAATATATTGAAGTAATAGATAGCTGCATGCAATCTTAATCAATCTTGACTTATAGACATTTTATTTTTATGTAGTCATTAAGAGCAATGCTTTAAAGTTGAATATTCTGCTTCAAGTATCCCTATTTCAAAAATACACACAAAAAAGCTGGATTGCTGTAAACGGTGTTCTTTTTTTTAACCTTCTTGTTTTGTAATGTAATTACGATATCTAGGTGTTTGTATTTTCCTCATACAGAGCAGCCACACAAATATTTCATAAATATAAATCTTGAGAGAATAGCCAGTAATTTTTATTTACTTTTATGTTGTCTTTAACACAAAGACTTTTTATTATATTGGCACTAATTCTGTAGGTGGTATATAGCAAAACATTTTAAATTAATTTTATTTTCTTTAGAGTAATATATGTAAAATTCAGTGGTATAGTTTTTATTTCATTATATTTGATCATTTTCCTAGTAAATTTAATTTGCAAATTTATTAAACTACTCCAGAAAGAGCACATCTAAAGTGAAAGGATTATGTGTCTAAACTATGTCTATATTTTACCAGAATTTTTTTAGCTGTCTGAAATTGTACTAGAATCTTTATTTCTTTCCTTCTTTTTTTTTAATGTTGATATGTTCCTCAGTGTCAGGAAAGAAAACTATTTCCAACTTAAAGTTGAAGGGCTTGGATTTCAAAAGAAAAAAAAAGCAAAACTTAGTAGCACTTAAAATTGAATTGTCAGTTTTATTGAGAACACTAGCATATACCATATTTGAAGATATATATACATATATTTAAATGAGTATAAATAATATTTGCATAATTTTGAACAATTCTAGATTCAAAAAGAAGAATAAGGGTAGAGGGCTAATGAGATAATTATTATTTGATAATGGGATAATTTTTCACAGTAAAACTCATGCAATTTTCATTTTTTGGGGGTTTTATTTACTGTAACCTTGAAATCCACATGCACTGTAATAATTACAAGATTTGGACTGAAAAATATCCATTGGTTTTAGAAAGAGAAACATTTTTCAATTTGCATTTTAAGTTAAAAGTCTGATGTTCATACATTTAAAACAGCTTTCCCATCACTAATAAAAAATTGCTACTTATAACAAATTTATTTTGTTATTCTTATAACCTCAGCTGAAAATGAAGTATGAGAAGAATGGAAGATTTTCATGGGTTAAGATTTGCTTATGCATTTCCACATTTTCAAGACATCAGTGTGACTGTGGAGGGAAAGTATATTTTAACATGACATGCTTATGCTACAAAAATGACCAGACATAATTTTGCTTTATATATTTTAGGGGGATTAAAGAGTTCCTGCAGAGAAACAGTTAATCTATTTTTAACTAAAGCTTTACTTTTATAATCTATCCAGTGCTTCAGGTTCTGTCATTGATCTATGATTTATGTGATTTAAACCACCTCTTGGCTGTAACACTGGTTTCTGTCCAAGATGCTGAGTTGAATACTAATTATAAGATCAAATTTATGCTGTTGGGTTAGGCAGCTGAATGAGTTCTCCATGAGGGATTCCCTTCTCCATTCCCTGCCACGGTTCTTCCTTAGGGAAGTTTTGTCAGAGAAAAGATTAAGAAGAGAAATAAATGAATCAAAGAAAACTATTCTATATGCTTTAGTTTATTAAGCAATTATTTTTGAATCATACATATACAGTCATGAATGGAGATGTGGTTGTGCAGATAGAATACATAAACTGTGTATTTACTGCCTCATCTCTCTGTGTGTGTGTGTGTGTGTGTGTCTGTGTGTGTGTTTTCATGTATGGGAACACAGAATAAATACTCAAATAAATATTCATGGCTTTCTTTATAACTCAAACTAAATTAATGGCTAAGATCAGCTCCACAGAATGACAAAGCTTCCATTCTTTGACTATACTAAAAAATTTTCAAACCATAGATAACCAATTATTTTATTAGAGGTAAGAGAGACCATTTGTTGAGAGAACAATTTAAGAAATGTAGGCAACTAATTTTCTGTATAGAGAAGTAGTACCCAAGTGGGGAAGACTTTGTCTTTTAAGTGACATTTGGCAGTGTTTGGAGACATTTTAGTTTTAACTGGGAAGGCAAGGTGCTACTTGGCATCTAGTGAGTAGAAGCCTCGGGTGCTGTGCATTCTACAATGAACAGAACAACTTAAAACAAAGACTTCCCCAGACCCATATGTCAATACTGACACTGTTGAAAATCTTGGTCTAGAAGTACCATACATTTGTCAAGCATTGATGCAAAAATGACTGTAATTGGTATTTTTCAGGGAAAGGGAATGGAGGCAAATAAAGAATATTCTTTAATGGATTTGGATACTGCCACTTGAAATCTAGTACTACAGTGGTTTTGTCATGGGCAGCAGTAATTTTCTACTTTATTGTCCCTCTTTCTATAAAGTGTGTAAAATACAAGAGACTTGGATTAATATATGCTGGGATCTGACCCGCAGACCCAGGCTTGCATGACAAATGAATGATGTATACTAACACAGATATCTTGCTGAAACTATGCAACTACCCCACCACCGGCCTTCCAAGAAGGTTTGTGACTATTTCCTGTAACTATCTTTTTAATATCTCTTACAACACTTCCTACCACCCTGACGGAACCCCCACAAATAGAAGGGATTTATACATATGTAGTAATCCATGAGTTTTTCTCTAAGAAAGTCCATTGATCTTTTGTAAAAATAATGTTTGTAATTTTTTTACTTTATATAACTAAAAATTAATGTGAGTACTTTTTTAAACTTTTATCCTAGGATCGAGGTACATGTAAATGTTTGTTATACAGGTAAACATGTTTTGCTGTACAAATTGTTTTATCACTTAGGTACTAAAATTTGAGGAAATTTTAGGAAGTCCAGTAAAGTAGTAATCTAGCTTTAAAAATTGCCCAGCACTTTGGGAGGCTGAGGCGGGTGTATCACGAGGTCAAGAGATAGAGACCATCCTGGCTAAAATGCTGAAACCCCGTCTCTACTAAAGATACAAAAAATTAGCTGGGCATGGTGGCATGTGCCTGTAATCCCAGCTACTCAGGAGGCTGAGGCAGGAAAATTGCCTGAACCCAGGAGACGGAGGTTGCGGTGAGCCGAGATCGCGCCATTGCACTCCAGCCTGGATAACAAAAAGCGAAACTCTGTCTCAAAATAAATAAATAAATAAATAAATAAATAAATAAATAAATAAAATTGCCTTTAGAATGAATAGATCTATAGTTTCATCTATAAGGTATTTTAAGAGTAGATACCAACCACTGTCTTTCTAAAATGTCTCTGGGATCTGTACAAATCAAGACTGGTAGTAGCAATGGAGATTACGGGCATTTTACTTATGTCCTGCTCTCATTTTACTGGCCATTTGTGGACCCAATCTTATAATTAATATAGTATATTGTAGAAGGCTGAGATTTAAGATCTTCTATGTTCAGTATTTTGAATTGGACATGTTTTTGTCCTCTAAGTGCAATTGTTATTATTCTTAAATGATGCATGACTTAAGGAGGATTTAGTTAAAAATAACTTTTCCCAATTCTGCTTCATAGAGATAGTAATACATCTATTCTGATAATACAATATCTTATTTATATTGAAACTTGAATCATGGTCAAACTGCATTATAAAATTTTGCTAATTCTGCCCCTAAAATATTCATACCCTTATTATCTCCCACTTAGATTACCGAAACAGCATACTGACTAGTCTCTATGATTCCAGTTTCTCATCACTCTAATTTATTATTCATATTAAAGCCAAAATCTATGTGGGAACCTTCTAATTCCCTTCTTTCCATTGCTAAGAAGAGGCACCTTACTTTTCTTTTACATCTGGGTCACCTAAATAGATTCTCAGTTTGTATATGCCTAGGACCTGCCCCCTAAATTTAATGCATGGCATGGAAAAGAGCTCACTAATCTGAATTTTAACAAGCTTCTAGGTGTCCATAATGTATGACTTCCTTTTACTACACTTTACAAAATAGTGGCATCATGAATAAGGCACAAAATCTTTCTCACAGCTTTTAGCATGCTCTAAAGAACAAAGTGATAATTCCCATTTAAGAATTCAAAGATCTTAATTCTGGTATTATCAGACCCAATATATCAGAAGCCATTGTAAGTACTACAAAAAATTGAATACATAGAATTCGTGAATCTACAAGGTCCCAAAAAGCCAATAGGGTACTTCAGCCGTGTGTCTCTGTGTGTGTGTGTGTGTGTGTGAGAGAGAGAGAGAGAGAGAGAGAGAGAGAGAGAGAGAGAGAGAGAGAGAGAGAGAGAGAGAGAGAGAGGAGGTTATTAGCTGAATGGTTCAGTGCATTTTATGTGAAAATGTTGCATGTGTTTCTTCCCTAGAAATAAAGATAGTTACCCATGTTACCATTCACTGCCAGTACTACTCTTACTGTATGGCTCTAATCTAACTTCTTTACGTTTCTCTCCACTCTAATAGCCCAATATCAATCTTGCATCTCATCACTGTTCTTTCTGTGACCACCATTTGGTCAAATGAGAGAATGGGTTGAGAGATATTGGGACATTGGGGCAACAGTTTTAGGGTTCTGGAATTTGTGACCACAACACATAATATAGGCTTAGCTCAAAACGTGGACTTGCTGGGTCAGGCACTGTGGCTCACACGTGTAATATCAGAACTCTGGGAGGCCGACGTGTGTGGATCATTTAAGGTGAGGAGTTCGAGACCAGCTTGGCCAGCACGGTGAGACCCCTGTATTTACTAAAACTACAAAAAAATAGCCAGGAACAGTGGCGCATGCCTGTAGTCCCAGCTGAGGTAGTAGAATTGCTTGAACTGAGAAGCGGAGATTGCAGTGAGCTGAGATCACGTCATTGCACTCCAGCCTAGGCAACAGAGAATCCATTTCAAAAAAATGTATATTTGCTAAAATCTAGAGGCACATGAGCAGGAAGAGTAAAAAAGGAAAATCAGGTAGATAGATAACGGTGACTTTCTGAAGAACTCATTAACTCTTTAAGACCAATTGTGTAATGGAACAAAATGAATTTCTCAACTCATTTGAATCTGAACATTTCATCAAGTAGTCATAGTTGACTTGCTAAAACACAGCCTCATGTACTAAAAACTGTCTGTATAATAAGGTTTTCTTAAATGTTTTCTGAAACACATTTTCTATCTCAAAATATCTTTCTTTTGTCAATGTTTCTACATGATGTTGTATGTTAAGTGAATATCAAATGAAAGATATTGTGCTAGATTTTTTCTACCTTCTAATAATTCCTAATTAAACATTGGTCTTCCCTTTACATTTTTGTTCATATCCATAACTCAGTTGATACATTTTACATTCTCTATTATCAGGTTTGGAAATGACTACTAAACTAAATCATATTTTATATGATTCACTTTAGAGTAGTAAATCTGAAAGGGGACTCCTCAGTACTATACAGAATATGAGACAGATATTAAAAGACTTCCCACAATGCCCAACCACCAGGGTTTGACAACTTGTAATGGAATACCCAACTAAAAACCAGACTTTTGGTGGATTTTCATGCTTATGCTAAAAGCAAATATAGATTTGTACAAATTCACATACAGTTGTATTCTCTTTTGAAGCATGCTACTGAAGGACCATGCATGTAAGTTAATGAAGATCACCTGCAGAACCTTCCTTCCAGTCATAAATAGACCTACTGCTATGGGAAAACATTAAGAAATGCTCTTCTAGGTGGAATATTTCATTAAACACCTCTTTACAGACAGCCTGAAAAGCAGTGATAATGTGTTTGCAGTGATGATTCTGGGGAACTGTAAGATCTTAAAGTGCATTCTAAATCTTCAAAATAAAACGTTGGTAGGCTCAGCATAGTTTTAGCATTGCATGTTATTTTTGGCTTGTTTTATATCTCTTATTCTATGCCATTTAAAAATGGGAATTCATGTATGATAAAAGTGTAGATTTACTGCTAACCAAGTTAACATTAAACCAGACTATTCTACTTTTAAATTCCTTTGAGTAAAAGAACATACACTGCATTTGATATGCTGTTTTCATTTTTCTATATTTTCATCAATCCTTCTCCATTTTAAAGAAACCAGACACTATTCTCTTGAATCTCTGTTTTTTCTTTTTAGATGTAAAGCCTCTTTATAGATGTAAAACTGAAGATCCTGGTTGAATAGTAAATGTGAAAACTCTGATCAATTTTTTGCTGTTGTTAAACCTGATGTTCAATATCAACCCATCAACCAACAATAATTGATAATGTCTTTAATGAGTTTTCAGCATTGTGCTAGGCAATGCTGAAAACTATGAAAATAAAGATAAAACCATGTATTTGTTTATTCATTCAACACATATTTATTGAGTACTTATTATATGTAAGGCAATGTGTTTAGAAGAGTTCTTGATTTTCTCTGAGTGTAAATGTCGGTAGCAGCAAGGAAACATACATTAATCAAATAATTGCACAAATAACTGTCATATTTTAACTGGTAGAGAGGTATACAGTACTATAAAAACATTTAAAATGAGAATTTTATCTGGTCTGGGAAGTAAGGGCTGTCTTCTTTCAGATGAGATCTGAGGGATGATTAGATGGTAGAGTTGAAGAGGAAAGGTTAAGAATGTGGTAAGTAGAGAAATGGTCTATATCAAGATGAAAAATAGCACTTTTGAGAAAGTGAAAATATACTGTGGAAGGAGTGCAGAGACTGTGAGGAAGAGATGGGAAATGAAGTAAGAGAGGTATATATGGAACAAAGGGGCCCGTTTAATGGGTTTTAAATGGAAATGGGTGAGATTAAATAATCAAATCTATGTTTTAAATATATTATTTTGGCTTATGTGTAAAGAGTTGACAGGTGAGTGCCAAAATGAAAGGAGAACATAAAAGATGCTATGTAGTCCATGTCTGACATCATGGCCATTTTAGTGTGCTGGCAGTGGAGGAAAGAAGTATAAAAATTAGAGAAACATTTAGGAGGCAAAGTTTTAAGCTTTTAAAACTAGAAAGGTGGGTTTTTTTTTTTGAAATGGGTCATACTGGAAAAGATAGAAGACTTCTCTTGTGGAGAAGGTGGGTAGGAATAAGTTGTATTTCAGACATATTTGCCTTTTAATTCTCTTTTTTTATTTTTTATTTTTTATTTTTTTAATTTTTATTGCATTTTAGGTTTTGGGGTACATGTGCAGAACATGCAAGATAGTTGCATAGGTACACACGTGGCAGTGTGTTTTGCTGCCTTCTGCCCCCTC
>CM052670.1:66877101-66925622 GCA_028533165.1 Leontopithecus rosalia | reverse complement strand
GTGGTACTCCCTTCCCTGTGTCCATGTGTTCTCATTGTTCATCACCCGCCTATGAGTGAGTATATACGGTGTTTCCTTTTCTGTTCTTGTGTCAATTTGCTGAGAATGATGTTCTCCAGATTCATCCATGTCCCTACAAAGGACACGAACTCATCATTTTTGATTGCTGCATAATATTCCATGGTGTATATGTGCCACACATTCTACTATAAGGACACATGCACACGAATGTTCATTGCAGCACTGTTTACAATAGCAAAGACCTGGAATCAACCCAAATGCCCATTGATGATAGACTGGACTGGGAAAATGCTAATTTTTAATGGGGTTGTTTTTTGCTTGTTCATTTTCTTAAGTTCCTTTGTTCATTTGCAAATGAACAAAGTTTTCTTAAGTTCCTTAAGTTCCTTATAGATTCTGGATGTTAGACTTTCGTCAGATACATAGTTTGCAAATATTTTCTCTCATTTTGTGTGTTACCTGTTTAATCTGTTGACAGTTTCTTTGCTTTGCAAAAGCTCTTTAGTTTAATTAGGTCCCATTTGTTAATTTTTGTTTCAGTTGCCATCCCTTTTGATGTCTTCATCATAAAATCTTTGCCAGGGCCTGTATATAGATTGATATTTCCTAGGTTTCCTTAATTTTTTTTCATAATCTCTTCATGTTAAAAAAATTCCTTAACAAACTAGGCATTGAAAGAACATACCTCAGAATCATACATGCCCACAGCCAATAATATACTGAATGGGCAAAACTTGAAGCATTCCCCTTGAGCACTGAAACAAGACAAGGATGCCCACTATCACCAATGGTATTCAACATAATATTGAAAGTCCTAGCTAAAGCAATTAGGCAAGAGAAAGAAATTAAAGGCATTTAAACATGAAGAGAGGGAGGCAAATTATCCCTGTTTGCAGAAAATATACTGCTAAGAAACCCCATAGTCTCTGCCAAAAACCCTTAAATGTTATAAACAACATAAGCAAAGTTTCAAGATACAAAATCAGTAACGTTTCTAGACGCTAACAATGTCAAGACTGAGTGCTAAATCAGGAACACATTCCAATTCACAATAGCTATTCACACAAAAATATAATACCTGGAAATCCAGCTAACCAGCGAGTTGAATGATCTCTATAATGATAATTACAAAACACTGCTGAAAGAAATCTGAGATGACACAAACAAATGGGAAAATGTTCAATTACTATGAATATAAATAAACAATATTGTTAAGATGGTCGTACTGCTCAAAGCAATTTACACATTCAGTGCCATTTCAATCAAACTACCAATGACAACTTTTGAAGGATTAGAAAAAAATTTCAAAATTCATATGGAACTGAAAAAGAGCCTGAATATCCAAAGCAATCCTAAGAAAAACAAACAAAGGTGGAAGCACATTTCAAGATTACAATATATTATTATTATTAACTGTTGTCATCATTTTGTACAAATGATCTCTGGAATTTTCCTCCTATCTAACTGAAATTTTGTAACCTTTGATAACCACTATCCCAAGTTTCTTCCCCTTATACTCCCTGTTCCTGGCAACCACATTCTACTCTTCTATGAGATAAATTGTTTTAGATTTCATATATAGTAAGTTCCATTGTGTTTGTTTTTCTGTGCTTGGGTTATTTCATTTAACGTAATGTTTTCTGTATTTATACATGTTGTCTCAAAAGTCAAAACATCCTCTTTCTCATTACTGAATGATATTCCATTGTGTATATGTACCAGATTTTTTATCCATTCATTCATTGAGGGATACTTAGTTTGATTGAATATCTTGGCTATCATGAAGAAATTCTGCAACAAACAAGAGAGTTTATTGGTTAAATACCCAATAGCAAAATTGCTGGGTCATATGGTGAATCTTATAAAAAAATTTTTCGGGCATATCAATACTGTTTTCCATAATCAATGTAATAATTTACATTCACAAGAGTGTGGGAGGGTTTCCTTTTCTCTACATCTTCATCAGCTCTCATTATCTTACCTTTTTTTTTGACAATAGCCATTCTTGTATGTTTGAAAAGACATCTCATTTTGGTTTTAATCTCTATTACCCTTATCATTACAGATGTTGAGCATATATTCACGTCTTTCGGCAATTTGTGTGTCTTCTTTTGAGAAATGCCTACGGTTAATTGTTTTAAATTAAAAAGTTCTTCAGAAGATATTTAGTTTGATATAACTCTGTTTATTGAATTTTCCTTTTGTTGCTCATGCTTTTAGGGTTATTTCAAAAAAAAAATTGCCCAGACTGATGTCATAGATTTATTCCATTTTTTTCGCTAATATTTTTGTAGTTTGAGATCTTAAACTTCTCTATAATTCAAGGGGTTTTATTTTTATTCTTCTGCAGGTGGATATCCATTTTACCAAACACCATTTACTGAAGAGATTGTTTTCCTCTTATATATTCTCGGTACCTTTGTCTAAAATCACGAAATGTGAATGCATGGATTTATGTGTGGGAACTCTATTCTCTTCCATTGGTCTAGGTATTTGTATTTATGCAAGTACCATACTGGTTTGGGTAATTGTAGCATTGTAGTATAATTGAGGTTAGGTAGTATCCTGCATCCAACTTTGTTCTTTGTTCAAGATTGCTTTGCCTGTTTAAGGTATTTTTTGATTCCATACAAATTTTAGAATTGTTTCTCCTATTTCCCTGAGAAATGTTACTGGTGTTTTGATAAAGACTGCTTTGTCCACTGCACTTAGCTTAACTCTTAAAAAAATTGCTTTGAATCTGTAGATCACTTTGATTATTGTGGATATTTTAACAATACTTATTTTTTAATTCATGAACATAAGATGTTGTTACATTTATTTTTTCTTCTGCATTTTTAATCAATGTTTTATAGTGTTCAGTCGAGAGATCTTTCATCTCTCGTTAAATTAACTCCAAAAATTTGTATTTTTTTTGTAACTATTGTAAATGAGATTGTTTTTAATTTTTATCAGATAGTTTAGTTCACTGTTAGTGTGATAGAAAGGCTACTTATTTTTGTACGTTGATTTTTTGTTTTGTTTTTTAATTTTTAATTTTGTTTTTTGTGAATAAATAATAGGTGTATATACAGGGAACATGAGATTTCTTATAAAGCATGCAAATAATAATCACATTATGTAGAGTGAAGTATCCACTCCCTCAAGCATTCATCCTTTGTGTTACAAACAATCGAATTATATACTTTTAGTTATTATAAAATATACAATTAAATTATAATTCAGTATAGTCACCTTGTTGTGCTATCAAATACTAGGACCCTTCCTGAACTCTGGTAACAATTATTCTGCACTCCAGGTTAATGAGTTGAATTGTTTTAATTTTTAAATCCCACAAAATAAGTGAAAGCATGTGATGTTTATCTTTTTTTGCCTAGCTTATTTCACTTAACGGAATAATCTCCAGTTTTATCCATGTTGTTGCAGATGACAAGATCTCATTATATTTATGAGTAAAGTATACTCTATTGTTTATATGAGGCACATTTTCTTTATTCATTCATGTGTTGATGGAAACTGAGGTTGCTTCTAAATCGTGGCTATTGTGAACAGTGCTGCAGCAAACATGAGGAGTTTAGATATCTATTCAATATACTGATTTAACTTCTTTTGGGTATATACCTAGCAGTGAGATTGCTTGATTGTATGGTACCTCTATTTTCAGTTTTTTTAGCAGCTTCCAAACTGTTCATTATGATAGTTATATTAATTTACACTTCCACCAACAGTGTTTGGGGTTTCCTTTTCTTCACATCCTTACCATTTGTTATTGCTTGCCATTTAGGTATAAACCTTTTTATTTGAGACAAGATGATATCTCATTGCAGGTTTGATTTGCATTTCTTTGATGATCAGTGATGGCGAGCAACTTTGTATATCTCTGTGTGTCATTTGTATGTCTTCTTTTGAGAAATGTCTGTTCAAATCTTTTGCTCCCTTTGTTTTAGTCATATTATTATATATTATTTTCATCAAAGTTGTTTGAGTCCATATATATATATATATATATATATATATATATATATTCTAGTTATTAATTCTTTGTAGAATGGGTAGTTTGCAAATACTATATCCCATTTTGTGGGTTTTCTCTTTATTTTGTTGATTGTTTCCTTTGCTGTGCAGAAGCTTTTTGACTTGATATAATTTCATTTGTTCATTTTTGCTTTGGCTGCCAGTACTTGTGTGGTATTGCTCAAGAAATTTTTATCCAGACCAATGTCCTGCAGATTTCTCCCAATGTTGTCTCATAGCAGTTTCATAGTTTGGGCTCTTAGATTTAAGTTTGCACAAACAAACAAGCAAAAAGAAAACTAATAAAAAATTCTCCTGCTTCATCCTCTCACTTTTTAACTTCTTTGTTGTTTCTATTTGTACCTTACTGTGCTATGTCTTGAAAAGTTTTTGAAATTATTATTTTCCATTGATTCATTATCTATTCTTAGGATTAAAGTACTTTACATACCACAGCTAGAGTGTTACAATGTTCTGTGTTTTTCCAAGTACTTACTATTACCAGTGAGTTTTGTATGTTCAGGTAGTTTTTTTTAGCTCATACCTAGTATTTATGTAATCCCTTGGCTTTTGTTTGTCTGGGAAACTTTCCTCTCTGCACTTAAATTATGTCATGCCCCTCTCTGCTGGCCTGTAAAGCGACCACTGAAAGTCTGCTGCCAGACATATTAAAATTCCATTGCATGTTATTTTTTTCCTTTCTCTTGCTGCTTTTAGGATCCCTTCTTTATCCTTTTTCTTTTGAAGTTTGATTACTAAATGCCTTAATGTAGTCTTGTTTGGTGTTGTGTAATCTTCTTGTACTTGCGTCTTTGTATATTTCTCTAGGTTTCAGAAGTTCTCTGTTATTATCCCTTTGAATACGCTTTCTACCCCTATTTCCTTCTCTACTTTTGCTTTAACATCAAAAACTCAGAATTTATTTTTTTGGGGCTGTCTTCTTGATGCTGTAGGTGTGCTTCATTGTTTTTTATTCTTTTTTCTTTTCTATCCTCTGACTGCATATTTTTAAAGAGCCTGTCTTCAAGCTCACTATTTTTTTCTTCTGCTTGATTAATTCAGTTATTAAAAGACTACCATGCATTCTTCAGTATGCTTGTTGCATTTTTTGAGTTTTGAAATTTCTGCTTGATTTTCCTTTTAATTTTTAATTTTTTAAATTAAATTTATCAGATAGAATTCTGAATTCCTTTTCTGTGTTATCTTCAATTTATTTGAGTATCCTCAATAAGTTTATTTTGAATTCACTAACTGAAAAGTCACATATCTCTGTGTTTTTTAGGACTGGTCCCTGGTGTCTCTTTTAGTTAATTTGTTTAGATCATGTTTTGCTGAATTGTCTTTATACTTGTAGATGTTTGTCTGGGTCTCTACATTGAAGAGTGTTGAATTTATTTATTTATTATTATTATTATTTTTGAGACGGAGTTTTGGCTCCTGTTACCCAGGCTGGAGTTCAATGGCAAGATCTCGGCTCACCACAACCTCTGCCTCCTGGATTCAGGCAATTCTCCTGCCTCAGCTTCCTGAGTAGCTGGGATTACGGGCATGCACCACTGTGCCCAGCTAATTTTTTGTATTTTTTAGTAGAGATGGGGTTTCATCATGTTGACCAGAATGGTCTCGATCTCTTGACCTCGTGATCCACCCGCCTCAGCCTCCCAAAGTGCTGGGATTACAGGCTTGAGCCACTGCGCCCAGCCTAGAATATATTTAGTCTCCTAAGTCTGGGCTTATTTTTATTCCTTCTTACTGGAAAAGCATTTCAGATACTCAAAAGGACTTGCATGTTGTGATCTGAGCTGCCTCTGATTTAGAAAGTACTCCAAGCCCAGTAATGCTATGGTTCTTGCAGACTCATAGAGATATACCTTGATGGTCTTAGACAAAATCCATGTGAATTCTCTGGATTACCAGGCAGATACTCTTGTTTTTTCTCTTACTTTCTCTGAAACATATGGAGTCTCTTTCTCTCTCTCTCTCTTTTCTGAGCTCCCTGAAGCTGGGGTTGGAGTGACACAAGAACCTCTCTGGCCACCACCACTATGATTGTGCTAGATCATACCTGAAGCTGGCAGAGTGCTGAATCTCAGCCAAGTCCTGCTGTAACTACTCACTGGCTACTGCCTATGTTTGCTCAAGGATCCAGGGCTCTACACCAGCAGGTTGCAAAGCCATCTAGGACTGTGTTCTTCCCTTCAGAGCAGCTAGTTCTCGAGGACCCAGGCAGTCCCAAGACGATGTCCCAGCACCACAAAATAGAGTCCAAAACCTTAGTATTCTAGGTTGTTCTCTTGTACTGCAGCTGAGCTGGCACTTTAACCACAAAATGCAGTCCTTCCCACTCTTCCCATCCCCTTTCAAAGGCAGAGAGGAGTCTCATCTGGTGGCCACCAGTACCACAGGCACATGGGGAGTGTGACTAGACTACAGCTGATGTTCCATTAAGACCCAAGAGCTCTTTAGTCAGCTTGTGATGCATGGTGCCCGGTCTAGGTCTTACACTTTAGGGCAGGAGGCTCCTGTCTGAACCAAGGCAGGTCAGACAGGAAATGCTGTTCAAGAGCAAAGTCCTGGAATTTGGGACCCCAGGAGCCTAGTTGGTGCTGTATCCAACTCTGGCCAAGCTGGTATCTAGATGCAAGACAAAATCCCCTTTACTTTTCTCTCTGCTTTTTCCATGCAAAAGGAGTCTTTCCCCATAGCTGTCACAGCTGGAAATATGCTGAGTCTTACCTTAAGCCAGCAAGTCTCAGAGTCTCATCCAAAACCCTTGATATAGTACCTGGGTATTACTGCAGGTTTTTCAGGGACCAATGTTTCTTCAGTAAATAGGACTGGTTCCTTCCGTTCAAGGAAGTGGGTTTCCTTCTGGCCCAGGGTGTGTCTAGGAATATCACCTTGGAGCTAAGCCCTGGAAAAGTAGCTTGTGATTTTGACAAATGCCACATCCTGCTGAGGCTGAGCCCCAAGATGCAAGACATAGTTCTCCCCACCTTACTTCTCCTCTCCTCATGCAAAAGGAAGAAGTCTTTGTTAGAGCCACAACTGTGCAGTCTGGAGTTAGGGGAGAGGTGATGCCAACACTTCCTTAGCCACCCCAGCTTGTGTCTTTTTATGTTGTGACACCCCATCCCATACCCTAGTCTACTGGCTCTGGGCCCTGCTCAGCAATAGGACTTGCCTAAAGGTTGCAGTATTTGTGGTCTGGACTGACTTTGAAGTTAAATAAATGAAATAAGATCCAATTTTGGCCCACGGTACCAAGGCTTGTGGGACCTCAAGTTCAGAACTCTGAGATTGGTGATTTCCCTCTGGCTAGGGCTAGTTTCCATGCTCCCTGTGTGGGAAGGCATTATCTGAGCTTGGTTCAGTTTTGTGTTCTGCTATGACAAGTGCAGCACTGAGTTTAATGCCTCACAATTCCTACTCTCCCTCTCTCCCAGTGCACAGAAATGGTCTCAGCATCATTCTGCCACTGCCGGGGGGATGGGGAAGGAGTGGCATTGATAATTAAAGACTCTTTTTGTCTACCTCTTGAGTGCTGCTTTCAGTGATACAAAGTTGAAACCAGGTATTATTAGTGCTTACCTGATTTTTGGTTGTTATGAAGGATTTTTTTTCTGTGTAGTTGCTAAATTGGTGTCCTTATGCGAGGATGATCAGTGAAGCACTCAATTCTGCCATCATTTTCTGCCTCTTTCTCACGTTTTCTTTTTTTTGTCTATTTGTTTTTACAGGAATCAATGAGAAAAAGAAGTTCATGTTGCTTTTGTATCCTGCAACTTTACTGAATTTTTTATTAGTTCTAATACTGTTTCATGAAGTTTTAAGGGTTTTCTATATATATGATTTTGCCTATAAACAGGAACAATTTAACTTCTTATTTCCACTTTGAATGTTTTTGTTTTTTATTTATATCTTACCAAATGGTTAGGACTTCCATTACAACGTTGCATAGAAGTGATAAAAGTGGGCATCTATGTCTTGTTCTGAATCTTAGACAAACAGGTTTTCCTTGTTGTAATATTAGCTATGTGTTTGTCTTACATGGTCTTTATTGTGTTGGGATACATTCTATATATCTAATTTGTTGAGCGTTTTTAATCATAAAAATATTGAATTTTGTCAAATGCTTTTATCTTTATCTATTGAAATGATCTTATGGTTTTTCTCCTTCATTTAGTTAATCTGATGTATTATATTCATTGAATTTAAGCAATGCATTCCTAATAGTTCCTTGGTCAGGTAATAAATTACAAGGGAAATTCAAATTTGTAGCTGAATTAAAATAAAATGCAACATGTCAAAATTCATGGAGTGCAGCTGAAATGATTAGAGGAAATTTTATACATTTAAATGCCTACATTAAAAGAGAAGAAATATATTAAATTAATAATCTTACTTATCACCTTAAAAATCCAGAAAAAGAAGGCTAACAAAACTAATGGCAAAGCTCATGGGAAGAGCGTAATAAAGATTAGGACAGAAAATAGTTAAATTTATAACAGAATAATACAGAGAGATAAATAAAATCAAAAATTAGTTTTTTTAAAAAGACAAGCAAAATTCACACAACTTTAGATAAATTAACCAGGAGAAAAAGAGGAAAGAAACAGATGCTGGGAACTAGGAATGAAATAATAGATATTATCACTGACCAAGCGGGAATTAAAATGATCATAAGAGTTTGCTATGAAAAACTTTATGTTAACCTATTTCACAACTAAGATGAAATAGGCAAATTCTTAGTAAGTCTCAAAGAAGACTCACTGAAGATGAAATATAAATTCAGAATTAAAAAGTAGCAAACAAAAAAATTAAGTTAGTATTTAAAAATCTTTTCACAAAGACAGACTTACACCAAGATATGAATTTTATCAAATATTTAAACAGAAAATAATCTCAATATTTTATTAATTCTTTCAAAAATTTAGGAAGTTGAAACACTTTTCAACTTACTCTATGAGAGGAGTATTGGCCTCACACCAAAACTAGACAAGGATAACTACAGACCAGTATCTCTCATAAATGTAGATAAGTAATTCTGAAAAATATTAGCTTACCAAATCTGAAACATGTAAGAAAGATTACATATGATGATCAAGTGAGAATTGTCCCAGGAATGCAACGTTGCTTTAACATCCAAAATAAATTAATATAATACACCATATTAATATAATAAAGTGCACAAACTAAACAATCATTTTAGTAGACTCAGAAGATACAATTAACAAAATGGAACATTCATTCCTGATAAAAATTATTATGAAATTGTAACAGAAGGAAAGTTTATTAACCTGATCAATATTATACCCTGTCTTATATGGAAATCTACTTATACTTTTCTGATGCAGTTATTCAATAAGTTGAAATAAAATCAACACAATGTAATCTTTAGCAAAGAAAGACTGAGGCAGGTTAAAGTGTTATAGTGGTTAAGAAATAAATTATTTTCTTTTGAGTCATACAAAATTTTGTTTCTTAATAATGAGGAAGACAGAAAGTTCAGACAGTAATAAGCACTTTTCCCCTTCTAAAATTAGACATTTCTTAGAAAGGATCTTGGGTTGGGGAAAATGCCAAAGCATGAACAAGAGAAATGGTTCCTTATATTTCATTTTGTCCTCATATTACAGCCATGTAACTTCAGGATCTATGAATCTCTCACTGGAGGAGTCAGTGAGGACATGGCTTTTTCAGGTCACAGCTAGGACAGTATTTCTTGCCTATTCTTTCTTTCTCTGTTCTGATTTTATTATACCTAATGAATGTAATTAGTCTACTAAATTGATCTCTAATGGATGAGCATTTTTTTTTGCAACAACATGCACTGTCTTCATGTTGTTAGTTTATTGTGTGAGTTCATCAGGTGATTTAAGCCTCAGAAGGCAACAGACATTACTTCTGAGTTACTGACACTGTAAGAGCCTTTCAATAAACATAAACAAATGAGCAAACTATTCCAGATGACTTATTTATTTTATCTAATTCTGAAAAAGCTAAGAAAATGATGAACATTCAATGACGTCTGAATAAGAACAGCTCTGGACTCCATTTCCCAGTAAGAGCAATGCAGAGGGTGAGTGATCACTGCATTTCCAAATGAGGTACCAGGTGCATCTCAATGGAACTGTTTGCCCAGTGGGTGTAGCCCAAGAAGGGAGAGCTGAGGCAGAATAGGGCACTGCCTCACATGGGAAGTGCAATTTTTGGAGGACCCCTTCCTACCCAATGGAGGCCATCGGGGACTTTCCCATCCACTCCAGCACTCCAGTTCAGATACTGTGCTTCTCCTGTGGTTTTTACCACCCACAGATCAGGAGATTTCTGGGCCAAAAGGTGCCATGAGTTTCCAGGATGGCTGTTTCAACTGGCACCGCAGGTTTCCACAGAAAAACTCACACAAATCTTAGTGGACATTTCAACTGGTGCCTGGAATGCCTGGGAGACAGAGCCACCCATTCAACTGAAAAAGAGGAGTCTGAAAGCAAGGAGCCAAGTAATCTGGCTCAGCAGGTTCCTTCCCCAGAAAGACAAGTAATCTGAAATGCTCTGTACTGAGAGTTTCACAGCAAGCACAGCTGGAGCTGGGATGGTCCAGCTCTGTGGGGGGAAGGGCATCCACCATTGCTGAGGCAGTCCACCACTACCAAGGCAGTCCATCACTACCAAGGCAGTCTCCTGTTACTGAGGCAGTCCACATTGCTGAGGCAGTCTGTCATTATTGAGGCAGATGATTATTACTGAGGCAGTTCTAACAGTATCTCTGTAAAAAAAACTACAAGAAAGTTTACACAGCAGCTGGGCAGAGTCAGTGGCAGCTCAGCAATGTCTCTGGTGGCAGACTGTGACAAGACTACCTCCTTGCTGGGCAGGGCGTCTCTGAAAACAGGCAGCAACACATCAGGAACTTAAAAATAAAGCCCCACCTTCCCTGGACACACCACCTGGGAAAAGAGGTGGTTGGTTATGAGTTCCTCTGCAGCAGATATAAATTTACCTCCCAGCAGCACTGAATGGAACAATGGAACTCCCAGAACAGCACTTGAGCTCTGATAAGGGACAGACTTTCTCCTCAGGTGGCTCTGTGATCCCCATATATCCAAAGAGGCACCTAATAAAGGAGAGATCTGGCTAACATCTTGTGGATACCCTTCTGGGACAAAGATAACAGAAGAAACTGGCAGCAACCTTTACTGTTCTGCAGCTCCCATGGGTGATTCCCAGGAAAGCAGGGTCTGGGGTGGATGTCCAGCAGTCCTGCAGAAGAAGGGCCTGAACTGTTAGAAGGAAAACTATAAAACAGAAAGAAATAGCTTCAACATCAACAAAAAGGATGCCCACTCAGGGACCCCGTCTGAAAGTCACTAACTACAAAGACCACAGGTAGATAAATCTAAGAAGATAGGAAGAAACCAGTGCAAAAAGGATGAAAACCCCAAAAAACAGAACACCTCTCCTCCTCCAAGGGATCACAGTTCCTCACCAGCAAGGGAACAAAGCTGGATGGAGAATGAGTCTGATGAATTGACAGAAGCAGGTTTCAGAAGGTAGGTAATAACAAACTTCTCTGAGCTAAAAGAACATGTTCTATCCCAATGCAAAGAAACAAAGAACCTCAAAACAAGGTTAGACAAAATGCTAACTAGAAAGACCAGCT
The DNA here is from genome assembly GCA_028533165.1 of Leontopithecus rosalia. Lineage (NCBI taxonomy): Eukaryota > Metazoa > Chordata > Mammalia > Primates > Cebidae > Leontopithecus > Leontopithecus rosalia. The sequence goes on along the minus strand of CM052670.1, from coordinate 66,913,924 downwards.
TAGAGAACAACATAAACAACTTGATGGAGCTGAAAAACACAGCAGGAAAACTTTGCAAATCATACAGAAGTTTTAATAGCTGAATTGACAAAGCAAAAGAAAAGATATTACAGATTGAAGATCAGCTCAATGAAACAAAATGAGAAGAAAAGATTAGAGAAAGAAGAGTGAAAATAAATTAACAAAGCCTCCAAGAAATATGGAATTATGTGAAAAGACCTAATCGATGATTGATAGGTGTACCTGAATGTGATGGGGCAAATGAATCCAAGCTGGAAAACTCTCTTCATGATATTATCCAGAAGAACTCTCCCAACATAACAAGGCAGGCCAACATTCAAGTCCAGGAACACAGAGAACACCACAAAGATATTCCTCAAGAAGAGCAACCTTGAGACAAAGAATCATCAGATTCACCAGGGATTAAATGAAGGATAAAATGCTAAGAGAAGCCAGAGAGAAAGGTTGGGTGACCCACAAAGGAAAGCCCATCAGACTTGCAGTGGATCTCTTGGCAGAAACCCTACAAGCCAGAAGAGAGTGGGGGCCAATATTCAACATCCTTAAAGGAAAGAACTTTCAACCCAGAATTTCATATCCAGCCAAACTAAGCTTCATAAATGAAGGAGAAATAAAATAAAATTCTCAATGGACAAGCAATTGCTGAGACATTTCATCACCTCCAAGCCTGTGTTACAAGCCTCCTGAAAGAAGCACTAAACATGGAAAAGAAGAATCAATACCAGCCACTACAAAAATGGTAAAGACCATTGGTACAATAAAGAAACTGCATAGGCTGGGCACGGTGGCTCAAGCCTGTAATCCCAGCACTTTGGGAGGCCGAAGCAGGTGGATCACGAGGTCAAGAGATCGAGACCGTCCTGGTCAACATGGTGAAACCCCGTCTCTACTCAAAAATACAAAAAAATTAGCTGGGCATGGTGGCGCGTGCCTGTAATCCCAGCTATTCGGGAGGCTGCGGTAGGAGAATTGCCTGAACCCAGGAGGCGGAGGTTGCAGTGAGCCAAGATCGTGCCACTGCACTCCAGCCTGGGTAACAAGAGCAAAACTCCGTATCAAAAAAAAAAAAAAAAGAAAGAAAGAAACTGCATCAACTAATGTGCAAAACAACCAGTTAGCATCAAAATGACAGGATCAAATTCACATGTAACAATATTAACCTTAACTACAAATGGACTAAATGCTCCAATCAGAAGACACAGACTGGCAAATTGGATAAAAATTCAAGACCCGTTGGTGTGCTGTATTCAGGAAACCCATCTCATGTGCAAGGACACACATAGACTCAAAATAAAGGAATGGAGGAAGATTTACCAAGCAAATGAAGAGCAAGAGTGATAGAGAAAAACAAAAAGCAGCAGTTGCAATCTTGGTCTTAAGAAGAGCATTACATAATGTTAAAAGAATCAATGCAGCAAGAAGAGCTAACAATCCTAAATATATATGCACCATTTACAGGAGCCCCCATATACATAAAAGAAGTTCCTAATAACCTACAAAGAGACTTAGACTCCCACACAATAATAGTGGGAGACTTTAACACTCCACTGTCAATATTAGACAGATCAATAAGACAGAAAATTAACAAGGATATCCAGGACTTGAACTCAGATCTGGGACAAGCAGATCTAAAAGACATCTACAAAATCTCTACCACAAATTCACAGATTATACATTCTTCTCAGCACCACATCACACCTACTCTAAAACTGACCACATAATTGGAAGTAAGTCACTCCTCAGCAAATGCAAAATAATGGAAATAATAACAGTGTCTCACACCAGAGTGCAATCAAATTAGACTCAGGATTAAGAAACTAACTCAGAACTGCACAATGTCATGGAAACTGAACAACTGGCTTCTGAATGATGACTGGGTATACAATGAAATGAAGGAAAAAATAAAGATATTCTTTAAAACAAGAATGAAGACACAATGTACCAGAATCTCTGGGACACATATAAAGTAGTGTTTAGAGAGAAATTTATAGCAATAAATGCCCACATGAGAAGCAAGGAAAGATCTAAAATCAACACACTATCATCAAAATTGAAAGAGCCAGAGGGGTAAGATCAAAAACACTCAAAAGCTAGCAGAAGACAGGAAACAACTAAGATCAGAACAGAGCTGAAGGAGATAGAGACACAAAAAAATCCCACAAAAATTGAGTAAATCTAGGAGCTGGTTTTTCGAAAAGATCAATAAAATGGAGAGACCTCTGACCAGATTAATAAAAACAAAAAGAGAGAAGAATTAAATAGATGTAATAGAAAATGATAAAGGGATATCACCACTGATTTCACAGAAATACAAACTACCGTCAGAGATTACTACAAACAACTCTAGGCACATAAACCAGTAAACCTGTAAGAAATGAATAAATTTCTGGAAATCTGGCACCCTCCCAAGAATAAACCAAAAAGAAGCTGAAATCCTGAATAGGGCTGAAGTTGAGGCAACAATTAATACCCTATGAACCAAAAAATTCCAGGCCCAGATGAGTTCACAGCCGAATGCTACTAGACATACAAAGAGGAGCTGGTACCACTCCTTCGGAAACTGTTCCAAACAATTTTTTTAAAAAGGGTATCCTTCCCAAATCATTTTATGAGACCAACATCATCCTGATACCAAAACCTGTCAGAGACTCAACAAAAAAAAGAAAACATCAGAGCTATATGCATGATGAAAATAGATGCAAAAATCTTCAATAAAATACTGACTGATTGCAACAGCACACCAAGAAGCTTATCCATCACGCTCAAGTAGGCTTCATCTCAGGGATGCAAAGCTTATTCAACATATGCAAGTTTATAAATGTAATCCACCACATAAGCAGAACCAAAGACAAAAACAGCATGATTATCTCAATAGATGCAAAGAAGGCCTTCAACAAAATTCAACAGCCCATTATGCTAAAAACTCTCAATAAACTAGGTATTGATGGAACATATCTCAAAATAATAAAAGCTATGTAGAACAAACCCACAGCCAGTATCATAGTGAATGGATGAAAACTGAAAGCATTCCTTTTAAAGCTGACACTAGACAAGGATGCTCTCTCTCACCACTCCTATTCTATATAGTATTGAAAGTTCTAGCCATAGAAATCAGGTAAGAAAAAGAAATAAAGGCTATTCAGTTAGGAAAGAAGGAAGTGAAATTGTCTCTATTTGCAGACAACATGATTGTATATTTGGAAGACTCCATCATCTCAGTCCAAAATCTCATTAAACTGATAAGCAACTTCAGCAAAATCTCAGAATACAAAATTAATATGCAGAAATTACAAGCATTCATATTCACCAATAACAGACTAACAGAGAGCAAAATCAAGAGTGAACTCCCATTCACAATTGCTACAAAGTGAATAAAATACATAGGAATACAACCAATAAAGGAAATGAAGGGCCTCTTCAAGCAGAACTAAAAACCACTGCTCAAGAAAATAGGAGAGTACACAAATAGACGGAAACATATTCCATGTTCATAGTGAGAAAGAATCAACATCGTGAAAATGGCCATACTGCCTAAAGTAATTGGTAGATTTAATGCTATCCCCATCAAGCTACCAATGACCTTCCTGACAGAACTGGAAAGAAACACCTTAAACTTTATACAGAAACAAAAATGAGCTTGCATTGCCAAGACAATTCTACGCAAAAAGAACAAAGCTGTAAGCACCATGCTACCTGACTTCAAACTATACTACAAGATTACAGTAATCAAAACAGCATGTTACTGGTACCAAAACAGAGATATAGACCATTGGAACAAAACATAGACCATTGAAAAAATGCCACACATTTACAACCATTTGATCTTTGACAAACATGACAAAAACAAGTAATGGGGAAAGGATTACCTGTTTAATAAATGGTGTTGGGAAATGTGGGTATCCATGTGCCTAATGTAGAAACTAGACCCCTTCCTTACACCTTACACTAAAATTAACTCCAGATGGATTTAAAATTTAAACATAAAACCCAACATTATGAAAACCCTAGAAGAAAACCTAGGCAAAACCATTCAGGACATAGGCATAGACAAGGACGTCATGATTAACACACCAAAGCATTAGCAACAAAATCCAAAATAAACAAATGGAATCTAATTAAACTCCAGAGCTTCTATAGAGCAAAATAAACATTAAACATACTCATGCTCTCAGTACTTGCAATGGTAAACATCATTAGAGTGAATTGGCAACTTACAGACTGGGAAAAAGTTTTTGCAATCTTCCCATCTGAAAAAGGGCTAATATCCAGAGTCCACAAAGAACTAAAACTAATTTACAATAAAAAAAACAAATTCATTTAAAAGTTGGGAAAGGATATGAACAGACACTTTTCAAAAGAAGACATATATGAGGCCAACAAACATATGAAAAAATGCTCACCACCACTGGTCATTAGAGAAATGCAAATCAAAACCACATTGAGATACCACCTCATGCCAATTATCATGGTGGTCATTAAAAAATCTGGAGACAACAAATGTTGGATAAGATGTAAATAAATACACATCCTTTTACACTGTTGGTGGGAGTGTAAACTAGTTCAACCATTGTGGAAGACAGTGTGACACTTCCTCAAAGACCTAGAAATAGGTATTCCATTTGACCCAGCAATCCCATTAGTGGGTATATACCCAAAGGATTATAAATCATTCTATTATAAGGACACATGCACATGAATACTCATGGTGGTATTGTTTACAATAGCAAACACCTGGAACCAACTCCAATGCTCATCAGTGATAGACTGGACAGAGAAAATGTGGCACATATACACCATGGAATACTATGAAGCCATAAAAACTAATGAGCTTGTGTCCTTTGTAGGGATATGGATGAATCTGGAAACCATCATTCTCAGCAAACTGACACAAGAACAGAAAACCAAACACCGCATGTTCTTACTCAGAGGCGGGTGTTGAACAATGAGAACACATGGACACAGGGAGGGTAGCATCACACAGTGGGGTCTGTTTGGGGACAAGGGAAGGACATCAGGGGGGCAGGGAGGTCAGGGAGGGATAACATGGGGAGAAATGCCAGACGTAGGTGATGAGGGGATGGAGGTAGCAAAGCACATTGTCATGTGTGTACCTATGCAAAAGTCCTGCATGATCTGCACATGTACCCCAGAATATAAGTACAAAAAAAAGAAAGAAAATGAACATGTTTAAGCACAGGAAATTTGTATTTTATACTCTTTTGAATCTCATATTTAGACAACCATTCAACTTTGGATGTAAATTGGGTGTTAATAGTTTCATAGTGCAGTTTATTCATCTAAATACTGTCCTTTCTCCTACATCTGTGAATAAAATTATCCATGTTACTGGCTGCAGACTATCTGCAATTCCCATCTTAGTTACTCTTTGGCCTAAGGGTTTAGAAATCTTCTGTATGGACTGAACTTCAGCGGGGTTGCAACTACGATGTTCTCGCACACGGGCATCTCTGAGCTGTCAGTCTGCACCTTGCAGCTACAATGGATTCAGGTTCAAAATACAGTAACACCAAAAGGTATTACCAGGTGACTGAAGTCCATCAGAAACATCCAGAAAATTATCAAGTTTATGAAAATGGTAGGAGTAGCAAAATACACATGAGCTGAGGGAGAGCTGAACCCAGCTTGAATATATGGATTGGGATCTTTGGTTCTCTATGAAAAAGCTGATATCAAGGTGCCCGAAGACAAGAAGAATCTCCATTTTATTTGTGTGTCTTTAGATAGAAGATTGTGTGGTGCTATTCATTCATCCATTGCTAAACAGATGAAAAGTGAGGTCACTACACTAACAGCAACTTGGAAAGAAGTTATGCTTGTTGGAATTTGTGACAAAATCAGAGGCATACTTTAGAGGACTCATTCTGACCAGTTTCTAGTGGCGTTCAAAGAAGTGGGAAGAAAGCCCCCTACTTTTGGAGATGCATCGGTTGTGGCCCTTGTATTACTAAATTCTGGATATGAGTTTGATGAAAGCTCCATCATCTTTAATCGATTCAGTTCTGTCATCTCCTATAAGACAGAAGAAAAGCTCATCTTTTTTCTTAATACCATTGCACGTGCTGAGAGCATGAATATCTATGATAATATTGATGCTGATGTGCTGCAAAATTACTGAGAATACAGTCTGGCCAACATCATCTACTACTCTCTGAAGGAGTCCACCACTAGTGAGCAGAGTGCCAGGATGACAGCCATGGACAATGCCATCAAGAATGCTTCTGAGATGATTAAAAAATTGACATTGACATTTAACTGTATCTGCCAAGCTGTCATCACAAAAGAGTTGATTGAAATTATCTCTGGTTCTGCAGCGCTGGATTAATGAAAATCAAGTTCCATCCTCAGATCAGACAGCTGATTTTGTTTTTAGCTTACTGCTGTCTTTGTCAGAAGAATCTGTTTCTCCATTGTTTGAATTATTGAATATAGCAAGATATTTGTAAATTATCTTAATATAAACAAAATAAGAAAAAAAGAAATCTTTTGTAGACAAATAAAGAGGTTAACATATTATGTCTTCCTTAGCCGTAACACGTTTAGTTATTATAGATTAGTTTAGTACATTAGTTCCACATTCCTGGCAGGGAATGATGCTATAGAATGGAAACCGAGAATATTGAAATGGGTAAAACACCCCTCAGTTGAGCTAGGTAGGGGTTTCTGGGTAGGCAAAATGGAGCCTTGAGCCTGTTAGTATGTAGAAATATTTTTAAAAAATGTGAAGATCACTGATTTAGGGGGTCACAAATGTAATTAGAGAGAGTAGAAGAGACATTTTAAGCATCAAAGTGCTTAAGCCTAAAATCTGGAGGATACTCAGGGTGGGGTGTAGATTTCAGAGGCTTTGGGTCCTTCATAGGCCCCCAACCCAGAGGTTCCTCCTCTTCCTTTGCATTCAAAGACAACTTAGCCTCATCTCAGTTCAAATCTAACTAGGTCCCTGTTTTTACAAGATCCAGATTAAGCGGTGGGGTTCAAAATCAAAGCAAGCTATATTATTTCCTTTCTGGAGCTCGTGATCTGATGAGGGAGATACCTCACTTCCAGGATTTTCCATTTTACAAAGAACTTAACATTGGGTAGGTCACTTAACCTCTATGAACTTCAGTTTTCTCATCTGGAAAAGAATAATAATAGTTCCTACTTCACAGGGCTTTTAAGAGAATTCAGTGGGATAAAGCTGGTCTGGTAAAAGATGAAGTGAGTTATTATGGATAATTACAATGATGAATCACTTAGCAAAATGCCTGGCACAAAGTAAGTACTCAGCAATTATGATCTCTTATAAGCAATTATTACTGACGTACATGATGGTTGTAGCTTTTGTGAGTCCTGAGATGACTACTTCAAATTACATTATGAATATTAGAATTAGCTATTCCAGAAAATTTCCCAAGGTTCTTTATTCTTCATTCCATTGTGGGCCATTCTGCTTCTGGTGACATAGACTCACAGTGATACTTACGCTTTAGTATGTAACAGAATTATCTGAAGAACATGTAAAAAATATACCTCTTGGCACATTGTCCAAAGATTCTGATTTAATAGCTCTAGAAGTCACTTCCAAGAATCTGAATTTTAAACAGGTATCATATGCAGTAGTGATGGAGATGATTTTTGGACTGCATTTTGAGATAGTCTGGCCTGGAAATTCTCCAGTTGCCTTTTGGGAGTATGGTGATTTTCTGAATTGTTTTTCTATGTCTATCCAAATTCCTCCCAAACCAACTCTCACACCCATGAGAAGAAAGTCTGGGAAAGATTCCCATAAAGTCAGCCAAGATAGAGAGGAAGGACTAATAGATACCAAGGGAAGATAAGATTTAAGGAGGGCAGGAGCAGGCCTTTCCAATTAGGTCCATGTGGCTGCTTCTGGCACAGCAGGCACTCAGAGAGCAACAGTGCTTCTCACACTCACCGAATTGGAGAAGAGGCAGGGTGCAGCTGGAAATGGGTATTCAGGAGCATGATCCTTAACAGAGCTTAATAAAAAAAATATAGTAATACAAAATTTTACTAATGCAATCTAATTGGGGCCTGAATAATTTTTTTAATTAACTTTTTTAAATTAAAATATGATAGAATATTTGAAAGGCAATTTTATTATAGTCAAGGAGCTACAGCAACTCAAACCAGTCCAACAAAGTGTTGCCAAGTAGAGGGCCTCTGGGAGCTAGTGTAATGAATTGAGAATTATTTGTCATCAGGAATTTGTATGTAAATGGATTTGTATGTAAATGGATGCTCCATAAGTGCTTGAAAACAGTTTGTTCTCCTTAGGGGTATAAATATGCCCCTGGTAATCATGTTTGCATGATTTTACTTACAACCTCCCCCATCCCTCCATCAGCAAGATAGTCCAGCCTTTACTTCTGATAGAATTATTTCAATTTAATTTGCAAAGCTCTAGAAATTATAATTTTCATTTAGAAAATAAATATGTAGCAAAATTTTGTGGATAGAACTAAAGTAAGTCTGAACTTAAGGGAACATAGTGATTATTAATCCTGAAACTCATTTTACATACGAGTTACTGAGTAACTGAGGCTAAGAGCAAAAATGTGACTTATTCAAGGATATGCATAATTGAGATAGAGCTAGATCTGGATCCCAGGTCTAGTACATTCCAGAGCAGCCTGCCTTCTACTGAATAGAGCACACTACCCTCTATTAAATGTCATTTACTATAATGTATGCTGACAAGAGATGAATTATTTTTTATTAGAACCTGTTGTTTAACAATGTCCTTTGTTTACCATCTAGATGTAAATTAAGGAAACTCTCTATGAAGATAATAAGATTCACAATGATTCAAAAATCAAAATTCCAAATTTGTATTTAAATTGGTAACAGGTTTACTAATAAATGAAAACATTGCTATTACTTCAAAGTGCAGGTGAGGCATACAAAGAAACATTAACTGATAAAACAAATAAATGGCAAGAGATGTAATTAGAGCTCTTGTCTTCAGCAAAATTAGATAATCAAAGTGTATCTACATCAATCTCCACCTAACCTTGCCCTTTTGTTCTTTCTATGCTCTGTACCGTCTTCTGAAATATTTGAGAAACATTTGTTAAAGTAAATAATAGAGGATATAAATTGATGTCAAAATGTTCTGGTAATGTCATTCTTACCCAAATAGGAGAAAATTCAATTGGAAAAGGTTTTTTAATTTTCAGTAACCACTTGTATTGCTATGGGTAAGAGTTAGATGGCCAATTGATTTATTTTCCAAATATTTACCCTTTTGAGATTGAAAGGGGATGCTGTTAATACTTACACTGGAACAACAGGCAGAAACTGGGACTGTCCCAAGAAAGCAAAACATATTATAATTCATGAAAACAGAAAGAACACAGTGTTAAGGAAAGCAGAGTATAGCACCATATGACTCAGATATCCACAGAAGAGTGGCATATTTCACTTATACATAATGTCCTCTAGGTTTATTCATGTTGTTTCAAATGACAGAATTTCCTTATTTTTAAAAGTTGAGTGGTATTTCACTGTGTGTATAGTCTTTGCTCACTGTAGCATTATTCACAATAGTCAAAACATGGAAACAAGCTAAATGTCCACAATGAATGAATGGCTAAAATTATTGCATATATGCACAAAGAAATGGCACAGAAGACAAATATTATATATTTTCACTTATATGTGGAATCTAAAAAAATCAAATGCATATAGACTGAGTGGTAGTTAGAATAAGATATTAGGGGTAGTGGACAGGAAATTGAGTAATGGTAGTCAAAGATTCAAAACATTTTTCTTTTTCTTTTTCTTTACTTTCTTTCTTTTTTTGGCTTGGGAAACACCCTATGTTTATTATTGTTTTATTTTCATTTTAGGTAAAAATAACAAAATAGAAGTATGAACAAATTAAAAATTAGCTAAAGGCGAAAGGTGGCTCAAGCCTGTAATCCCAGCACTTTGGGAGGCCAAGGCGGGTGGATCACGAGGTCAACAGATCGGAGACCATCCTGGTCAACATAGTGAAACCCCGTCTCTACTAAAGATACAAAAAATTAGCTGGGCCCGGTGGCGCGTGCCTGTAATCCCAGCTACTCGGGAGGCTGATGCAGGAGAATTGCCTGAACCCAGGAGGCGGAGGTTGCGGTGAGCCGAGATCGGGCCATTGCACTCCAGCCTGGGTAACAAGAGCGAAACTCCGTCTCAAAAAAAAAAAAAAATTAGCTAAAAATGAATACCATATTTAACAAGTAAACTACAAATAAATAGTGTTTGAAGCTAAAGTTTCTATTAGTTTGGTGGTGAGATTACAAGGTATTCTCTTTTTTAACTTTTTCTTTTTCTATTTAATTTTAATCTTTTTTATTATACTTCAACTTCTGGGTACATGAGCAAAATGTGCACATTTGTTACTTAGGTATACACATGCTATGGTGGTTTGCTGCACCCATCAAGCTGTCATATACATTAGGTAGTATATGCATATGCTATCCCTCCCCTAGCTCCTCACCCGACAACAAGACCCAGTGTGTGATGTTTCCCTCCCTGTGCCCATGTGTTCTCATTGTTCAACTCCTTATGAGTAAGAACATGTGGTATTTGGATTTTTCTTCTTGTATTAGTTTGCTGAGAATAATGACTTCCAGCTTCATCTATGTCCCTGCAAAGGACATAAACTCATCGTTTTATGGCTGCATAGTATACCGTGTTGTATATGTGTCACATTTGGTTTATCTAGTCTATTATAGATAGGCATTTAGGTTGGTTCCAAGTCTTTGTTTTAGTGTACAGTGTAACAATAAACATATTTGTGCATATGTCTTTATAGTAGAATGATTTATAATTCTTTGGGCATATACCCAGTAATAGGATTACTGGGTCAAATGGTATTTCTAGGTCTAGATCCTTGAGTAATTGCCAGACTGTCTTCTACAATGGTTGAACTAATTTACACTCCCAACAACAGTGTAAGTGTTCAAATTTCTTCCCATCCTTTCCAGCACCTGTGGTTGCCTGACTTTTTAATGATTGCCATTCTAATTGATGTGAGATGGTATCTCAATGTGGTTTTGATTTATAATTCTCTAATGACAGGTGATGATGAGCTTTATAAAAATGTTTGTTGGCTGTATGTCTTCTTTTGAGAAGTTCCTGTTTATATCCTTCACCCACTTTTTGATGGGGTTATTTTTTTTTCTGTAAATTTGTTTTAGTTCCTTGTAGATTCTGGGTATTAGCCCATTGTCAGATGGATAGATTGCAAAAATTTTACTGCATTCTGTAGGTTGCCTGTTCAATCTAATGAAGTTTCTTTGCTGTACAGAAGCTCCTTAGTTTAATTAGATCCCATTTGTCTATTTTGGATTCTGTTGCCATTGCTTTCGGTGTTTTAATCTTGAAGCCTTTGTCCATGCCTATGTCCTGAATGGCATTGCCTAGGTTTTCTTTTAGTGTTTATATGGATTTAGGTCTTACATTTAAGTCTTTAATTCAACTTGAGTTAATTTTTGTATAAGGTGTAAGAAAGAAATCCAGTTTCAGATGTCTGCATATGGCTAGTCAGTTTTCCCCAAACCATTTATTGAAAAGGGAATCATTTTCCCATTGCTTGTTTTTGTCAAGTTTGTGAAAGATCAGATGGTTGTAGATGTGTGGTGTGGTGTTATTAATGAGGCCTTTGTTCTGTTCCATTGGTCTATATATCTGTTTTGGTACCAGTACCATGATGTTTTGGTAACTGCAGTCTTGTAGTATAGCTTGAAATAAAGTAGTGTGATGCCTCCAGCTTTGTTCTTTTTCCTTAAGATTGTCTTAGCTATACAGGCTCTTTTTTGGTTCAAAATGAAACTTAAAGTAGTTTTTCCCAATTCTTTGAAGAAAATCAAAGGTAACTTGATGTAAATTGCATAAAATTTATAAATTATTTTGGGCAGTAAGGCCATTTTCATTATATTGATTCTTCCTAATCAGGAGCATGGAATGTTTTTTTTTTTCTTTTTATTGCGTTTTAGGTTTTGGGGTACATGTGCAGAACATGTAAGATAGGTGCATAGGTACACACGTGGCAGTATGTTTTGCTGCCTACTGCCCCTTCACCCACATTTGGCACTTCTCCCCATGCTATCCTTCCCTCGCTTCCCCCCCACTGTCCCTCCCCTATTTCCCCCAATAGACCTCAGTGTGTGGTACTCCCTTCCCTGTGTCCATGTGTTCTCATTGTTCATCACCCGCCTATGAGTGAGAATATATGGTGTTTCCTTTTCTGTTCTTGTGTCAATTTGCTGAGAATGATGTTCTCCAGATTCATCCATGGCCCTACAAAGGACACGAACTCATCATTTTTGATTGCTGCATAATATTTCATGGTGTATATGTGCCACATGTTTTTACATTTATTTGTGTTCTCACTTACTTCCTTCAGCAGTGGTTTGTAGTTTTTCTTGAATAGGTTTTTCAAATCCCTTGTAAATTGTATTCCTAGGTATTTTCTTCTCTTTGTAGCAACTGTGAATGGGAGTTCACTCATGATTTGGCTGTTTGTTATTGGTGTATAGGATGCTTGTGATTTTTCCACATTGATTTGGTATCCTGAGACTTTGCTGAAATTGCTTATCAGCTTAAGTAGATTTTTGCTGAGACAATGGGGTTTTCTAAATATGCAATCATGTCATCTGCAAACAGAGACAATTTGACTTCCTCTTTTTCTAATTGAATACCTTTTATTTCTTTCTCTTGCCTAATTGTCCTGGCCAGAAATTTTAATACTGTTTTGAATAGGAGTGATGAGAGAGGGCATCCTTGTCTTGTTCTGGTTTTCAAAGTGAATGCTTCCAGTTGTTGCCCATTCAGTATAATATTGACTGTGGGTTTGTCATAAATAGCTTTTATTATTTTGAAATATGTTCCGTCAATACCTAGTTTATAGAGAGTTTTTAGCCTGAAGGGCTGTTGAATTTTGTCAAAGGGCTTTAGGCATCTATTGAGATAACCATGTGGTTTTGTAATTGGTTTTGTTTATGTGATGGATTACATTTATTGATTTGCATATGTTGAATCAGCCTTGCATCCCAGGGATGAAGCCAACTTGATGGTGGTAAATAAGTTTTTTGACGTGCTGCTGGATTCAGTTTGCCAGTATTTTATTGAGAAATTTTGCATCACTGTTCATCAGGGATATTTGGCTGAATTTTCGTTGTTGTTGTTGTCTCTCTCCCAGGTTTTGGTACCAGGATGTTTCTGGCCTCATAAAATGAGTTAGGAAGGAGTCCCTCTTTTTGTATTGTTTGGAATACTTTCAAAAGGAATGGTACCAGCTCCTTTTTGTATCTCTGGTAGAATTTGGCTGTGAATCTGTCTGGTCCTCAACTTTTTTTGATTGGCAGGCTGTTAATTGCTGCCTCAATTTCAGAACTTGTTATTGGTCTCTTCAGGGATTCAACTGCTTTGTGGTTAAGTCTTGGAAGGGTGTATGTGCCAAGAAATTTATCAGTTTCTTCAAGATTTTCTAGTTTATTTGCATAGTGGTGTTTAGAGTATTCTCTGATGGAAGTTTGTATTTCTATGAAATTGGTGGTGATATCCCCTTTATTATATTTTATTGCATCTATTTGATTCTTCTCTCTTTTCTTCTTTATTAGTCTTGCTAGCAGTCTAACTATTTTAGTGATCTTTTCAAAACACCAGCTCCTGAATTCATTGATTTTTTGAAGGGTTTTTTGTGTCTCTATCTCCTTCATTTCTGCTCTGATATTAGTTATTTCTTGTCTTCTGCTATCTTTTAAATTTGTTTGCACTTGCTTCTCTAGTTCTTCTAATTGTGACTTTAGGATGTCAATTTTAGATCTTTCCTGCCTTCTCCTGTGGGTGTTTAGCACTATAAATTTCCTCTACAAACTGCTTTAAATGTGTCCCAGAGATTCTGGCATGTTGTGTCTTTGTTCTCATTGGTTTCAAAAAGCATATTTATTTCTGTCTTAATTTTGTTATTTACCCAGTAGTTATTCAGGAGCAGATTGTTCAGTTTCTATGTAGTTGTTCGGTTTTGAGTGAGTTTCTTAATTTATGACAAACCCACAGCCAATATTATACTGAATAGGCAAAATCTGGAAGCATGAGTTCTAATTTGATTGCACTGTGGTCTAAGACACTGCTTTTATGATTTCCATTCTTTTGCATTTGCTGAGAAGTGCTTTACTTCCAATTATATGGTCACTTCTAGAATAAGTGTGATGTGGTGCTGAGAAGAATATTTATTCTGTTGATTTTAGTTGGAGAGTTCTGTAGATGTCTGTTGGATATGCTTGGTGCAGAGCTGAGTTCAAGTCCTGAATATCCTTGTCAATTTTCTGTCTTGATCTGTCTAATGTTGACAGTGGGGTCTTAAAGTCCCCTGTTATTACTGTGTGGGAATCTAAGTTTCTTTGTAAGTTTCTGAGAACTTTCTTTATGAATCTGGGTGCTCCTGTATTGGGTTCATATATATTTAGGATAGTTAGCTAATCTTGTTGCATTTGTCTTTTTAAATCTTTGTTGGTTTAAAGTCTGTTTTATCAGAGATTAGAATTGCAACCCCCTCCTCTTTTTTTTCTTTCAGTTTGCTTGGTAAATTTTTCTCCATCCCTTTATTTTGAGCCTATGTTATATTTTTGCACGTGAGTTGGGTCTCCTGAATACAGCACACCAATGATGAATGACTCTTTATCCAATTTGCCAATCTGTCTTTTAATTGGGACATTTAGCCTGTTTACATTTAAGGTTAATTTTATGTGTGAATTTGATTCTCTCAGTATGATGTTAGCTGGTTATTTTGCCTGTTAGTTGATGCAGTTTCTTCATAGTGTCAATAGCCTTTACAATTTGTTATGTTTTTGCAGTGGCAGGGACTGTTTGTTTCTTTCCACATTTATTGCCTCTTTCAGGAACTCCTGTAAGACAAACCTGGTTGTGACAAAATCTCTCAGTATTTTCTTATCTGTAAAGGATTTTATTTCTCCTTTGCTTATGAATCTTAGTTCTGCTGGATATGAAATTCTAGGTTAAAATTCTTTTTTTTTTTAAGAATGCTGATTGTTGACCCCCACTCTCTTCTGGCTTGCAGTGTTTCTGCCAAGAGATCTGATGTTAGTCTTATGGGCTTCCCTTTGTGGGTAATCGAACCTTTCTCTCTGGCTGCCCTTAACATTTTTTTTCTTCATTTCAACCTTCATGAATCTGATGATTATGTGTCTTGGGGTTGCTCTTTCTGAGGTGTATCTTTGTAGTGTTCTCTGTATTTCCTGAAGTTGAATGTTGGCTTGCCTTGCCAGGTTGGGGAAGTTCTCTTGGATAATATCCTGTAGTATGTTTTCCAAATGGGTTTGATTCACCTTGTCACTTTCATGTACACCTATCAAATGTAGATTTGGTCTTTTCACATAGTCTCATATTTCTTGGAGGCTTTGTTCATTTCTTTTTAGTCTTTTTTCCTCTAATGTTGTCTTGTCACTTTATGTCATTGACTTGATCTTCAATCTCTTCTATTCTTTTTCCACTTGTTTGATTCAGCTATTGATATTTCTGTATGCTTCACTAAGTTCTTGTGCTGTGTTTATTAGCTCCATCAGGTCATATATGTTCTTCTCTAAACTTGTTATTCTAGGTAGCAATTTGTCTAATGTTTTTTCAAGGTTCTTATCTTCCTTACATTGGGTTAGAATATGGTCCTTTAGCTTGGAGGAGTCTGTTATTCCCCACCTTCTGAATGAAGCCTACTTCTGTGAATTTGTCAAACTTGTTCCTTGTCCAATTTGTTTTTTCTTGCTGGTGAGGTGTTGTGATCCTTTGGAAGAGAAGAGGGGTTCTGGTTTTTGAAATTTTCAGCATTTTTTTGCTGGTTTCTCCCCATCTTCATGGATTTATCTACCTTTGGTCTTTAATATTGGTGACCTTCAGATGGTGTCTCTGAGTGGATGTCCTTTTTTGTTGATATTTCCATTCTTCCTTTCTGTTTTTTAGTTTTCTTTCTAATTGTCAGGCCCCTCTAGTGTTTGCTGGAGGCCTCCAGACTCTGTTTGCTTGGGTATCACCTGCACCAGTGAAGGCTGCAAAACAGCAAACATTGCTTCCTGTTTCCTCCTCTGGAAGCTTTGTACCAGAGGGGCACGCACCAGATGCTAGCCAGAACTTTCCTCTATGAGGAGTCTGTCAGTCCCTACTGGGAGATATCTCCCAGGCAGGATAAACAGGGTACAAAGATCCATTTTAGGAGGCAGTCTGCCCCTTATCAGTGTTCAAATGCTGTGCTGGGAGATCCGCTGCTCCCTTCAGAGCTGTCAGGCAGGAACATTTAAGTCTATTGAAGCTGTGCTCACAGTCACCCCTTACCACAGATGCTCTGTTCCAGGTAGATGGGGGTTTTATCCATAAGTCCCTTACTCAGGCTGCCACCTTTTTTCAGAGATTCTCTGCCCAGAGAGGAGGAATCTAGACAAGCAGTTTGGCAGCAGAGGCCTTGCTGAGCTGCGTTGGGCTCCACCCATTTCTAATTTCCTGATGGCTTTGTTTACACTGTGAGGGTAAAACCACATACTCGAGCCTCAGCAATGGTGGATGCCCCTCCCCCAACCAAGCTTGATCATCCCAGGTTGATCTCAGAATGCTATGCTGGTGGCAAGAATTTCAAGCCAGTGGATCTTAGCTTGCTGTTCTCCATGGTGGTAGGACCCACTGAACCAGACCACTTAGTCCCTGGCTTCTGGCCCCCTTCCAGGGGAGTAAAGGGTTCTGTCTTGCTGGCATTCCTGTTGACACTGGAGTATGAAAACAACAAACAAAGCAAAACAAAAGAAACTCCTGCCACTAGCTCAGTGTCTGCCCAAATGGCCGCCCAGGTTTGTGTTTGAAACCCAGGGCCCTGGTGGCTTAGGTACCAGAGGGAATTGCCTGGTCTGCCAGTTGCAAAGACTATGAGAAAAGCACAGTATCTGGGCCAGAGTGCACCATTCCTCTTGATACAGTCTCTCATGGCTTCCCTTGACTCTGGAAGAGAAATTCCTTGAACCCTTGCACTTTCCAGGTGAGGCAATGCCGCACTCTGCTTTGGCTCACCCTCCATGGGCTCCATCCACTGCCTAACCAGTCCCAATGAGATGAACCACGCACCTCTGTTGGAAATGCAGAAATCTCCCGCCTTCTACATTGATCTTGCTGGGAGATACAGACTGGAGCTACTCCCATTTGTCTATCTTGCCAGCAGACCTCCAAAAAAATTTTCATTAGAAATTAGAAATAAGTTCTAATGACCTATTGCACAGCATATTTACTGTAGCTAATAATAATATCTTATATATTTCAAAATTGCTAAAAGAATAGAATTTAAATGTTCTCTCCATAAATAAATAATAGGCATGCAAGGTGATGAATATCTTAACTAGCTTGATTTAATTATTCCACAATGTATAAATAAATCATAACATCACATTTTACCTCAAAAATATACACAATTAATATTTGTCAATTAAAAAAGCAAAACTTCTAAGGCGTGTCTGAGAGACACCCTTCTTTTCTTTTACCATGTAAGAACACACTTAGAAGGCATCATCTCCAAACTAGTTATTAGACCCTCACCAGAGACTGAATCAGCCAGCACCTTGATCTTGGACTTCACAGCTTTCAGAACCTTGAGAAATAAATTTTTGTTGATTAAAAGCAGTCCAGTGCAAGACATTTTGTTGAAAAAGCCCAAGTCTAGTAGACTAAGACAAATTTAATTTGCTCTAACTTCAAAACTTGTTATCATCTCCATGACTACCATTATCCCTTCCAGAATGGCTGTAAAGCCTCTTAAGTGGTATTCCTGCTGCTGTTCCTCCCCTTGCAATCTTCTACCCACAAAGAATCCAATCCAGTATTTTAAAATTGGAATAAGACTTTTCACTCCTGTGCTTAAAACACTGGGCTTAAAAACCATTGCATTTATAATTAAATGTAAACTGCATATCATAGACCTACATAATTTGACCTTTGCCTACCTCTGCACACCCATCGTATCCCACCTTCTCCCTCACTTACAATATTCCTGCTGCAAATGATTCCTGTTTTTTTCTCAAACACAAGAAGTTCATTCTTGACTTGTGAACTTTTCAGTTTCTGTTCCCTCTATCTAGACTGCTATTCACCAACATTTTTCTTGGATGGTTCTTTGTTTATGCCAATGTCATTTACATGGAGTTACATCCTGTAACCATCTGTAGTAGTGTTCAACTCTCTATTTTATTACCTTTTTAAATTTTCTTCTTGACATTTGTAACCATCTGAAATTTGTCTAGGCAGTCATTCCTTGGTATCCATGGGGGATTGGTTTCAGGACATCCTGCTGATACTATAATCCATGAATGCTCAAATTTCTGAAGTAAAATGGTGTAGTATTTGCATATAACCTGTGCACATCTTCAGTAGTTTGAAAAAATCCAATAATCTCTAGATTACTTATAATAACTAATACAAAATAAATGTTATGTATATAGTTGAGGACATAATGACAAAGGATAAGGTCTATACATATTCACTACAGATGCATTTTTTCAAATATTTTTGATCTTTATTTGTTTGAAACTATGGATGTTAAACTCTTGGATACGGAGGGCTGACTGTACTTTTATTTGTGCATTGTCTTTGTTTCCATGTTAAAATGAAAGTTATTTGTGAGCAGGCACTTTGTTCAATTTTCTGCTGTATGGCTATTATTGGAACAGTGCTAAGCACATAGTAGTCACTCAAAAAATAATGCTGAAACCATGATTGTAGATAAGCCATTATCTTTTGAATAATTAAAGTAAATATAAACCCATTGCTAATATTAAGTAGGGTGAAACTTAATATTATTTACTATTCAAACCAAAAAGAGGTATCTGATTATGCCAAAATATGCAATTTACAACACTGACAATAACTTAATGGAAAGTTTAAGGCAAAACAATGACACCCAAAAACATTAATTGCAACCACAATCTCTTAACCTGAAAGCTAAGTCTACTTTGCTTTTGGATTACTGAAATCTGTTTAATGCCCTGATGTTTGTGTTTTGAAAATAATTTCTCTATTAACACATATTATTAAATATATTGTTTAAAGAAATTGGAGTGAATGAAAATGGACATTTACCTAATAACTCCTGACCAACAAGTGTAGAATTGGATATCTTTATTCTGGTCTGATCATGTAAAATCAAAGGTTATTGGCAGAGAGAAGTCTAGTCTAAAGTGACATTCTTTGCTGCTGATATTAGTTTTCTGGGCCTCTAGCGGATTTTCCTCAGTATGTTGAGTTATTTTGCAGAGGTAAAAGTTTTAGTTATAGATAGGGCATTTGTTGACATGGCCACAAGGGTTAGTTCTTTTAACTGGCAAATAGCAAAGTATCTACATCTGTCCAGGCAGGACCTAGCAGCTGTCATAAAGGAAGTATATGACTGCTACTTCTAGCGATTTCCTTCTTTTATATCCCCAAAATCTGGACTGAGCTTTCTCACATCATTCTAGAATATATGATGACTGCAGCTTGTTGACCTAACTAACCAAGCCAAGAACGTGTGCTTGGAATGACTTAGAGTTTCCCAAGGACTGAGTTTAATCTCAGAGATTTCTAGCAGCTAGGCCATTTATTATTGATTCTAGGGGTTTACATTTTTTCTCTCTCATTATCTTTCCCTCTCTCTCTTCTTCCTTTTTCTCTTAGTTTTTTTTTTTTAACATTATGTCTGTTAATTTTTTTTTCTTTTTTTGAGACCAGGTCTCATTCTGTCATCCAGGCTGGGGTGTAGTGGTGTGATTATGGCTCATTGCAATCTTGACCACCATGGCAAAGAAATTCTCCCATCATAGTCTCCCTAGTAGCTGGGATCACAGGTGCACAGCATCACACCAAGCTATTTTTTTTTGGTAGAGATAAAATCTCACTATGTTTCCCAGTCTGCGGTAAAACTTCTGGACTCCAACAATCCTCCCACCTTGGCCTCCCATAGTGCTTAGATTACAAGCATGAGCCACCATACCCAACCTAAGATGATGTATTTTATTCCTTTCCATTTATTGTTTTTTTCTTTTTACCCTAACCTTTTTTAAGAAAAATATTTATTTTTTTCCTTTTATTGTTATTAAGCTAACATTTTAGTTTGAAAGATCTGTAGTTTAGATAGCCTATATACATATATTTCAATGAGCCTATTTAAAATCTCTAATCCACAGAGTTCTCATTCCTAAAGAAAATGTTTATCTCACAGATTTTTTCATGGATTAAATAAAAAAAGAAAACATAGATTAAAGAACTTATAACTATCTGGCAGGCATTAGGCAGTCAATGAAAAGTGTCATGAGTTTCCAGCAGTCAGTGAAATTTAGTTTGTGAAGTGCTGTGGTGGATAGAAAAAAACAGTAAGTAAATATTCTAATTCACAGAATGTTTATATTCTTGCTAGAATAAATTGATTAATATATTAGAGACAATTAAAATATAGGGAATAATTGTATGTGAGTTTCTTTTTTTAAATTTTTAAAATTTTTTTAATTGCATTTTAGGTTTTGGGGTACATGTGCAGAACATGCAAGATAGTTGCATAGGTACACATATGGCAGTGTGATTTGCTCTCGTCTTCCCCTTCACCCACATCTGGCATTTCTCCACATGCTATCCCTGCCAAGTTCCCCCCTGCGCTGTCCCTTCCCTATTCCTCCCAATAGACCCCAGTGTGTAGTGCACCCCTACCTGTGTCCATGTGTTCTCATTGTTCCTTACTCGTCTATGAGTGAGAATATGCGGTATTTCATTTTCTGTTCTTGTGTCAGTTTGCTGAGAATGATGTTCTCCAGATTCATCCATGTCTCTACAAAGGACACAAACTCATCACTTTTGATTGTTGCATAATATTTCATAGTGTATATGTGCCACATTTTTAAAGTCCAGTCTATCATCGATGGGCATTTGGGTTGGTTCCAGGTCTTTGCTATTGTAAAGAGTACTGCAATGAACATTCATGTGCGTGCGTCCTTATACTAGACCGATTTATAGTCCTTTGGATACATACCCAGTAATGGGATTGCTGGGTCAAATGGAATTTCTATTTTTAGGTCTTTGAGGAATCGCCACACTGTCTTCCACAATGGTTGAACTAATTTATACTCCCACCATCAGTGTAAAAGTGTTCCTATTTCTCCACATCCTCTCCAGCATCTGTTGTCTCCAGATATTTTAATGATCACCATTCTAACGAGTGTGAGATGGTATCTCAATGTGGTTTTGATTTGCATTTCTCTGATGACCAGTGATGGTGAGCATTTTCTCATATGTTTGTTGGTCTCATGTATGTCTTCTTTCGTAAAGTGTCTGTTCATATACTTTCCCCATTTTTGAATGGGCATGCTTGTTTTATTCTTGTAAATCTGTTTGAGTTCTTTGTAAATTTGGGATATTAGCTCTTTGTCAGATGGGTAAACTGCAAAAAATTTTTTCCCATTCTATTGGTTGCCGATTCACTCTAGTGACTGCTTCTTTTGCTGTGCAGAAGCTGTGGAGTTTGATTAGGTCCCATTTGTCTATTTTGGCTTTTGTTGCCAATTCTTTCGGTGTTTTGGTAATAAAGTCCTTGCCTACTCCTATGTCCTGAATGGTTTTGCCTAGATTTTCTTCTAGTGTTTTTATGGTGCCAGGTCTTATGTTTAAGTCTTTAATCCATCTGGAGTTAATTTTAGTGTGAGGTTTCAGGAAGGGGTCCAGTTTCTGCTTTCTGCACATGTCTAGCCAGTTATCCCAACACCATTTATTAAACAGGGACTCCTTGACCCATTGCTTGTTTTTTTCAGGTTTACAAAGATTGTATGGTTGTAGATATGTTGTGTCACCTCCGAGGCCTCAGTTCTGTTCCATTGGCTTATATCTCTGCAATGGTACCAGTACCATGCTGTTTTGATTACTGTAGCCTTGTAGTAGAGTTTGAAGTCCAGTAATGTGATGCCTCCCCTGTGTTCTTTTTGCTTAGAATTGACTTGGCTATGTGGGCTCTCTTTTGGATCAATATGAAGTTCATGGTGTTTTTTTCCAGTTCTGTGAAGAAAGTCAATGGTAGCTTGATGGGGATAGCGTTGAGTCTGTAAATTACTTGGGGCAGTATGGCCATTTTCACGATATTGATTCTTTCTAACCATGAACATGGAATGTTTCTCCATCTGTTTGTGCCCTCTCTTATTTCGTTGAGCAGTGGTTTGTAGTTCTCCTTGAAGAGGTCCCTTCTGTTCCTTGTAAGTTGTATTCCTAAGTATTTTATTCTCTTTGTAGCAATTTTGAATGGCAATTCATTCTTGATTTGGATCTCTTAAGTCTGTTTTTGGCATATAGGAATGCTTGTGATTTTTGCAGATTGATTTTATATCCTGAGACTGTGCTGAATTTGCTTATCAGTTTCAGGACTTTTGGGGGTGAGATGATGGGGTCTTCCAGATATACTATCATGTTGTCTGGAAATAGAGACAATTTGGCTTCCTCCTTTCCTATTTGAATACCCTTTGTTTCGTTTTCTTGCCTGATTGCTCTGGGTAGAACTTCTAGTACTATATTAAATAGGAGTGGTGAGACAGGGCATCCTTGTCTAGTGCCAGATTTCAAAGGGAATGCTTCCCGTTTTTGCCTATTCAGTATGATATTGGCTGTTGGTTTGTCATAAATAGCTTTTATTATTTGGAGATACTTTCCATCAATACCAAGTTTATTGAGGGTTTTTAGCAAAAAGGGTTTTAATTTTGTCAAAGGCCTTCTCTGCATCAATTGAGATAATCATGTGGTTTTTGTTTTTGGTTCTGTTTATGTGGTGAATTTCGTTTATAGACTTGCATATGTTGAACCAGCCTTGCATCCCCGGGATGAATCCTCCTTGATCATGGTGGATAAGCTTTTTGATGTGCTGTTGCCATCGGCTTGCTAGTATTTTATTGAAGATTTTTGCATCTATGTTCATGATGGATATTGGCCTGAAGTTTTCTTTTCTTGATGAATCTCTGCCGGGTTTTAGTATCAGGATGATGTTGGGAAGGATTCCCTCTTTTTGGATTATTTGGAATAGTTTCAGAAGGAATGGTAACAGTTTCTGTGTGTGTTTCTGATAGAATTCGGCTGTGAACCCATCTGGACCTGGGCTTTTTTTGTGTGGTAGGCTCTTAATTGCTGCCTCGACTTCAGACCTTGTTATTGGTCTATTCATAATTTTGGCTTCCTCCTGGTTTAGGCTTGGGAGGACACAGGTGTCCAGGAATTCATCCATTCCTTCCAGGTTTACTAGTTTGTGTGCATAGAGTTGTTTGTAATATTCTCTGATGATGGTTTGAATTTCTGTGGAATCTGTGGTGATTTCCCCTTTATCCTTTTTTATTGCATCTATTTTGTTTTTCTCTCTTTTCTTTTTTATCAGTCTGGCTAGTAGTCTGTCTATTTTGTTGATCTTTTCAATAAAGCATCTCTTGGATTTATTGAGTTTTTGAAGCGTTTTTCATGTCTCTATCTCCTTCAGTTCTGCTCTGATCTTAGTTATTTATTGTCTTCTGCTAGGTTTTGAGTTTTTCTGATCTTGCTCCTCTAGCTCTTTCAATTTTGACTATTCGGTGTCAATTTTGGATCTCTCCACTCTTCTCATATGGGCACTTATTGCTATATATTTTCCTCTAGAGACTGCTTTAAATGTGTCCCAGAGATTCTGGTATATTTTGTCTTCGTTCTTGTTGGTTTCAAAGAATTTCTTTATTTCTGCCTTCATTTCATTGTTTATCCAGTCAACATTCAAGAGCCAGTTGTTCAGTTTCCATGAAGCTGTGTGGTTCTGAGTTAGTTTCTGAATTCTCAGTTCTAGCTTGATTGCACTAGAGTCTGACAGACTGTTTGTTATTATGTCAGTTGTTTTTCATTTGCTGAGGAGTGTTTTCCTTCCAATTATGTGGACAATTTTAGAGTAGGTGTGATGTGGTGCTGAGAAGAATATATATTCTGTGGATTTGGGGTGGAGAGTTCTGTAAATGTCTATCAGGTTTGCTATTCCAAGTCTGATTTCAAGTTCTGAGTATCCTTGTTAATTTTCTGTCTGGTTGATCTGTCTAGTATTGACAGTGGAGTGTTAAAGTCTCCCACTATTAATGTGGGAGTCTAAGTCTCTTTGTAAGTCATTAAGAACTTGCCTTATATATCTGGGTGCTCCTGTATTGGGTGCGTATATATTTAGGATCGTTAGCTCTTCTTGTTGTATCGATCCTTTTCCCATTATGTAATGTCCTTCTTTGTCTCTTTTGATCTTTGTTGCTTTAAAGTCTATTTTATCAGAGACGAGATTTACAACTCCTGCTTTATTTTGCTCTCCATTGGCTTGTGAATCTTCCTCCATCCCTTTATTTTGAGCCTTTGTGTTTCCTTGCATCTGAGATGGATTTTCTGGATACAGCACACGGATGGGTTTTGGCTTTTTATCCAATTTGCCAGTCTGTCTTTTGATTGGTGCATTTAGCCCATTTACATTTAGGGTTAATACTGTTATGTGTGAATTTGATACTGCCATTTTAATGCTATTCGGTTGTTTTGCCTGTTAGTTGATGCAGATTCTTCATTTTTTTGATGCTCTTTAGCATGTGGTATGTTTTTGGAATGGCTGGTGCTGGTTGTTCCTTTCTATGTGTAGTGCCTCTTTCAGGAGCTTTTGTAAGGCAGGCCTGGTGGTGACAAAATCTCTGAGTACTTGCTTGTTCATGAAGGATTTTATTTTTCCTTCACTTATGTAGCTCAGTTTTGCTGAATATAAATTTCTGGGTTGAAAGTTCTTTTCTTTAAGAATGTTGAATATTGGCTCCCACTCTCTTATGGCTTGTAGGATTTCTGCTGAGAGATCTGCTGTGAGTCTGATGGGCTTCCCTCTGTGGGTAACCCGACCTTTCTCTCTGTCTGCATTTTCTCCATCATTTCAACCCTTGTGAATCTGACAATTATTTGCCTCGTGGTTGCTCTTCTTGCAGAATATCTTTGTGGTGTTCTCTGTATTTCCTGGAGTTGAATATTGGCCTGCCTTGCTAGGTTGGAGAAATTTTTCTGGATAATATCCTGAAGAGTATTTTTCAGCTTGGATTTATTCTCTTCATCACATTCAGGTACACCTATCAAACATACGTTAGTTCTCTTCGTATAGTCCCACATTTCTTGGAGACTTTGTTCATTCATTTTTGCGTTTTTTTCTCTAATCTTGGCTTCTCATTTTATTTCATTGAGTTGATCTTCGACTTCTGATATCCTTTCGTCAGCTTGGTCTATTCAGCTGTTGAAACTTGTGCATGCTTTGCGAAGTTCTCGTCTTGTTTTTTTCAGCTCCTTCAATTCACTCATATTCCTCTCTATATTGTCCATTCTTGTTATCATTTCCTCAAATCTTTTTTCAAGGTTCTTAGTTTCTTTGCCTTGAGTTAGAATATGTTCTTTTAGCTCAGGGAAGTTTCTCATTACCCACCTTCTGAAGTCTGATTCTGCCATTTAATCACACTCATTCTCCATCTAGCTTTGTTCCCTTGCTGGTGAGGAGTTGTGGTCCCTTGTAGGAGGTGAGGTGTTCTGGTTTTGGGTGTTTTCCTCCTTTTTGCACTGGTTTCTTTCCATCTTTGTAGATTTATCTACATGTCATCTGAGTAGTTGCTGATTTTCCTATTGGGTCTCTGAATGGACGTCCAGATTGTTGATGATGAATTATATCTGTTTCTTAGTTTTCCTTCTATCAGTCTGGCCCCTCTGCTGTAGGACTGCTGAGTTCCACTCCAGGCCCTGATTGCCTGGGGAACTCCTGTAGCAGCTGTGGAACCATGAGGTTGCTACCAGATTATTCTTCTGCTATCATTTTCCCTGAATGATGCCCGGCAAATGTCAGTCTGATCAGTCCTTTGTGAGGTGACTCTTTGGATATGCGGGTGTCAGGGAGCTGCTTGAGGAGACTGTCTATACTTTATACTTGAGGAGACAGTCTGTACTTTATAGGAGCTCAAGTGCTGATTTGCCAG
The DNA here is from genome assembly GCA_028533165.1 of Leontopithecus rosalia. Taxonomy (NCBI): domain Eukaryota; kingdom Metazoa; phylum Chordata; class Mammalia; order Primates; family Cebidae; genus Leontopithecus; species Leontopithecus rosalia. Next base: position 66,887,867 of record CM052670.1, on the reverse strand, counting down.
CTGCGTTGTTCATTCAGTGCTGTTAGGCAGGTACATTTAATTCTGCTGCAGAACTCATAAATCCCCTTTTTTTCCCTCAGGTGTTCTGTCCCAGGGAATTAGGGCTTTATTTATGAGTATCTGTTGCACTGTCCTGCCCAGCAAGGAGGCAGTCTAATCACTGCCTGCCTGTAGTTGCTATGCTTAGCTGCTGTGGGCTCCTCCCTGTTGCTGTGGGCTCCACCCTGCTGTCATGGTATCTGCCCTGCTCTCGTGGTCTCTGCCCTGGTGCCCTGTGTAATTCCCTGTATTCCTGTTTATATGGTTGTGGTTAGAGCTGCCGTGGTGATGATGGCCCGCCTCTGTAGTGGCAGACTCTCTCTGTTATGGTGGGTTGCCTCTTCAATGGCATGTTGTCTTGGCAATGGCAGGAAGCATCAGCAATGTCAGTGTATGTCCGTAGGCATTGAGTGCCTCATTAATGGCAGATGCTCCTCTCCCTCCGAGCTGCACTGTCCTGGGTTCAGCTCTGCTTGCCATGAAACTCTCAACCCCAAGAGTTTCCAATTGCTGTTTTGTTTGTTTTTGTGGGGTGGTACCCGCCCAGCCTGATCACCTGCCTCCCTGCTTAGGAGCCTTTTTCTTTTTTTTTAAGTTGAACAGTTGACTCTCTCCCAGGTGTTCCATTCGCCTGCTGAAAGGGTGCTGGGATCTGTGTGATTTCTCGTGCAGTGACCCCCTGCGCTGGCTGGAACCATGTTGCTGCCTGGGAATCTCCTGGCCTGGCTTTCTGTTTAAGTCTCATTTAATCAGATGAATGTGCTAATCTGCCTTCCAAAATCTCCAATTGCCAGTTTAACAGGGCAACCAAACCAGTGTATTTTTTTTTTTTTTTTTGAGATGGAGTTTCGCTCTTGTTACCCAGGCTGGAGTGCAATGGCCTGATCTCGGCTCACCGCAACCTCCGCCTCCTGAGTTCAGGCAATTCTCCTGCCTCAGCCTCCCAAGTAGCTGGGATTACAGGTACGCACCACTGGGCCCAGCTAATTTTTTGTATCTTTAGTAGAGACGGGGTTTCACTATGTTGACCAGGATGGTCTCGAACTGTTGACCTCGTGATCCACCCGCCTCGGCCTCCCAAAGTGCTGGGATTACAGGCTTGAGCCACCGTGCCCGGCCCCAGTGTATTTTGTACGGAGTGCCGCTGTACTGCGGCCCTGGCCCAAACAGCTGCTTCAGCCCAAACAGCTGCTTTGGCCCAAACAGCCATGCTGGCAGCCCGTGGGGCTCCTACACCTGGGAATCTCCTGGTCTGTGGGCAATAAAGATCCATCTGGAAATGCTATGTCCACCCACCATCTGCAGTTTCACTGGGAGTTGCAATCCTGAGTTGGTCCTACAGTGCCATCTTCTCCAGTAAAATTGATCATATGTGAGTTTCTATAAGAAAATATAAATTCTGAAGATACAGGGCTGCATGAATATTTTGGAGAGACATTTTTGCTGAAGTTGCTTATCAGATCTCAGAGCTTTTGGGCACAGAATATGGGGTTTTCTAGGTACAAAATTATACCATCTGCAAACATTGATAATGATAATTTGACTTCCTCCATTCTTATTTTGATGCGTTTCATTTCTCTCTTTTGCCAGATTTCTCTGGCAAAGGCTTCAGTTAGTGTGTGGAATAGGGATGATATGATTGGGCAACCTTGGCTTGTTCTGGTTCTCAGTAGGAATCTTCTAACTTTTGCCCATTTTATATAATCTTTGCTGTAGATTTGTCCTAAATGATTCTCACTATTTTGAGGTATGTTTCTTCAACGCCTACATAGTTTTTTGAAGGTTTTCAACAAAAATAGATGCTGAATGTTATTTAAAGTATTTTCAGTCTATATTGAGAAAATAATGGGGTTTTTGTTTTTAGTTTTGTTTATGTGATTAATCACATTTATTGATTTCCATATGTTAAACCAACCTTGCATTCCAGGGATCAAGCCTTCTGGACTGTGGTGGTTTAGCTTTTTGTTGTGCTTCTGGATTTGGTTTGCTGGTATTTTATTGAGAATTTTGCATTTATGTTCATCAAGGATATTGGCCTGAAGTTTTCCATTTAGTTGTATCTTTGCCAGGGTTTGATATCAGAATAATGCTGGCTGCATAGAATGAATTAGGGTGAATTCCCTCCACCTCAGTGTTTTGGAATAGTTTTAGTAGTAATGGTAACAGCTCTTCTTTATGCTTCTGGTGAAATTTAGCTGTGAATTCCTCTGTACCTGGGCAGTTTTGGCTGGTTGGTTTTGTATTACTGATTCAGTTTCAGAACACTATTGGTCTGTTCAGGTTTTGAATTTCTGCTTTAATCTTGGAAAGTATGTTTCCAGAAATTTATCCATTATTTTAGGTTTTATATTTTGTGTCCATGTAAATATTCATACTAGTCTCTGTTGTTTTTTGTCTTTCTGGATTGGTGGTAATGTCCATTTATTCATTTCCAATTTTGCCTATTTGGATCTTCTCTCTCATTTTTTTTTCTTTAACAGCCTACCTAGGAGTCAATCTATTCTATTTATTCTTTTAATAAATAAATAAATAAATAAACTTCTGATTTTTATGTCTTCTTTTTTTTGTTTTTTGTTTTGTTTTTTTCATATCACTTTTAATTAATTTAGCTCTGATTTTGGTTATTTATTGTCTCTGCTACCTTTGGGGCTAGTTTGCTATTGTTTATCTATGTCCTCAACATATAATGTTAAGTGAAGTGAAGATTATTTTAACTTTTTGGTCTGGGCATTTAGCACCATAAACTTTTCTCTTAGCAAGGCTTTAGCTATGTGACTCTGGCATGTTGTGTTTTTATTTTAATTAATTTCATAGTTTCTTGATTTCTGCTTTAATTTTATGGCTTACCAGAAGTAATTCAGGAGAAAGTTGTTTAGCTTCTATGTAGTTGTATAATTCTCAGCAATCTTCTCAGAACCACTTTCTATTTTTATTGCACTGTGGTACAAGGGAATTGTTGGTATGATTTTTGTTGTTTTTCATTTGCTGAGGTTGCTTTATGCCTGATGGTGTGGTTGATTTTAGAGTATGTACCAAGTACAACTGAGAAGAATGCACATTTTGTTGTTTCAAGTGGAGATTTCTATAGATGTCTATTAGGTCCATTTGGTCCAGTGTTTAGTTCAAGTCCTGAATATCTTTGTTAATATTTTGACTCTGTGATCTGTCTAATGCTATCAGTGAGGTATTGACATCTCCCACCATGACTGTTGGGAGTCCAATTCTCTTTAAATAAGTCTAACAATTTGCTTTATGAATCTGGGTGCTCCTGTGCTGAGTGAATATATATTTAGTATGATTAGGTTTTCTTGTTGAATTGAACTTGTTACCATTATGTAATGTCCTTCTTTGTCTTTTTGATTATTGTTGTTTTAAAGTCTGTTTTATGTGAAATTAAAATTGCAACCTTGATTTTTTTTCTGTTTTCTGTTTTCTGAGTTCATTTTTCTTCATCTTATTACTTTGAGACTATCACTGTCATTGCATGTAAAATGAGTCTCTTTGGAACAACATATAGGTGAGTCTTGATCCTTTATCCAACCTGATATTCTGTGCCTTTTAAGTAGGGCAATTAGCATGTTTACATTCAATTTTAATGTTGATATGTGCAAATTAGGGCTTTTAATCATATTGTTAGCCAATTGTTTAATTGCTTTATAGTGTCAATGGTCTATATACATAAGTGTGTTTTTCTGGTCACAGGTAAAAGTCTTTCCTTCCCATGATTAACAGTTGCTTAAGGACCTCTTGTAAATTGGGTCTGGTGGTAACAAATTCTCTTAGCATTTACTTGTCTCAAAAGGATTTTATTTCTCCTTTGCTTATGATGCTTAATTTTGCTTGATATGAGATTCTTGGCTAAATCTTCTTTTCTATAAGAATTCTAGGGGGGGTGAAAAAAGATGGCACAGTAGGAGCAAATCAGGATTGCAGCTCTCAGTGAAGATGCAGAGGGTGAGTGCAATCCGCATTTCCAGACGGATCTTCGTTGCCCACAGAACAGGGAAATTCCCATGTGTAGGAGAGACATGGGATGCCAGCGCAGCTGTTTCAGCTTGCGTGGTTGTTTTGGCCAGCGTCACAGTGCAGCGGCACTCAGCACAAAATGCACTGGTCTGGGTGCCCTGTTAAACTGGCAATCTGAGATTTGGGAGGGCAGATTATCATATCCATCTGACTAAACGGGACTTGGACAGTGAGCCAGACCAGGAGATTTCTGGGAAAAGGCATTTGAGCTGGCGCAGTGGGTCGCTGCATGGGAAATCACATAGATCCCAGTGCCCTATCAGGCAAATGAAACAACTGGGAGAGAGTCAACCATTCCACTTAAAAAAAAAAAAGAGAGCTCTGAGGCAGGGAGCCAGGTGATCAGGCTCGGTGTGTCCCACCCCAACAGGGACAAACAAAATGGCAATGCTCAGGGATGAAAGTTTCACTGTGGGCACAGCTGAACACAGGATAGTGCAGCTCAGTGGGGGAGGGGTGTCCACCCTTACCGAGGCATTCCACCCCTACTGAGGTACACTCCCATTGCTGACGAAGCCTACCATTGCCGATGCAATCTGTCATAACAGAGAGACTCTGCCAACAGACTGGAGCCCACGACAGCAGAGCAGAGCCCATGGCAACAGGGCAGATCCCACGGCAACAGGGCAGAGCCCATGACAGTAGGGCAGAGCCAACAGCAAAAGGGTGGAGCCCACGGCAGCAGGGCAGAGCCCATGGGAGAGGGCAGAGCCCACGGCAACAGGGCATTCCCCACTGCAGCAGGGAGGAGCCTCGGCAGGCAAATAGTGACTAGACTGCCTCCTAGCTGGGCAGGACAGTGCAATAGATACTCATAAAGAAAGCCCTAACTCCCCAAGACAGAGCATCTGAGGATAAAATGGGGTTTTATGAGTTCTGCTGCAGCAGACTTAAACGTACCAGCCTAACAGCCCAGAATGATCAATGGAGCTCACAGCTCAGCACTTAAGCTCCTATAAAGTACACACTGCATCCTAAGCAGCTCGCTGACCCCTGTATATCCAAAGAGTCACCTCAAAAAGGACTGATCAGACTGATATTTGGTGGGCAACATTCTGGGACAAAGATAGCAACAGAAGAAACTGGTAGCATCCCTCACAGTTCTGCAGCTGCTACAGGTGCACCCCAGACAAGCACAGCCTGGAGTGGACCTCAGCAGTTGTACAGCACAAGGGCCAGACTGTTAGAAGGAAAACTAAGTAACAGAAATAATTCATCATCAACAATCTGGGTGCCCACTAAGGGATCCAATTGAAAAGTCAGCAGAGTGCTCGGGGAAGATGGTGCTCCAGAAGCAACTCAGGATTGCAGCTCTCAGTCAAGACGCAGAGGGTGAGTTCACACTGCATTTCCAGATGGATCTTTATAGCCAACAGAGCAGGGAAAAGCCCAGGTGTAAGAGGGATGCAGGACAGCAGCGCAGTGCTTTCCGCTGGCGCAGCCAGGCAGCTGGCACCACAGCACAGTGGCACAGTGCACAAAACACACGGGTCTGGGTGCCCTGTTAAACCAATTTGAGACTTGGGAGGGCAGATTGCCATGTTCATCTGATTGAACGGGATTTGGACGGTGAGCCAGACCAGGAGATTTCTGGGAGGTAAACTGTGAATCATTCACTGCACGGGAAATCACACAGATCCTGGTGCCCTTTCGGCTGGCAGCTGAGAACCTAGGAGAGAGTCAACCCTACAACTTAAAAAATATATATATTAAGCAAAAAGCAAAAAGGCTAGGAGGCAGGGAACAAAGTGATCAGGCCCGATGGGTCCCACCCCCACAGGGACAAGCAGTATGGTGATTCGGAGCGCTCAGGGTTGAGAGTTCCACTGTGGGCACAGCTGAACACACGGCTGTGCAGCTCGGTGGGGGAGGGACGTCCGCTATTGCCGAGAGTTTCCGCCCCGACTGAGATACCAAGCCCATTGCTGACGCAGTCAGCTGTTGCTGAGGCAACCCGCCATAACAGAGAGACTCCGCCAACAGGGGAGAGCCCACATCAGCAGGGCAGAGCCTATGCCAGCAGGGTGGAACCCAAAACACCAGGACGGAGCCCACAGAAAAAGGGCGGACCTCACGCCAGCAGGGCAGAGCCTCAGCAGCCAAATAGTGACTAGACTGCCTCCTAGCTGGGCAAGACAGCACAACGGATACTCACAAATGAAGCCCTAACTCCCCGAGACAGAGCATCTGAGGAAAAAAAGGGGTTTCAGGAGTTCTGCTGCAACAGACTTAAATGTACTTGCCTAGCAACACTGAATGAACAACGGAGCTCACAGATCAGCACTTGGGCTTCTATAAAGTACAGACTGTCACCTCAAGCAGCTCCCTGACCCCCATATACCCAAAGAATCACCTCAAAAAGACTGGTCAGACTGACATTTGGCGGGCATCATTCTGGGACAGAGATAGAAGAAGAAACTGGTAGCATCCCTCACTGTTCTGCAGCTGATACAGGTGTACCCCAGGCAAGCAGAGACCAGAGTGCACCTCAGCAGTCTTACAGCAGAGGGGCTAGACTGTTAGAAGGAAAACTAAGAAACAGAAATACTTCATCATTAACAATCTGGGCCTCTACTCAGAGACCAAATCAAAAAATCAGCAACTGCTCAGACAACAGGTGGATAAATCTACAAAGATGGGAAGAAACCAGCGCAAAAAGGAGGAAAACACCCGAAACTAGAACGGCTCACCACATACAAAAGACCAAAACTCCTCACCAGCAAGGGAACAAAGCTGGTCAGAGAATGAGAGTGATGAAATGACAGAAACAGACTTCAGAAGGTGCGTAATGAGAAACTTCTGTGAGCTAAAAGAACATGTTCTAAATCAGTGCAAAGAAACTAAGAACCTTGAAAAAAGATTTGAAAAAAGATTCGAGAAAATGGTAACAAGAATGGACAACTTAGAGAGGAATCTGAATGAATTGAAGGAACTGAAAAACACAACATGAGAACTTCATGAAGCATGCACAAGTTACAACAGCTGAATTGACCAAGCAGAAGAAAGGATATCAGAAGTCGAAGATCAACTGAATGAAATAAAATGAGAAGCCAAGATTAGAGAAAAAAGCACAAAAAGGAATGAACAAAGTCTCAAAGAAATGTGGGACTATGTGAAGAGACCTAATCTACGTTTGATAGGTGTACCTGTATGTGACGAAGGGAATGGATCCAAGCTGGAAAATACTCGTCAGAAAATTATCCAGGAAAATTTTCCCAACCTAGCAAGGCAAGCCAACAACCAAATCCAGGAAATACAGAGAACACCACAAAGATACTCTTCAACAAGAGCAACCCCAAGGTACATAATCGTCAGATTCACCAGGGTTGAAATGAAGGAGACAATCCTAAGGGCAGCCTGAGAGAAAGGTCGGGTCACCCACAAAGGGAAGCCTATCAGACTCACAGCAGATCTCTCGGCAGAAACCATACAAGCCAGAAGACAGTGGGGGCCAATATTCAACATCCTTAAAGAAAAGAACTTTCAACCCAGAATTTCATATTCAGCCAAACTAAGCTTCATAAGTGAAGGAAAAATAAAATCCTTTGCAAACAAGCAAGTACTAAAAGATTTGTCAGCACCAGGCCTGCTTTACAAGAGCTCCTGAAAGGGGCACTACACATAGAAGGGAACAACCAGCACCAGCCATTCCAAAAACATACCAAATGCTAAAGAGCATCAACAAAATGAAGAATCTCCATCAACTAATGGGGAAAACAGCCAGCTAGCATCAAAATGGCAGTATCAAATTAACACATAACAATATTAACCCTAAATGTAAATGGGCTAAATGCACCAATCAAAAGACAGAGACTGGCAAATTGGATAAAAAGCCAAAACCCATCAGTGTGCTGTATCCAGGAAACCCATCTCACATGCAAGGATACACAAAGGCTCAAAATAAAGGGATGGAGGAAGATTTGCCAAGCAAATGGAGAGCAAAAAAAAGCAGGAGTTGCAATTCTCATTTCTGATAAAATAGACTTTAAAGCAACAACGATCAAAAGAGACAAAGAAGGTCATTACATAATGGGAAAAAGATCGATACAACAAGAAGAGCTAACGATCCTAAACACATATGTACCCAATACAGGAGCACACAGATATATAAGACAAGTTCTTAATGACTTACAAAATGACATAGACTCCCACACAATAATAGTGGGAGACATTAATACTCCATTGTCAATATTAGACAGATCGACCAGACAGAAAATTAACAAGGATATCCAGGGCTTGAACTCAGACCTGGAACAGGCAAACCTGATAGACATTTACAGAACTCTCCACCCCAAATCCACAGAATATACATTCTTCTCAGCACCACATCACACCTACTCTAAAATTGATCATATAATTGGAAGTAAAGCACTCCTCAGCAAATGCAAAACAACTGACATAATAACAGTCTCTCAGACCCTAGTGCACTCAAGCTAGAACTGAGACTTCAGAAACTAACTCAGAACCACACAGCTTCGTGGAAACTGAACAACTGGCTCTTGAATGTTAATTGTATAAACAATGAAATGAAGGCAGAAATAAAGAAGTTTTCTTCAAAACCAACAATAACGAAGACAAAACATACTAGAATCTCTGTGACACATTTAAAGCGGTCTCTAGAGAAAAATATATAGCAATAAGTGCCCATATGAGAATAGTGTAGAGATCAAAAATTGACACCCTATCATCAAAATTGAAAGAACTAGAGGAGCAAGATAAAAAAAACTCAAAATCTAGCAGAAGACAAGAAATAACTAAGATCAGAGCAGAACTGAAGGAGATAGAGATACAAAAATCCCTTCAAAAAAATTAATAAATCCAAGAGATGCTTTTTTGAAAAGATCAACAAAATAGACAGACTACTAGCCAGACTGATAAAAAAGAAAAGAGAGAAAAACAAAATAGATGCAATAAAAAAGGATAAAGGGGAAATCACCACAGATTCCACAGAAATTCAAACCATCATCAGAGAATATTACAAACAACTCTATGCACACAAACTAGTAAACCTGGAAGGAATGGATGAATTCCTGGACCCCTGTGTCCTCCCAAGCCTAAACCAGGAGGAAGCCAAAACGATGAATAGACCAATAACAAGGTCTGAAGTCGAGGCAGCAATTAAGAGCCTACCACTCAAAAAAAGCTCAGGTCCAGATGGGTTCACAGCCAAATTCTTCCAGACACACAAAGAGTAGATGGTACCATTCCTTCTGAAACTATTCTAAATAATCCAAAAAGAGGGAGTCCTTCCCAAATCATTTTATGAGACCAACATTATCCTGATACCAAAACTTTGCAGAGACTCAACAAGAAAAGAAATCTTGAGGCCAATATGCATGATGAACATAGATGAAAAAATCTTCACTAAAATACTGGCAAGCTGATTGCCACAACGCATCAAAAAATTTATCCATCATGATCAAGTAGGATTCATCACAGGGATGCAAGGCTGTTTCAACATACACAAGTCTATAAACATAATTCACCACATAAACAGAACCAAAAACAAAAACCACATTATTATCTCAATCAATGCAGAGAAGACCTTTGACACAATTCAAAAGCCCTTTATTCTAAAAGCCCTCAATAAACTCAGTATTGATGGATCGTATCTCAAAGTAATAAAACTATTTACGACAAACCAGCAGCCAGTATCATACTGAATGGGCAAAAACTGAAAGCATTCCCTTTGAAATCCGGCACTAGACAAGGATGCCCTCTTTCACCACTCCTATATTATATGGTACTGGACGTCCTAGCCAGAGCAATCAGGCAAGAAAAAGAAATAAAGGGTATTTAAATAGTAAAGGTGGAAGCCAAGTTGTCTCTATTTGCAGATGACATGATAGTATACCTAGAAGACCCCATTGCCTCAGCCCAAAAACTCCTGGAACTGATAAGCAACTTCAGCAAAGTCTCAGAATATAAAATCAATGTGCAAAAATCACAAACATTGTTATACACCAACAACAGACTTAAAGAGAGCCAAATCAAGGACAAACTGCTATTAACAATTCTTACAAAAAGAATAAAATACCTAGGAATACAACTCACAAGGAACGTAAGGGACCTCTTCAAGGAGGGCTACAAACTACTGCTCAACGAAATAAGAGAAGACACAAACAGATGGAGAAACATTCCATGTTCATGGTTAGGAAGAATCAGTATCGTGAAAATGGCTATACTGCCCAAAGTAATTTACAGAATCAACGCTATCCCCATCAGGCTACCAATGACCTTCTTCACAGAACTGGAAATAACCACCATGAACTTCATATGAAACCAAAAGAGAGCCCGCATAGCCAAGTCAATTCTAAGCAAAAAGAACACAGGGGAGGCATCACATTACTGGACTTCAAACTCTACTATAAGGCTACAATAATCAAAACAGCATGGTACGGGTACCAAAACAGAGATATAGACCAATGGAACAGAACAGAGGCATCAGAGGCAACACAACATATCCACTACCCTGAAATCTTTGATAAACCTGACAAAAACAAGCAATGGGGAAAGGATTCCCTGTTTAATAAATGGTGTTGGGAAAACTGGCTAGCCATGTGCAGAAAGCAGAAACTGGACCCCTTCCTGACACCTTACACTAAAATTAACTACAGATGGATTAAAGACTTAAACATAAGACCAGGCACCATAAAAACCCTAGAAGAAAATCTAGGCAAAACCATTCAGGACATAGGAGT
>CM052670.1:66836482-66876601 GCA_028533165.1 Leontopithecus rosalia | reverse complement strand
ATCTCGGCTCACCGCAACCTCCGCCTCCTGGGTTCAGGCAATTCTCCTGCCTCAGCCTCCCGAGTAGCTGGGATTACAGGCACGCGCCACCGGGCCCAGCTAATTTTTTGTATCTTTAGTAGAGACGGGGTTTCACCATGTTGACCAGGATGGTCTCGATCTGTTGACCTTGTGATCCACCCGCCTCGGCCTCCCAAAGGGGCATCCTTCTTTTGTTCCAGTTCTTAGGGAAAATGCTTTCAACCTTACCCCATTCAGTACAAAATTGGCTGTTGGTCTGTGTTACATGGCTTTTTATTATTTTGAAATATGTTCCTTCTATGCTTAATTTGTTGTGGGTTTTTATCATAAAGAGATACTAAATTTTCTTTTAAATTTAGACATTTCTCAAAAGAAGACATTTATGTGGCCAAGAAACGTATGAAAAAAGCTCATCCTCACTGCTCATTAGAGAAATGCAAATCAAAACCCCAAAGCGATATTATCTCACAATGGTAATCATTAAAAAGTCAGGAAACAACAGATGCAGGATAGTATGTGGAGAAATAGGAATGCTTTTACACTGTTCGTGGGAGTGTAAATTAGTTCAACCATTGTGGTAGAGAGTGTGGCAATTGCTCAAGGATCCAGAACCAGAAATATCATCTCACACAGCAATTCCATTACTGGGTATATACCCAAAAGATTATAAATCATTCTACTATAAATACAAATGCACATGTATGCTAACTGCAGCACTATTCATAGTAGCAAAGACTTAGAACCAACAGAAATGGCCATCAATGATAGACTTGATAAAGAAAATATGGCACATATACACCGTGGAAGCCCACACGTTCTCACTCATAAATGGGTGTTGACCACTGAGAACACATGGACACAGGGAGGGGAACATCACACACGGGTCTGTCAAGGAGTGTGGGGCTAGGGGAGGGATAGCATTAGGAGAAATACCTAATGTAGATAATGAGTTGATGAGTGCAGCAAAACACCATGGCACATGTATGTCTATGTAACAAACCTGTAGGTTCTACATGTGTATCCCAGAACTTAAAGTATATTTTTAAAAAAGATACTAAATTGTATCAAATGCTTGTTCTGTATCTATTAAGATGAACCTATAATTTTTGCTTTTGATTCTGTTTAAGTGTTGAATCACATTTATTGATTTGTGTATACTGTATCATTTTCTGATCAGTAGAACAAAACCCAGTTTATTATGTGATATTATAATTTTGATGTGCTGTTGGATTTTTTTTGCTATTATTTTCTTAAGATTTTTTGCATCTATGCTTATCAAGGATATTAGCATGTAGATTTCTTTTGTTGTTGTGTCTTTGTCTGGCTTTGATATCAGGGTGATATTTGATTGATAGAATAAGTTAGAGAAAATCTCCTCTTCTTTGATTTTCTGGAAGAGTTTCAGGTGGATTGGTACCAGCTCATTATAAATCAATCTGGTTCTGGGCTTTTATGGGGGCATGGGAGAGATTTGTTATTTCAGATTAAATACCACTACTCATTATTCAGGATTTCTAATTCTTCCTGGTTTCTTCTTGGGAGGTTGTATGTTTGCAGTAATTTATCTATTTCTAGGAGGTGTTCTAGTTTGTAAGTCTAAAAATACTTATAGTAGTATTTGACTATCTATTGTATTTCCATGGTATCAATTGAATTGTCTCCTTTTTCATTTCTGACAGTGTTTATTTGTATCTTCCTCTTTTCACTTGATGAAGCTATCTATAGCTATATCAATTTTGTTTACCTTTTCAAAGAACCAATTTTTTGTTTTGTTGGTCATTTGTATTGTATTTTCATCTCGATTTAATTTAGTTTTGTTCTGAACTTTATTTCTTTTCTTCTGCTAGCTTTGCTCTTAGTGTATTTCTGACTTTCAGTTTCTTGAAATGTGACATTAGGTTGTTAATTTGAAATCTTTCTATGTTATTGATTTAGTCATTGAACACTATCAACTTCCCTTATAGTGCTACTTCTGCTGTATCTCAGATGTTTTGTTACATTGTGTGTCTATTTTCATTCATTTAATTAGTTTTTTAAATTTTCATTTAAATTTTTTCATTGACTGAAATATTAATTAAGAGCACATTGTTTTGTTTTTATGTATTTGCATACATTTGAGGATTCCTCCTGGTATTGATTTCCAGTATTTTTAAACTGTAGTCTGAAAAAAAATTTGAAAAAATTTTATTTTTTGAAAATTTACTGAAACTTGTTTTGTGATCTAACACATGGTCTATGTTGGAAAATGTTTCATGCACTGATTAAAAAAAATGTACACACTGCAGTTTTTGGGTAGAATGTTAAATGTCTTTAAGGTCCATTTGGTCTATAGCCCCATTTAAATCCAGTGTTTCTTTGTTGATTTTCTGCTTTGATGACCAGTCCAGTTCTGTCAGTCAGGTGTTGAAATCTTCCAGCATTATATTATTGATGTTATCTCATTTCTTTCATTTTTTAAAATCTTGGTGCTCTGGTATTGGGCACATGTATATTTAGGATAGTTATATCTTTCTGTTGAATTTCCTTAACCACTATATAATTACCTTTTTTTAATGTTCTTGATTTAAAGTCTGATTTAATGTAACTATTGATTTTTATTTACTTTTCTTTACTTTTGCATGGAATATGTATTTTTATATGTTTAATTTGAGTCTATAAAAGTCTTTGCCAATTAGGTGATTTTCTTCTAAGCCACATATTGTTTGATACTGCGTTTTTTGTTTTTATCCATTCCACTAATCTGCAATGTATCTCCCTAGAGTTCTCCAAGCTTCTTGTATCTGGGTGTCTAAAGCTTTAGCAGGCCTAGGGGAGTTTTCTTCAATTATTCTTTCAAATAACTTTTCTAAACTTTTTACTTTTGTTTATTCTCCCTCAAGAATACCCACAACATATAGGTTGGGATGATTCACATAATTTCACACACCTTGAAGACATTCTTTATGTAAAAATATCTGTTTTTTATTTTTGTCTGATTAGCTTATTTGGAAAGACCTGTTGTTGAACTCTTAAACTTTTTCTTCTACTTTGTCTAGTCTATTGCTAAAGTGTTCAACTTATTTTGTAATTTCTTTAATATTTTGATATTTCCAGAGGTTTTTTTTTAAAGCTGTCTCTTAAGTAAATATTCAATCTACATCCTGTATTGTTTTTCTCATCTCTTCGTGTTGGTTTTCAACTTTCTCTTGGTTTCCATTGAGCTTCCTTAAAATCAATATTTCAAATTATTTATCTGCTATTTCAAATATTTTATTTTGGTTAGATTTCCTTGCTGGCGAGTTAGTATGATCCTTTAAAGGTGTTTTGACTTGTTTTTTCTTAATACCAGAATTTTTTCTATAGTACTCTCTTATCTGAATAAATTACATTCTCTTAATTTTTGATGTACTTTTGTTTCAATGGGATTTTTTTTCCTCTTGAGCATATCTCTATAATGTATGTTGTGTGTAGTCATCAGGCTTTGATTCTGAGTGCTTTCAGTGGCAAGAACTCTTTATGAGTGTTTAGGTTTATCTTTTTGGTGGTGGCTTTCTAAAATGCTGTTTGCAGTAGTCATGTACAGTGAATCTATGCAGGCTCATTGTTTCCTGTGGGGCTGGAATGGCTGAGCTCCCAGGAAGCTAATTTCCAAGCACTGTGTGCTTCTGTCAGCAGATTTTGTGTTGAGTTGTGCAGTTCTACCTCCAAGTCAGTAGGTAGTGCTTACAGGGAAGATCCAACTGCAGCAGGAGCTAAAGTGTATGCTTGATCTTTGTTTATTGGGAGAAGCTCTCTGTTGCCTCAGACAGTTTCCCGGTCTTTGAAATATCTGGTGTCCTGAGCTAAGCTCAGCCCCAGAGTAGAGGACAAAGATGAGAGAAGCTTGGCCATCAAGCTTGTCCTTTGATATCCCAGTGGTGAGAACAAGTACCAGTCTTGATTTGGCTTCGGATGGTAGGTCCTGGTAAAATGCTCTGAAGCCTCTGCAGGGGGACAGAGGAATGCTCTAGCTCTATGGTGTTGGCAGGCAGGGACACTCTCTGCTTTCTTATCACTTCCCTGTTCTGGAGCTCAGGACTCTGGGTTTAGACAGACACTGCCATCTATCTCCAGGCTGCAGTGTAAGCTGAAAGGCATGAAAGGTACCTGACCCAAGGGTCTTCACTGAAATTTCTTTGGTGTAAAATCTCTTTCCTCTTGTCCAAGCAAGCAGCTTTGTGGCTCTCTTGCTCTCCACTGCAGGTAGGCTGCCAGTCCTTGTAGAATGTGAGGGTCTTCATTTTTTATGGAAGCCCAGGCCCAGTGGGAAAACCATCTGTGTACAGTACAGCTGGCCCAAATAGCCCTAGAATTTACATCCACAGGAACATCAGTG
Organism: Leontopithecus rosalia; assembly: GCA_028533165.1. Classification (NCBI taxonomy): domain Eukaryota; kingdom Metazoa; phylum Chordata; class Mammalia; order Primates; family Cebidae; genus Leontopithecus; species Leontopithecus rosalia. The sequence goes on along the minus strand of CM052670.1, from coordinate 66,872,226 downwards.
CCAACCTTCCAGAGGGGCAGCCATGGCTCTGTCTGTAGCAGTGAGTGGGAAGAGGAGAAGTTTCCTTTGCCATTTCCCATACCTGCAAACTGAGGCCACCTGGCCATTGGTGCAGAACAACACCTCTCTCCCACAGAGCTGAGCACAGCTCTGTCAGCAGATTTTCCATGTCTCAGCAGGAAGAGGCAGTCAATCTTAGTCTACAAGGGCAGAGCTCTCGGGTAGAGGAAATAGCATATGCTCTGGCTTTCTTTGTCCCAGGGGATGTTTTCTTTGTGTGCTGCACTCTCATTTTTTCTAGGAACAGCATTTCCCATGCGTGAGAACACTAGGAGTCCTTCCACTCCCCTGAGTCCAGCCAGCTCTATTTGACTGCCACAATACAAGCGGGTGTTAGGGAATGTCTATAGGAGATTAAGTGATGTTAATACCCAAGGGCTGAGATTCCCTGAGTAGAACAGAGTCCTTCAATATCGCTCACCCAGAATGGACCTCACCACCACAGCTTGGGTCCAGGGGGAGGGCAAGAAATCTTGTGTGAGTTGGTAAGCAGTGCGGTTTCCTCAAGATGTTTCCAAATTGCTGCCCACTCCAGTGCTTGCACTTGCGAGAGCAGAAAAGCTTTCTGTTTAGAAACCAGCAGTCTGTCACAGGGGCAAAAGGAGCCAAAAATATCCCCACTTACCCTTTTCACAGAATACCAGGTTTCTTGTGGTTTCTTCTCTGCCACCTTCCTTCTTTTTCAGTGCCCTAGCTTCTTCCTGTTACTTGTCTGTTGGGTTCTAGCACTCTCCTTCCAATATTTTATTAAAGTTATGATTATTCACCTGTAACTTTGTTTCCTCTTTCTGAGGAGAATTCACATCTAATATCTGTACTCAGCCATCTTTTTTTTTTTCTTTTTTTGAGACGAAGTTTCACTCTTGTTACCCAGGCTGGAGTGCACTGGCACAATCTCGGCTTACCGCAACCTATGCCTCCTGGGTTCAGGCAATTCTCCTGCCTCAGCCTCCCTAGTAGCTGGGATTACAGGAACGCACCACTATGCTCAGCTAATTTTTTGTATTTTTAGTAGAGACGGGGTTTTACCATGTTGACCAGAATGGTCTCGATCTCTTGAACTCGTGATCCACCCACCTCGGCCTCCAAAGTGCTGGGATTATAGGATTGAGCCACTGCGCCGGGCCCTCAGCCATCTTAAGACAATTCCTCCTCATTCTTAATTTATTCAATAATTTATTTATTTATATCAGGATGGACTTCATAGGTGCTTATTCTTTGGGTTAGAATCTAATATTACCATTATTTATTTTGTTGCTCAAACTGTTCCAGCTTTGGTCATGGGAGGTCTAAATCAATACTTGTATTTTTTTAAAACAGTTTCCCTAATTTTGTTGTTATTATTGTTCTTCTTGAACACTTCCTTACTTTAGGACACAATAAAATGCTCCAGGCTTATCTTTTGTTTTCCTTTCCTCAGGCCTGCTATCAATGGCTTCATCAAAGAGCCTTGGTTCCTTTTCTTAGAAAATGGTGTTGGGAAATCAAGATCTGGATGCTAGGTAAGCTCATTGCTAGTTTGTGTGCCATTGATTCCAGATCTTCTCAGTGGACAAAGCCAGGAAATCTCTCTCTCTCTCTCTTTCTCTGTATGTGTGTGTGTGTGTGTGTGTGTGTATACATACATATACATATATATATATATATATATATATATATGAAGTATGAGTTCACCCAGATACCTCTTAAACAATGTTATCAGCATAGATTTTTTTAAATTTTGAAATAAACTTGTACCTTTTGGAAGATTTTTCTCATTAGGAGCTTCCAATGCAATGAAAATCTTGAAATGCCTTTTGACATTCATTGGTACCAGTATGGCTCAATAATCTCTCAGTTTCTAAATCTAGAATACAGTGGCAGCTTTTTTCATCTGCTGCATGACTCTGAAAAACTCATTAGGTCTCCGTAAGCACTCTCATAGTCGGCAATCTATTAGCTTAGAGGACAAAATGTAAACATTGGTAAAGATGGAATTTATATTTCCAAAATACAAATTGAAATAGAAGTTATTCTGTCTGATTTTCAGGACCAGACAACCACTCGACTAAGATTAGATTTCAATTATATTGGAAATTCCAGCCTCAAATTGTTGATGGATAAATATCTAACGGAAATTTTTGAAAAATAATCTTGAAGATGCACAGGAGTATGACTAACTCAGAAGGAAGGTTAAAGCTTTTCCCTGTGCTCTTTGAAAGTAACTAACCAATCTTGAAAAGTTAAAGTCACCAAAGGAGAAAGAACACTCCATTAAAAAATTAAATCAAAAAAGGTTTATGGAAAAGAGACTATGATAGTCAGTTCTGTCTGTAATCATACAATTTGAATAAAAATTAGATCATTTTTCAAAAACACCTTTGAATTCAGATTTCTCCTCTTGGCTCTACTATATGCCTTACACTTAGTTTGTTGGCATTAGTGTAAAAGATTTCGATTAAAAACACCAAATCTTTGTATGCCAACCTTAAATGTGAAATATATGTTCCTTTATTGAAAACAAATCATAAAAGGGTGTAATAGAGATAACTTAATAGAATACTCGAAGAGAATATGTGTTACACAGATTAACACACGGACATGAAGGACCAAATTAATCCTGTACTAACTGGTGAACTCAGTCATATATATCATACTTATTTATGTGTTCAGTATACTTACCAACACACATATCCCATTTATTCCGTTATCATAAATAAAGAGATAATATGCAATAAAGGAGGACAGTATGGTCAAGGATGAACAAGAATTAACAAGTATTGTTAATGAAATATAATGAATTTTTTGTTCATCAGTTTAATAGCTCACTGAACTCCCTATACTTGAGACTCAAGTTTCCAAAACTCCATCAGCCTTGAGATAAAAGGACATAATAATTCTTAAAAAGCCAATTTATCTGAATATGTACCCATCTGCAATTTCACAAGCCTTATTCAAACTTTGAGGTTCTTTTCCAACTATTTATGAATATTTTCAAGATGAACACACAGATATCCATGACATTATTTTACTTGATTCCCATGTCAAATCTGCATTTTTTATTCTCTCCTGCTTTATTTCATGTCCACGATGGCTATTCTTTAATCATTAATGTCTCTGCCAAAGATGTTCATTTCCCAGGTCACAGGTTGCAGTACTTTAATAAGTCTACTGGTGCCTGGAAGTCAAAGATGATGAATATTATTGTTATGTTAAATTGCCAATGAAGCTGTTGTTACTATTAAATTCACTGCGGTTACCTTGCATTTTCTAACATCCTGCAGATATTTTAATAATGTGATGACTTTAAATTTTACCATTTATAATTTATTAGTACACTTATTAATTTAAAGATATTAAACAGCACCAGGTGTTAAACTAGGCACTGAAGTTACAATCTTAAACAAAACTGACATAGTTTCTGCCCTCATGGAGCATAAACATTAAAGAAGAAGATAGACATAATGGAAGAGTTAAACAAATAAATGCTAAATTTCAAGTGTGATAATGGCTCTGGAGAAGACTGGTCCTGTGAGAGTGACACTAAATGGAAAGGAGAATGTCTCCCTTGGGGAAGTGATCTGAATTGAAGAGGAATGATGTAGTGGGTGAGAACAAACATTCCTGGGATACTCTATATTCTAAAACTCAGATTGACTGGGGAACTATTTGAATGAGTCACCCTGCTAGATATAAAATAGTGTCTCTAATTCTATGCTGATCCATTATCCTTTGTCAACCTTCTATGTTTTCTCTCTCTTTTCCCTTGGATGGAGTCTTCTTTTTCTCACAGTAGATTCTATAATTCCTCAGGAAAGTAGACTCAGGGTCAGTGTGTCTCAGAGACCTTTCATTAAGGCATATCTGAATCCTAAGTTAAATACCATGAGTTTCTCAAGCTGAGACCTTTATCACATATTGAGAATAAATGAAAGACATCTATATTATTTGTTCATCTACATTTAAAATGTTTCATTCCACTTATAATAGTGCTTTGGGATTTTCAGAAGACATAGCATCGCTCTTATTCAAAATATAAATAAAAGTTAAAATTCTTATTTTTACTTAATGTGGCCTTCAATGGCTACATAGGAACCTCTAGAAAGCTGTATGTGGCTCCAGAGTCACATACTGCTAGTCCTGGGCTTGAGAATTATCAGCTCAATTCTCTGTATTGAGCTTAGGAAAACAAAAGTGTTATGCTCATCCTACTATGGAGGAAAGCCCAGGGATCAGCCTTATTTTCTTCTTAATAATCCTTGAATTGCACCTTAACTATACTGTCATACTGCTGGCTGGCATTTGAATGGGCTTACTTCAAGCAGTTTTCAACAAAAAAACTTCCTGCCCTGAGAAAGTCAGAATTGGATGTTCTTTGAATGCTTGGCTATTGTCCCTTAATTATTTGTTTATTTCAGAATATCCATACCTTGGGCATATCTGTTACCATTGAAGCAGAGATCATTTTATTTTCTGTGGGCATTAGACTTTGTGTGTTTAAAGTTTTATTAAAAATAATTGTACAATAGTAGAGATAATAGTATAATGATTCTTAAAATACTCATCATATAACTTGAAGGATTATTAATGTTCTAAAAATTTTGTTTTGTTAGGGTTGGACTTTTAAAAAATTACTTATTTGAAATATTTTGCTTTAAATAATATTCTGTAATCGAATTTAATTCTCAGGTATTATTATTCTTATTTCTGAGAAAAAAGCAAAGGTTTAAGTGACTCTCACAAGGTTGAGGCATTATAGCAAAGATGAGATTAGACCTCTAGATCCTTGATCCCCTTTCTTATTTTCCTTCATTTTTTTGGTTGTTGTTAAATAAGGTTACTTTTCACATCAAGTAAAAGAGAGCTGATTTCATCTTCAGAGCGTTATGCAGAATCTCATTGTTCTTTTAAGAAAAGTAATTTAATCTTTCAGATACAAGATCTTCATTTTTGTAGTAGCATGTGTTATGCCCAAACTTTCAAGTAATAAAATTGACTTTCTGGGTGCAATTCCTGTTTGATCAGTAAAAGTTTTCACCAGCCTATGACTATATCTTCTGCTTATGTGACTATCTATAGCACCAATTGACAAATTTCAGATTTAGCAATTTCATGCCCAATATCACCTTCCACGGATTGTTTCAGATCTTCCAGTCTCTGATTGAGCTGGTCTCCAAAGACTCGAAGATTGGTTTGAGTTCCTGGCTCCCGGTTGGACTGTCTTTCTTTGCCTGCTTTAGACTGACCTCTGTACACATATTGTACTTGGCAAGACTTCTGGTTTACTGCTTGGACTGCTCTTTCAGGCTTTTCACAATGAACTTCACCTCACAATCCTGATTAATAACTGTAATTCTCTAAACTCAGACTCTGGCATGTGGCAGATTTATCTCATTGGTTTAGACTATAGTAAATTACAGGGATTGGTTATGCTGAAAAAAAATTTAGTGGGAAAGAAAATTTTCTAAAATGTTGCTGTTAGACTGACTCCTAACCTCTGCATCTCCATGCTATCAATAGCATGAGTTACTTTGCCAGTGGACTCAACCTTGGTCCCAATCCCTAATTCCACTCATGGACTGCGATAGGAGGGAACTATAAATCTTCGTCAGGGATCAAATCCCTTTGTCATTTATCTGGTGAAAACTTTATGACCTAGTTTAGCTAACTGGACTTTTGCCTTCATTTCTTCTGCGACAATTTTTACCTTAGTGCCTCTGCCCTTCTAGACTTCAACAAGTCAGCTCACTTCATTGAAAGTCTTGTCCCTGTGAGAAGAAACCATGTGACTCTGCCTAGATGCTGACAGAGTTTACACAAGCCAATTACCTGTTTGGGCTTCAGAGTTTCACAGTAAGTTAAATTTTCTATCTCTGCTCTGCTGGCATTAGTATCTATATATAAATAATAATAATGAATAGTAATAGATAACATGAATTGAGTGCTAACCGTGTGCCAAAGATTAGCCTAGGAACTTTCAAAGTTTTAAAGTACTTATGTCTCACATAAGGTCTGCGGTAAATAATTTTATTTTTGCATAAACTTTCTAGTATCTGTTACCATATTCTCAATACAAAATCCCCTTCCAAACTAGATTTTCTTAGCACTAGTAAATGAGTCTATCTCCCTTGTCCCAATCCTTTAACCATCATGCACCCCACTAGTGGTTGGTCTCGTTTCATGTATTTGTTCCTCTCAACCTGTCCAAAATTATTCATGTAATAAGATCATGGATATCCATGCTGTGGCGTATGACAATGATCCATGTGCGGTCTTTCTAGAATAATAAAGTAGCTAAAGATTTGGGATCTCTAGTTAGATATATTGACATTCATATCCTGGCTCTAGGACTTTTTAATTATTTGATCCTGTGCTCAGTTTTTTATTGTAAATAAAATTTGTAAGAATAATTATTTTCATAGGGCTATAATAATAATAAAAATAATTTTATGTGTAAAGTCCTTAACCAGATAGTCTTGACAGATAATGATAACTCAAAATGATGGATAACACTAATGTCTGTTGCTTTCTTTTCAGTGTTTTATTGAACATTGTACCCCATTGGATTATGTTCTATCTTTAATATCCATGGTCTGACAGTTGATGCTATCTTCAGAAAATGAATAATTATTTAGAAATAGAAAAGAAATTTTGTTTTGACTTGTGAATTTCCCCTAACAAAGAAAAGATTCTTTGAACAATAAACTTAATATTCACATATAAGTAATAATGCATTTAGAAAAAAACAGTTCATTTTTATAACAAAGAGTGAATATTTAAGATGCTGATATATTTTGGGGAAAATAAGCACATGAGGAGAATTAAAATAGAGTTTAGGATCAATTAGTAGAATGTACAACTTGCCTCAGGGTTACTGCCAAAGGAAAATAACTTTTAAATTAAAATTGAATGTGGAAATAATTAACATTATAAACTAAAATTGAGAACATACTTAAGGAAGTAATCAAAGAGAGACCCAAAAGGCCATAACTTTTTATTATGTAATTTCATTTTCATAGTCTTATTCAATATCTTTAGAGTGCCAATGCAGTATTTGTTTTTGATAGTTTCCATATTTCTTAATTCTGATTATTCAGAGTTAGTCAACACATTTATACTAAGACCTTCTACATTCAATAAGCATCAGAAGAGATATTAAAAAGCAGTAGAATGTCTCTGATCTCAGGGACCTTAATGTATAGACCTAGACAAGATGTAAAATCATGTGAAAAGCTAAAAAAAATGTACAAAGGAACAAGAATTCGAAAAAGGTGAGTTGCTGTAAGATAATGTGATTAGTTGTCTTTATCACAATGAGTGGTAAAGGCAATAGGTTCCAGAAAAGTTCAGAGGACAACACATGCACTTAGGCTAAAGTGGATTGGGAGTCTTTCTTGGGGTAGACAGGATTGAAACTATTTTAGAAGGATAAGTACAATTTGGGCTTTCTCAAAAATCTTTAATCTATTTAAATAATTACTTTTTCTGGTTATCTTATTAATGTCCTAAAAGTAGCTCAAAGTTTCAAGAGAGCAGAGCAGGATCAAGGCGTTAGAGACTGGGAACTGTAGGTCTCACAACCTCCAATTTTTGACTAAACTTACAGAACAGCTGTAGGGAATTTTGTAGTATTAGTCCCACATCTCCTTTGTCCACTCTCTCAGAATTGTCCTGGAAATTACCACCTATAAAGCATAGTTTGAGTTGTCAATTTCCATAAAAATACTTAAGGAAATGGTTGAAAGTTACTCATGCCTCAGTCATCCTGATTGGAAAATGGTCAGCTGCCCTAGTACACAGGCATGTTGGTTCACAAAGAGAGCTGGATAGTGTAAAATGTGTATAATGGACTACACATCCTCATTTGTTATTTTCATCATTGCTGACAGTACACAGCTTGCTACTGCTCTTGCATTTTTCATCCATTCATTTCGAGATGCCTAAGCCAGATGCAAATCGTTCCCTTCTTCTCTTCCCTGGGCTCCAGATGCTGTTTACAAGACAAAAAATGTGTGGTAGGCTCTTTATAACAAGACAACACTTGCATTTGAATAGTTACATTATGAAAACTCAAGTTTTTCATTTATCTCTTATCAGTTGTTTACTAGACTATGAACCCTTGGAGGTAAAAATGCCTCTGTTTGAGAAAAGCTGCCATGGACCTATTCAATATTGCTTTATACTAAGAACAAGTTAAAATGCAAGCTATCCCTGGACTGAACTCTGGCAAATGTATACTTTTTGCTCCTGAAAATCTCTTCCTTGGCATTTGAAAATAAAACCAGTTAGTAAAAACAGTGGTTATTATGGTAAATTAAACTTCTTGAGAGCTTTGAGAACTTTAAGTTGCATTTGAAATTCAGTTTGGATTACATAGTTCTTTAAATAACTCAAAATTATACCAGGTCAGCCCACTTTGTGAGAGCACTCTCAGGCATAAGTGTGATTTCAAATTCCCCGTAAGTTGTAAATGATGATCTGGTTTCACATAAATGACACATTTGCCTCAATAGAAAAATTAATTTTATGTCCTGTAAGAAGCTGATTAATGATCTTGTCATCTTATATTCTAGCAAAATTCAACATTGCATAAAAATAAGATTTAATTGAACATCTTCATTTTCATGAGACTTTTCATGAAATTAGCTGACATGAGATACTAATGTGTCACTGTCTTATAGATTGCCTTCTTGTAATGTAAGGAGAACATTGTAGAGTGCCTTTTAATTGAAACAATTGATGTTGATACTTTTGTAATTATTAAAATAGATTTAAAAGTCTATAAATTGTGTATGTGTGTGTGTATTCTGACAATGAATGAAAAATTAATTGCTCTAATGTAAAGAATTTTAAAAATAAAAATTGTTGTGTTAGGCTATAATTTAAGAAGTCTTTGCTCTCAATCCAATAATGAAGAAAATCTATTGTGACTTACTGAAAGGCTGTCTTTGTTAAAAGTAAAGTTGACCAATTATGAATCGAAATCATAGTATCTTAGTTGAAATAAAAACATAATTCTGCAAGTAATATGATGTTATTCTTTCCCACAAGATACTAAAGTTGTTAACCCATATTTTTGTATGTTTACTAAACTTTTTCTAAAAACATTTTGTGTGTGAAAATGTAATAAAAATACATTCATTGAGGATAAACTTAAAATATTTAAGGACATATGCCTAAAATTATAAGTAAAGTTTATTCCATAAAAAATAACCAGAAAAAGCATTATTTAAAAAGACTTTTTATATCTATCAGTCTCAAATCCTACTCACCTGTGGAGGAGTGTTCAGGCATTTCTCACTTTTGCAACTCATCAATGATACTTCTTTCTTGAATTCAAGAGTTTCTTTCCCTTCGGTTCTGTATATGAAGGAATAGTTATTATATTGGTAACATTACAATAATTTTCTAAGCAAAACAGCATAATTTTATTAATATTGTCTTTTGCAGGTAATGTAACATTTACAGAAGCCCACAAGCAACCGAATTCCAAGAGCTCTATCTCTTCCTGAGTTAGAAATATACTGAAAAATCTTCCTTTGTAAGTTTTGTTAATCTTGGTTTTGCACTTCTGTGTCAACTTTGCTTCACATGTAATACCCAATAAAACCATTATTTTACTCTCTTTTATAGCTCATGTCCCAATCAAGTTATTGTAGAAAAATAAATCAGTCAGTTTATGACCAGAGCCTCTTTTTTTTTTTATCAGATGGAGGTCAAAGAGTTTTGGATACCAACTACTCCTATAGCTAAAAGTCCAATACCCACTTGCTATTGAAAAAAACCTGCTGAGATGAAGGAATGAGAAATAATTTATTACAGCTTGTTCTTAAATAAATTCAGAATGGAATTCTCCTTGTGTGACTCCTAAAGCATCACATCTCCTTACTTGTGGCACCTGAAAATAACCCTAATAAAAATAAGGGCCAGGCACGATGGCTTATGCTTGTAATCCCAGCACTTTTGGAGGCCAAGACAGGACAATCACTTGAAGCCAGGAGTTCTAGACCAGACTGGGCATTAAAGGGAGACCCTGTATCTACCAAAAATCTAACAAATTAGCCAGGCATGTTAGTGCACCTGTAGTTCTGGCTACTTGGAAGGCTGAGGCAGGAGTATCACTTGAGTCCAGGAGTCTGATGATGCAGTGAGATATGATCGAACTATGGCACTCTGGCCTGAGCAACAGTGAGAACCCATCTTTTTTTAAAAAAAGTAGGCACGGCCATGTAAATACTGTTAAATAAAACTGACTTTTGTTTTCTAAAGATATACAACTTAAAAATTGAAACTTATCTACAGGATGCAAGCTGAAAGGACCCCCATCTCACACCAGTCAGAATGGCTATTGTTAAAAAGTAAAAAAAAAAAATATCAGATACTGACAAAGTTGCAGAGAAAAAGGAATGCTTATACACTGCTGGTGGAAGTGTAAATTAGTTCAACTATTTTGGTTATCAGTGCGGTGATTCCTCAAAGACCTAAAATCAGAAGTGCCATTCGACCCAGCAATCATACTATCAGATATATACCCAAAGAATATGAAGTTTTCTACCGTGAAGTCGCACGCATGGGAAAGTTCATTGCAGCACTATGCACAATAGTAAAGACATAGAATCATATTATCCATCAATAGTAGACTGGATGAAGAAATGTGGTACATGTACAACGTGGTGTACTATGCAGCCATATGAATGAATAAGATTATGTCCTTTGCAGAAACATGGATGGAACTAAAGACCATTGTCCTTAGCAAACTGATGAATGATGGAAATTTAACAGCAACAACAAAAAAACACAATGGGTAAATACCACAGCAATTATTTTGGTCAAGAATCATTAATGGATGATAAAATTAGTGGGAAAGTCTATTAGAAAAAACAGGTAAGTTTTATGACCTCAAAGTATCTCCCTATGAAATGTTTATTAATTACAAAAGGAACAATAGTAATTTTGCACTGAAAAAAGCTGCAGAAAAAGGAAATTAGTGGGACAATTGGCAAAATTAAATAGGTCTGGAGATTAATATACTCTATCAGTGATGGGACAATTGGCAAAATTAAATAGGTCTGGAGATTAATATACTCTACCAGTGATAATTTCCTGATTTTGTTAATTGTAAATTGATTATGTAATATGTTAACCTTTGGGGAATCTGGGGCAAAGATATACAAGATTCCTTTGTACCACATATGCAAGTTTTGTGAGTCTGAAATAATTTCAAAAGCAAAAGCCAATAAATAAAAGCAAAAATAAGTCCTGTTTCGTTAAACCTTCATTTGTTCAGTCAGGACGAGTAATAAAATTTCTTTCTAAAGGATTCAGAGCCCAAACTTCCTTGAAGACCTCATCCTTCGGGTATCTTCACTTTTATTGCTCAGATATTTGCTAATGTTTAAAATAACCCCTCACCCCCTCCTCATTGCCACGTAAAGCCTTTTCCTAAAGGGAAAATATAAGACACCTATTTCTCAAAATTGGCCTACACGTAATAATTTCCTATACTTAATATTTCAGGAAACAAAATAAAAATGCATCTAAATACTAATGGGCCACGTTTATATAAGATGATGTTGTCCAAATCATATTGTCTCTCTCTACCCTTAATACGTCTTTTTCTTTTTTTCTTCAACTTTTAGGTTCAGGGGTACATGTATGTGCTGGATGTGCAAGTTTGTTATGTGTGCCATGGTGATTGTTTTGTTACCCCCATATGTCTATGTGTTCTCATTGTTCAACTCCTACTTATAAGTGAGAACATGTGGTGCTTGGTTTTCTGTTCCTGTGTTAGTTCACTGAGGATAATGTGTTCCAACTCCATCCACGTCCCTTTAAATGAGATGATCTTGTTCTTTTATAGCTGCCTAGTATTTCATGGTGTACATGTGCTACATTTTATCTATTCAGTCTATCAATGATGGGTATTTAGTTTGATTTCATGTCTTTGCTATTGTGACTAGTACTCCAATGAACATACATGTGCATGTATCTTTATAATAGGTTGATTTATATTCCTTTAGGTATATATCTAGTAATGGGATTGCTGGGTCAAATGAGATTTCTGCCTTTAGGTCTTCGAGGAATCACTACACTGTCTTCCACAGTGGTTGAACTAATTTACACTCTCACCAACCATGCAAAAGCACATTTTTTCCCCATAATTTTCAGTTCTTAAGGAATTAAAGCACATTTTAAAGATAAAATGTAGTAAGACTAGCAGTCAACTATCTTTTCAATGAAAAGTAACAATATTTTAAAATGAAATTTGAGAAAAGATAAACAAGTTAACCACTTTATCAATGGTCTAATAACATTAAAAAAAGCAGGAATCAACATAGTTCTTTAAAGATGCTGTTATTGGTAGAATTAACAGTCAGACATAACAGTAATAGTTATAATAATTATGATTGATTAGTTACTATGTTTCAGTCACTGTGGCATTTGTTTATATATATGTTTTCTGTTTTAATGTTCAGAATCCTATGAAGCAAGTAATATTGTTATTTATATTTTGCAGATGAGGTAATCAAGATTGAAAGATTTTTAATAACTCACCCAAGGTTGATATCCAATAAAATCTTAACTTTGAAAACAAAGTTCCATCTGTCTCTGAAATCTGTAAGTTTTCCACTACTCCGTACTCACCAAGTTGAGTTCCATACTGCTGAGTAAGAACAACAAAGCAGTAAACAGTTCTTATATTTTATTTTTTTGTATATGTGTATGTGTGTTCTTTTTTAAATTTAATTTCTGTGTTACTATACTTTAAGTTCTGGGGTACATGGGCAGATCATGCAGGATTGTTACATAGGTATATACATGTCATGGTGGTTTGCTGCATCCATCACCCTGTCACCTACATTAGTTATTTCTCCTAATGTTATCCCTTCCCAATACCCCCACCCCATATTATCCCTTCCCTAATCCACCCACCCCTCAACAGGTGCCAGTGTATAATTTTCCCCTCCTTGTGTTGATGTAAACTTATTAGTGAGAACATGCGGTGTTTGGTTTTCTGTTCTTGTGTAAGTTTGCTGAGAATTATGGTTTCTAGATTCATCCATGTCCCTACAAAGGACACAAACTTGTCATTTTTTTATGGCTGCATAGTATTTCATGGTGTATAAGTGCCACATTTTCTCTGTCCAGTCTATCATTTATGGGCATTGAATTGGTTCCAGGTCTTTGCTATCAGAAACAGTGCCACAAAGAACATACATGTGCATAGGTCTTTATAATAGATTTATACTCCTTTGGTTATATACCCAGTAATGGGATTGCTGGGTCAAATAGAATTTTATTTCTAGATTCTAGAGGAATCGCCACACTGTCTTCCTTAATGGTTGAACTAATATACACTCCCAACAACAGTGTAAAAGTATTCCTTTTTCTCCACATCCTCTCCAGCATCTGTTGTTTCCAGATTTTTTAATGATCGCTGTTCTAACTGGCATGAGATGGTATCTCAATGTGCTTTTGATTTGCATTTATCTAACGACCAAAGATGATGAGCATTTTTTCATATGTTTGTTGGCTGCATATATGTCTTCTTTTGAAAAGTGTCTTTTCATATCCTTCACCCACTTTTGAATGGGCTTGTTTCCTTTTTTCTTGTAAATCTGTTTTAGTTCTTTGTAGAATCTGGATATTAGCCCTTTGTTAGATGGGTAGATTGCAAAAATTATTCCCATTCTGTTGGTTGCTGGTTCACTTGACTGATTTGTTTCTTTTGCTGTGCAGATGCTTTTAAGTTTAATTAGGTCCTATTTGTGTATTTTGGCTTTTTTCACTGTTGTTTTTGGTGTTTTAGTCATGACATTTTTTTCTTGTGCCTATGTCCTAAATGGTGTTGCCAAGGTTTTCTTCTAGGGTTTTTATGGTGTTAGTTCTTACATTTAAATCTTTAATCCATCTGGAGTTAATGTTTTAGAAAGTGTAAGGAAGAGGTTCAGTTTGAGCTTCCTGTGTATGGCTAGCCAGTTTTCCCAAAACAATTTATTGAACAGGAAATCCTTTCCCCAATGCTTGTTTTTGTCCAGTTTCTCAAAGATCAGATGGTTGTAGATTTGTGGCATTGTTTTTAAGGCCTCTCTTCTGTTCCATTGGTCTATATTTCTGTTTTGGTACCAGTACTATGCTGTTTTGATTACTGTAGCCTTATAGTATGGTTTGAAGTCAGGGAGCGTGATACCTCCAACTTTGTTCTTTTTACTTAGGTTTGTCTTGGCTATGCAGGCTCTCTTTCAGTTACTTATGAAGTTTAAAGTGACTTTTTCCAGTTCTGTGAAGAAGGCCAATGGTGGCTTGATGGGGATAGCATTGAATCTATAAATTACTTTGGGCATTATGGCAATTTTGATGATATTGATTCTTCCTAATTATGAGTATGAAATGTTTTTCGATTTGTTTGTGTCCTCTCTTATTTCCTTGAGCAGTGGTTCGTAGTTCTCCCTAAAAAAATCTTTTACATACTTTGTTAGTTGTATTCCTAGGTATTTTATTCTCTTTGTAGCAATTGTAATGGGATTTCACTCATGATTTGGCTCTCTGTTTGTTGTTGGTGTACAGGAATGCTTGTGATTTCTGCACATTGATTTTGTATCCTGAGACTTTGCCCAAGTTCCTTATCAGCTTAAGGAGGTTTTGAGCTGAGACAATGTGGTCCCCTTTTTTCAGGGGAATGAGTGGTTCTGTCTCGCTGGTGTTTCAGGTGCCACTGTGATATAAGAAAAGAAACAAACAAACAATAAAACCTGCTGTGGCTAAAACAGCCACCCATTTTTGTTCTGGAAACCCAGGGAGCTGGTGTTGTAGGCACTGGAGGGAATCACCAGGTCTGCAGGTTGTGAAGATCATGGGAAAAGTATGTTATCTGAGCCAGAATGCTGGAGTATCAGGAAACGTCCCTAATGGCTTCCCTTGGCTAGGAGAGGGAGTTATCTGGTCCTTTGCATTTCCCAGTGAGGTCACACCCCACCCTGCTTCAGTTTGCCCTCCTTGAGGTGTACTCACTGTCTAACCACGCCCAGTGAGATGAATCTGGTACCTTGGTTGGAAATGTGGAGATCACTTACCATCTGCGTCAGTCTTGCTGGGAACTGTGGAAGTGTCTATTTTATTTTATTTTTTTGCTATTCTAAACACTGGAATATTTGAAACATTTAATGTTTGAATATTATTGAGACACAATATTTAGATATTTGTCTTTGTTTTCTACTTTGTGTCAAGGGGATTTTCCATATTTTAGAAGAGAGACTCAAAGGTAAGTACAAATATTCTGAATAGTGCAGTGTATCATTAAATACAATATCAGAATCTCATTACTGAGATTGGATTAGAGACTTCTTCCATTTGCATAAAAATTAGATTTTCATTTTAATTCATATTTGGCTATCATCAAGCCGGTAAAACTAAATATAAGTAGAATATTGGGGGAAAGCATGGCTTGATGAATGGTTAATGGAAACACTGGTTTGCTCTTTTCTGGCTGGGAAGAATGGATGGCATTCTTACACCTCAATCTATTTTTAAAAAGTATTAAGAGAATAAAGGACCAAACAAACAGAAACGTTTTGTAGATAAGAACAGAAGTTTCATTGGGAGAAGTTACTTTACTGTTTTTGTAGGGTGGTAGCTGTCAGCATCTCAGCATATGATCTCACCTAAACTGTTGAGAGAAGGAAACCCTTTAAATTTTCCCTTGAGATTGAGACTGAAATGGAATCTTTGCGGTCGCAGCTCTATCTCAGACAGTACCCCCATTTTATATTCTAGTCGGTAGATAAATATAATTCCTAAGAAGTTAATGATTTAATTTTATTGTTTAAACTGGCTTTCAAAAGAAAAAGAAGGTAAAGTAAATCTTACACATGCTTTTCTCTTTATTACCAATCTTAAAAAGCTAAACATCACATTTCTTGCATCATTGATAATGAAAATTAGTTTTTTTGTCTGTCTCACATAAGACTATAATTAGAAGTAAATATTTA
This sequence comes from Leontopithecus rosalia, assembly GCA_028533165.1. Lineage (NCBI taxonomy): Eukaryota > Metazoa > Chordata > Mammalia > Primates > Cebidae > Leontopithecus > Leontopithecus rosalia. The sequence goes on along the minus strand of CM052670.1, from coordinate 66,856,198 downwards.
ATGCCCTGATCAGAAAATCAAATCTTACACCTCAGAAGCGTGTTATCTAGCTACAGGAAGTTAATGTGAGAAAGATTGCAAGTACCAATATTTTTGTTTATTTAATATTTCTTGTTATTTTCTTCAATATCAATGGTTTACTTTGTAACTATATATTAAACAGTAAAATATTCCAATACTCTTTTGTTCCCAATTTTTAGTGATGCTAAAAGCATTAAATATTATACATTCACCATTATTAAACAGAAGTGAATATATAAGTACAACATCTGAATCTTAAGTTCTACATAATTTCAAGAATATAAATGGTGGACCATCATTCAGATGGCAATTATAAAAACAAGTTTATTGACATTATTTTTTCAGCATATATATGGTGTCATTTTTATAATTTTATTCTGAATAATGTATAAAATAGAGTTGACACTAATAAACTATTATAATTTTTTAACATATACATATTAAAAATTGGTATCAATAAACTTTTTAAAACATATACATATGTGAAGTTTTTTATTTTTAACTTTTGGATACATAATGGAGTATATATTTATGGAGTACATGAGATATTTTGTTACAGCCATGTGTTGGGTAAAACCAAATCATGAAAATTAAGTGTGCATCCCCTCAAGCATTAATTGTGTAACAAACTATCCAATTAGACTATTTTAGTTATTTTAAAATGTGCAATTATTATTGACTATAGTCACCCCTGTTATGCTAAATACTAGGGCTTATTCATTCTTTCTATGATTTATTTGTACCCATTGACAATACCCACTTCCCACTCCATGCTCCACTACTCTTCCCAGCCTCTGGTAACCATTATTCCATTGTCTATCTCTATCAATTGAATTGTTTTGAATTTTAGATTCCACAAAAGTGAAAACCCGGTGGTTGCATTTCTGCACCTGATTTATTTCACTTAACATAATGACCTTAGATTTCATCCATATTGTTGCAAATGACAGTATCTCATTCTTTTTTGAGGCTGATAGTATTCCATTGTGTATATGTACCATATTTTATTTATCCATTCATCCACATGTGGAAATTTAGGTTCCTTCCAAATCTTGACTATTGGAAGCAGTGCTGCAACAAATATAGAAGTGCAGACATCTCTGATATACTGATTTCCTTTCTTTTGAATATATACCCAGCAGTGGGATTGCTTGATCATATGGTAGCTATATTTTCAGTGTTTGAGGAATCTCCAAACTATTTTCTCCATAGGGATTGTACCAATTTACATTCCCAAGAAAAGTGTCTAAGAGTTTCCTTTTCTCCACATTCTCACCAGCAGTTGTTATTGCCTGTCAACTGGATAAAAGCCATTTTAACTAAGGTGAGGTTATATTTCATTATAGTTTTGATTTGCATGTCTCTAATGATCAGTGATGTTGAGCTTCTTTTCATATACCTGTTTGCCATTTATATGTCTTTTGAAAAAATCTGTTCAAATTTTTTGTCCATTTTAAAATCAAATTATTAGATTTTTTCATATAGAGGTGTTTGAGCTCCTTATATATTCTGGTTATTAATCTCTTATCAGATAGGTAGATTGCAGATACTATCTTCCATTCTATCTGTTGTCTCTTCACTTTGTTCACTGTTTCTCTTGCTGTGCAGAAACTTTTTAACTTGATGCAATTCCATTTGTAAATTTTTGCTTTGGTTGCATGTGCTTGTGTGATACAGCTGAGGAAATGTTTGCACAGACTAATGACCTGGAGAATTTCCCCAATGTTTTACTTTATTAGTGTCATAGTCTGAGATATCAGATGTAAGCTTTCAATCCATCTTGATTTAATTTTTATATATGGCAAGAGTATGAGCTTACTTTTATTCTTCTGCATAAGGATATAGTTATTTTCAGCACCATCTATCAAAGAGACTATTTTTCCCTAACATACGTTGTTAGCAACTTTGTCAGATGTGACTTAACTGTAGGTACATAGATTTATTTCTGAGTTCAGTACTCTGTTCTATTGGTTTATGCATCTGTTTTTATGCCAGCATCATGCTATTTTGGATATTCTATCTCTATAGTGCAATTTTAAGTTAGGTGACATGATTACTCTAGTTTTGTTCTTTCTGCTCATGATAGCTATCTAAGAACTTGTTATTTAAATTGACGACAACTAACGCTAATTGCATAAAAATATATGAACATGCAGAAAGAAAACTAAAAAAAATTCTGTACTTTGTTTCTTTCCCCTGCTTTTTAAATTTTTCCTTCTCTTTAAAAATTTGATGTCTTCAAAAATTGTTGTAGTTATTACTTTTTTGGTTCATTATTTGGTCTTTCTACTTAAGACAAGAGTAATTTACACACCACAATTACAATATTGGTTTTTTTTTGCAACTCTGTCAGAATTAAGTTTTATTTCATGCATTACAATGTTATACTATTCTGTGTTCCTCTGGGTGATTACCATTACCAGTCAGTTTGTACCATCAGATGATTCTTTCTTGTTCATTAACATTCTTTTTTTTTCAAATTGAAGAATTCCCTTCAGCAATTTCATTTTTTATAAAATTATGAACAAGATTTTAATTGTAGTGTTATTTCCAATAGCAAAATTTAAAACAGTTTAAGTTCCAACAATGGGAAAATGGGTATCGATATGTGGCTTCTAAAATTACAATTTGAAAGACTGTGTTGATGCAAAATTTACATGACAAAATCATAAGGTTTTTTAAAGAGTGGGATACAAAATTATATGTTTCCTGCTTGTAGACATGTTTTTAAAATTTGGAAATGAAATATATCAAAATACTACAAATTGTTGTGTCAGAGTATTCGAATTTGAGAAAATTGTTTTCTCTTTGGAATTTTCGAAATTTCTATAGACATTTAACTTCTGGCTTAAAAACTTGTGGATAAGAGAAATCTTACTTGCTTTGAAAATGGAAATGCCAAATATGGGTGAAGGGGCAGAAGGCAGCAAAACACACTTCCGCGTGTGTACCTATGCAACTATCTTGCATGTTCTGCACATGTAACCCAAAACCTAAAATGCAATAAAAATAAAAATAAAAATAAATAAATAAATAAATAAACGAAAAAAAAAGAAAATAGAAAAGGTTGAAAGTGTAAATATGCGTTAACTATAACCGTAATCTAAAAGTAAATACAGAATTTTAAATCAGTCAAATTTTTCTTTTGTTTGCAAATTATGTATTTATGTTGATATACAGTTAAAGTCAAGTTTGTAATTCTTTTTTTTTTTTTGAGATGGAGTGTTGCTCTGTCACCCAGGCTGGAATGCAGTGGAGCAATCTTGGCCCATTGCAACTGCCACCTCCTCGGTTGAAGCAATTCTCCTGCCTCAGCCTCCCGAGTAACTGGGACTACAGGGGCACACCACCCCACCCAGCTATTTGTATTTTTAATAGAGACGGAGATTCACCATATTGGCCAGGCTGGTCTTGAGCCCTGCCTACTTCAGCCTTCCAAAGCGCTGAGATTACATGGATGAGCCACAGTGCCTGTTTCTTTTGTTCATTTTTAAAAATATTGAATGTCAGAAGGAAATTATTAGTTATATACTGAATTATTTGACTCCTTTAAGTCAACTAGAAGTTTCTATTTCAGTAATTATTGCCTTTAGATGTTTCAGACATTTTAGAATTATGTATTTAGGAATTTCAATTTTAGTTCATTTTTGTCACTGAAAGATTACTCTTCAATTTTCTTTTGATCACTGTAGTTAACTTCCCAGGGCTACTGTAGCAAATTAACACAAATTGGGTGGCTTAAAATAATAGAAGTGTATATTCTCATAGTTTTGTAGGTGAAGTCCAAATATTTTTAACTTTTATTTTCAGTTCAGGGGTACATGTGCAGGTTTGTTATATACTTTAACTTGTGTCATGAAAGTTTGTTGTACAGATTATTTTGTCACCCCTCTATGTGTCAATATGTTCTTATCATTTAGCTCCTACTTATAAGTGAGAGCATGCGATATTTGGTTTTCTATTCCTCAGTTAGTTTACTAAGAATAGTAGCCTCCACCTCCACCTTTGTTCATGCAAATGACATGATCTCTCTCTTCTCTATGGAGGCTATGGGTGCATAGTATTACATGCTGTATGTGTACCATATTTTCTTTATATAGTCTACCATTAATGAGCATTTAGCTTGATTCCATGTCTTTACTATTGTGAAAAGTGCTGCAAGAACATACATGTGCATGTGTCTTTAATTTATATTTTGGGCTACATATACCCAGTGATTGGATTGCAGGGTTGAATGGTAGTTTTGTTTATGGTACTTGAGGAATCACCGAACTGTTTTGCACAATGGTCAAAATAATTTACATTCCCACTAACAGTGTATAAGTGTTCATTTTTCACTGTAATCTTGCCAGCATCTGTTAATATTTACTTTTAAATAATAGCCATTCTGACTGGTGTGGGATGGGTATCTCATTTTGGTTTGATTTGCATTTGTCTAATAATAAGTTATGTTGATCTTTTTTTTAATGTGCTTGTTAGGAACATTAATGTCTTCTTTTGAAAAGTGTCTGTTCATGTTTTTGCCTACCTTTTCTTTTTCTTTTTTCTTTTTTTTTTTTTTTTTTTGTTTTCTGCTCTGTTGCCCAGGCTGGAGCCCTGTGGTGAGATCTAAACTCACTGAATCTTCCAGCTCCCGGGTTTGAGCAATTCTTCTGCCTCAGCCTCTGAAGTAGGGGGACTACAGGCAAGCTCCACCACGTCTGGCTAATTTTTTTATATTATTAGTACAGATGGGGTTTCAATATGTTGGCCAGGTTGGTCTTGAACTCCTGACCTCAGATGATCTGCCTGTTTCATCTTCTCAAAGTGCTGAGATTACAGGTGTGAGCCACCACGCCTGGCCTCTTTGCCTACTTTTTAACAAGGTTGCTCTTTTTTTTCTTTTAAATTTGTTTAAGTTTCTTACGGATGCTGAATATTAGATCTTTGTTGGAGACATAGTTTGCAAAAATTTTCTCCTAACCTGTACATTTTCTGTTTGCTTTGTTGACAGTTTATTTTGCTGCATAGAAGCTCTTTAATTTAATTAAATCTCATTTGTCATGTCTTTTGCAATTGCTTTTAATGTCTTTATCATAAAATATTTGTCAGGTCCTATGTTTAAAATAGTATTACTTAGGTTATTGTCCAGGGTTTTCATAATTTTTGGTTTTACATTTAAATCTTTAATTCATCTTGAGTTTATTTTTGTATATAGTGTGAGGAAGGAGTCCAGTTTCAATTTTCTGCCTATGGCTAGTCCGTTATCCCAGTACTATTTATGAAACAGGGAGTCCTTTCCCCATTGCTTGTTTTTGGCAACTTTGTCAAAGGTCAGATAGTTGTAGGTGTGTGGCTTTATGTCTGAGCTCTCTATTCTGTTCCATTTGACTATGTGTCTGTTTTTGTACCGGTACCATGCGGTTTTTGTTATTGTGATACTGTAGTATAGTTTGAAAACAGGTAGCACGATGACTCTAGCTTTGTTCACTTTGCTTAGAATTGCCTTGGCTATTTGGGCTGTTTATTCATTCCACATGAATTTTGAAACAGCACTTTCTAGTCCTTTGAAGAATGTCACTGGTAGTTTAATAGGAATAGCAGTGAACCCACAACTTGCTCTCAGTAGTATGGCTATTATAATGATACTGATTCTATCCATAAGCATGAAATGTTTCTCTAATTATTTGTGTAATCCCTGATTTATTTGAGCAGTGTTTTGTAGTTCTCCTTGTATAGGCATTTCACCTCCTGGGTTAGCTGTATCCTTAGGTATTTTAATCATGTTGTAGAAATTGTGCATGGGATTGTTACTGGTTTGGTTCTCAGCCTGACTGTACTTAATGTATAGGAATTCTAGTAATGTTACATTTATTTTTTATCATTTATCAGTTTAAGGACCATGAGTTCAATAACCTTATAGGCTCTCTAGACATAGGATCATGCCATCTGCCATCAGGGATATTCGAATTTCTCTCTTCTTATTTGTATGTTCTTTATTTCTTTCTCTAGCCTGACTGATGTTGGCAGAACATCTAATACTATGTTGAATAGGAGTGGGGACACAGGGCATCCTTGTCATGTACCTATTTTCAAAGTAAATGCTTCCAGCCTTTGCCAATTCAATATTATTCTAGCTGCAGGTTTGTGAGATATGGCTGTTATTATTTTGAGGTATACTACCTCAAAACCAAGCCTATTAAGAGTTCTTAACTTGAAGAAGTTTTGAATTTTATCAAGAGCCTTTTCTGCACCTATTGAGATAATAATGTGGTTTTTGTCTTTAGTTCTGTTTATGTGATGAATCACATTTACTGATTTGCATATGCTGATCCAATGTTGCATCTCATGGATAAAAGCCTCTTTGATCATGATGGATAAGCTTTTTGATGTGCTGCTAAAATTAGTATGTTAGCATTTTTTTGAGGATTTTTCCATTCATATTCATCAAAATATTGGCCTGAAGTTTTCATTTTTTTATTGTATCTCTGCCAGCTTTTGGTGTCAGCATGATGCTGGCCTCAGATAATGATTTAGGGAGGAGTCCAACTCCTCAATTATTTGGAATCGTTTCAGTAGCAGTGATATTTGCTCTTATTTATACATCTGTTAGAATTTGGCTGTAAATTTGACTCATTCTGGACTTTTTCTGGTTGGTGGGCTATTTATTACTGGTACAATTTCAGAACTCATTATTGGTCTGCTCAGGAATTCAATTTCTTCCTGGTTGAATCTTCGTAGGTTTTGTGTTGCCTGATATTTGTCTGTTTCTTCTAGGCTTTCTATCTTGTGTGCATAGAGGTGCTTTTCATAGTCTCAGATAACTTTTAAAAAAATTTTGGCCAGGCGTGGTGGCTCACGTCTGTAATCCCAGCATTTTGGGAGGCTGAGGTGGGTGGATCACGAGATCAGGAGATCGAGACCATACTGACCAATATGGTGAAACCCCATCTCTACTAAAATACAAATAATTAACCAGGCATGGTGGTGTGTTCCCACAGTCCTAACTACTCAGGAGGCTGAAGTAGGTGAATAGCTTGAACCCAGGAGGTGGAGATTGCAGTGAGCCAAGATCGTACAACTGCACTCCAGCCTGGAGACAGAGCAAGACTCCTTCTCAAAAAATGAATAAATAAGTAAATAAATAAATTTTATGGAGTCTGTAAGTAATGCCACCTTTGTCATTTCTGATTTTATTGATTTGCATCTGCTCTGTTTTCTTATTAGTCTAGCTAGCTGTTTATTTGTCTTATTTTTTCATTTTAATAATCAACTCCCTGATTCATTTATTGTTTTTAGTTTTTTCATCTCAGTTTCATTCAGGTCAGCTCTGATTTTAGTTATTTCTTTTATTCTGCTAGCTTTAGAATTTGCTTGGTTTTGTTTCTCTAGTTACTATAGGATTAATTTTAGGTTGTTAATTTGAGATCTTTCTACCTTTCTTATGTGGGTATTTAGTGTTATAAACTTTCCTTTTAACACTGTTTTAGCTGTGTTTCAGAGATTCTGGTATATTGTATCTTCACTTTCATTAGTTTCAAACAATTTATTACTTTTCTCCTTCATTTAATTGTTTACTCAAAGGTTATTCAGAAGCAGATATTTTATTTTCCATGTAATTGCATGGCTTTGAGCAATATTCTTAATATCCATTTCTACTTTTATTTTGCTGTGGTCTGAAAGTGTGTTTGATATCATTTCAATTTATTTGACTTTGCTGACAATTATTTTATTTTTGATTGCATAGTCAATATTATGGTATGTGGCAATGAGAAGAATGTATATTCTGTTATGTTTGCCAATGGAAAAAAATGTATAATCTGCTATTTTTAGGTGGAGAGTTACGTAGATGTAGGTTATGACAGTTTGGCCAAGCATTGAGTTTAGATTCTAAATATTGTTGTTAGCTTATTGCCTTGATGATCTATCTAGTATTCTCAGTGTGGTGATTATGTATTCCACCATTACTGTGAGAAAATCTAAGTCTCCTTTTAAGTCTTTAAGAATTTCTTTATAAATCTGGTTGCTCCTATGTTGGGTGCATATGTATTTAGAAGAGTTAGGTCTTCTTGAACTCTTTATGTAACACTCATTTTGTCTTTTGGGATCTTTTTTGTTTTAAAGTCTGCTTTGTCTGAAATTAGGATTGAAACCCCTGCTTTTATCTATTTTCCATTTGTTTGGTTGATTTTTAGTCAATGACTATCATTTTATGTAAGATGGGTCTCCTGAGGACAGCATACCAATGGGTTTTGGTTCTTTATCCAGCTTGCCACTCTGCCTTTTAATTACGGAATTTAGCCCATTTACATTTAAAGTTAGTATTAATATGTGAAAATTTGATCCTGTTATCATCGTGTTAGCTGGTTATTATGGAGACTTGTTTATGTGGTTTCTTTATAGTGTCAATGGCCTGAGTACTGCAGTGCTTTTTTTGTAATGGGTGATACTAGTCTTTTCTTTCTGTATTTAGTGCATCATTTAGGAACTCTTCTAGGGCAGACCTGGTGGAAACAATTTCTCAGCATTTGGTTGTCTGAAAAAGATCGTATTTCTTCTTCACTCATGAAGCTTAGTTTGGCCAGATATGAAATTCTGGGTTGGAATTTATTCTACTTAAGAATGTTGAATATTGGTTCCTAATTTCTTCTGGCTGTAGGGTTTCTACTGAATGATCTGCTGTTAGTCTGAGAGATTTTTCTTTTTAGATTGCTTGTCCTCTTTCTCTAGCTGCCTTTAACAATTTTTCTGTTATTTTGACCTTGGATAATCTGATGATTATATTTCTTGGGGATGATCATCTTGTGAAGCACCTCACAGGGGTTCTCTGCATTTTCTGAATTGGAATGTTGGCCTCTCTAGCTAGGTTGGAAAAGAATTCATGGATGATATTCTAAATTACATTTTACAAGTTGCTGTGTTTCTTTCTTTCTTACATAATCTAATATTTCTCAGAGATTTTGTTTATTCTCTTTATTTTTCCCTATTATTATCTCACTCTATTACCTCAAAAAGCCAGTCTCTGAGTTGTAACATTATTTTTTTTGCCTTAATCTATTCTTCTATTATTAATTGTGATTGTGTTAAGAAAATTTTTAGTGTGTTTTTCAGCTCTCTCTGGTCAGTTCCATTATTTTCTATACTAACTATTTTGTCTGTCAGCTCCTGAATTGTTTTATTGTTATTCTAAACTTCCTTGAATTGGATTTTAATGTATTCTCATATCTTAGTGACTTGGTTTCTCTCTGTATTCTGAATTCTATTTCTGTCAGTTCAGCTATCTCAGCCTAGTTCAGAAAGCTAGCTGGAAAGGTGGTATGGTCATTTGGAGGAAAGAGGCATGCTGGCTATTCACGTTGTCAGGGTTCTTTTGCTGATTCTTTCTCTTCTTTGTGAGATGATTTTCCTTCAATCTTTGAAATTGTTGACTTTTGGTTGTCTCTTTTAATTCTATTTGATGACCTTGAGGGTTTTATTGTGGTATAAGTTTAATTCAGCTGACTGGATTCATTTCTGGAAGATTTTATGGTGCCAACACTCACCTATGAACCCCTTAACTGCCTGTTGTAACTCTGACAAACTTGTATTGAGAGTTCACTTTTTTGCTCCTCAAGGTTGAAAATCCATTTTGTTGTGAAGACAAAGTGCTTCTGGACTGCTGCTTACTACACTTTGATTGGTAGTGTAAGGCAAAGTAATTCATAATGCTGTGATAGTAGGATCTATTGTTGTTCTCATGTGCCAGCAGCAGCAGCAGTGCAGAGTGCATGCTCTTCAGAAGTGGCAGGGTGCTAGCAGTTACCAATGTGTCTTTCTTTGTGCTGGGGTTTATCACAATAGCAGAGGCAATGTCGCTCAGCAGGTCTGTGACTCCCTGCTGGCAACTGTGTGCACAGATGCCCTCTTGCTATTGTTGCACAGTGAGGAGCTCTGGAAGATGCAGGTTCATGTGCACTCTGTGCACTGCAGGTAGGGAAGGCCACACAGGATAGAAGTAGTCTGGTGTCCTCTGCCTAGTTTTACTCCCCTAGTAGTGTTGGCAAAAAGATGGGGCTGGCTGGCCCTGTGCATGGCAAAACTGATTGCAGTGGTCATTGGTGAGGGAAGAAGAGTGGATTGCACACTCACTGCAGCATGGGCAAGGCAAGAAGTATACATATACCTGCACTGAAGGGACAAGCAATGCAAAACCAGCTCACATGCACAAACACTGGCAAAGTGATGAGTGGGGTTGCCATGGTCCCAGGAGAAGCTTAATGTGGGCAGGGAGAGACTGAGGTGATGCATGCCCATGCTGGGGCTGCCCTGCTGGAACTACCTGCTAGTGAGGTATGGTGTACCAGTGCAGGAACTATAATGTGGGTCTTGAGGGGCCCTGAGTCTTCCCTGCAAGCAGTCATAACCATGCTGGGGCCCTGGGAGAGACCTGAAGACCAAGAGGTGCTCAGATTGAATTGGCCATGTCTGATGGGAAAGACCACTTTTCAAAGTTAAGATGTGACAGTTCCCCTAGGGCTTAAGTCTCCTCTGGGAGCAAGTCGATCCTAAGGAAATGATCATCCCAAGTCATCCTCTGCTACAGATACTCTCGCCTCAAACCCTCTGGGATTCACATCAGCTGGCTTGCTGCCCCTACTACTTCTCTAAGCAGCTCTCGCTGCCAACCTCAGTGTCCATGGTGATAAAAGGTTGTCCTCCTGCCAGGATTCTGGAGGCCTGTGGCCAGAGTAAGTTGCACCATGCCAGTTCAACTCACCCATTCCTCTGGAGTTATTGGGGACCAGAAATGAGTCTCAGTACATGTTAACCACATGCAGGGTTCCAAGCTTCTTCCTTCTTCAGCTCAACTTCTGTGTCTTTCCTCTAACCACTCTCAGTGCCTTTCCTCTGAAGATCTGTTAGACATAGACAAGTCATCTCAGTTCCTTGGTGACAGCTGTTGGGCTTGGTCTAGTCACCCATCTTGCCCTCTCAACTCCCTTTAGCACTTCTTGTAGGAAAGGGTTGGTGTTGAAATCTCTTAGCTTTTGTTTCTCTGGGAAACAATTTATTACTCCTTCATGCTTGAAGGGTATTTTTGCCAAATAAACTATTCTAAGGTAAAAGTTATTTCATTCATCACTTTACATATCTGAATATATAAATAATATATTGGATAACATCCAAAAGAATTTCCTGGATTACAAGGCAGAGACTCTTCTCCTTTTCCTTATTTTTCTCCCAAACAAATAAAGTTTCACTGTCTGTGCTGAGCCACCTGGAACTGCAGATATGATGACTCAATCATCACTCTATCCACCACCATTGGGATAGTTCTGGCTAACACCTGAAGCCAGCACAGCACTGGGTCTTGCCCAGGGCAACTTCTCTTCACAGTGGTGAGATCCCCAAATTCCCAATCTTATTAGACATGCTGTCTGGGAGGCAGAGTTTGGAATATAAAACTTTGGCAACTTACCTTTTATTTTATTCTATAATGATATAATTGAGGTTAAACTGATGGACTACAATACCAAGTTCTTCCCACTCTTTCCTCCACTTTCCACAGGCAGATAAACTTAATCTTGTTTCTGCCACCATCACTGCTCTACCAGAGCTTCTGCCAGTCCACTGGCCATGTCCCCTTATAGTTCAAGTATTCTTCCATCAGGTTGTGGTAAATTCAGCCAGGCTTGAGATTCACTCTTTAGGGGACTGTGCTCCCCTATGACCTAGGGCAGGTCTAAAAATGCTGTCCAAGAGCCCAGGCCTGGAGTCAGGGACACCAAGGGCCTGCTTGTTGTTCTGCCTTATTGTGACCAAGCTGGTACCTAAGATATGAGACAAAGTTTCTTTTAGTCTTCCCTCTGCTTTTCTCAAACAGAAGGAGTCCTTCACTGTAGCCACAACAGCTGGGAATTTTCCGGGTTACCGTGAAAGCCAGTATGTCTCACAGCCCAAGGCCCGTGGTGTACAACCTATGTATCGCTACTGGTCGTTTAGGGCCCAATGGTGCTTTAGTCAAAAGATGATAAATCCTGCCAGGACTGTGTCCTTGCTTTTAAGGTAGCAGGTTCCCCTTTGGCTCAGAGTGTGTCTAGAAATGCCATCTGGAAGATAAGGCCTAAAATATGGTCCACTTGACTCTGCCTGGTGTCCCATGCTACTGTGGTTGAGCTTGTGTGCATTATGTAAGAAAAAGTCATCCTTATTCTTTGCTCTTCTCTCTTTAAGCAGAAGAAAAAAGTGACTTTTTGTGGTAAGCTGTGCTACTTGGTGATGGGGTAGGGATAGCACAGGTGGTATCTCCTCATGTCACATGCCATTCTACTCCAGAGGCTCTAAGTCCAACCTAGCACTAAGTGTTGCCTAGGAAATGCAGTTCTTGTGTCACAGACTGCTGTTCAAGTTTACATAGGACCCCAGAGCACTTCAGACCATTGTGGCAAGGTTTGCAGATAAAGTCAAGTTCTGATTGCTGTGCTGGGTAACTGCTGTGGCTAGAGCTGGTAAAAATGTTGCTTTCATGCATGGGCAATATTTGAAACCAGTATGACCTTATTCTCTACTGCAACAGAACAGCACTGAGTTCAATGTAAAGTTCCCCAGTGGATGCACTCTCCTTACCCAAAGTGCACACATTCACTCTCTTCATTGCATGGCTGCTGCTGGTTAACAGGAAAGGGGTGATGTCAGTGATTCCAGGCAGTCTCTACTGCCCTTGTCAATTCCTCTTTCAGCAATATGAAGTTAACCAGGTACTGTGATGGCTCTCCTTACTTTTTTATTTCTTGTGGCAGTACTTTTCCTTATGCATATAGTTATTAAGATTTGTTGTACCAGTGGGGGTAATAAATAGTGTAGGCTTCTCTTCTGCTATATTTCTCTACCCACTCCATCTTTTTTTACATTCAATAGCTTTTGGGGTACAAGTGATTTTTGGTTGCATGATAAATTGCATTGTGGTGAAATCTGAGATTTTAGTGTGCTCATCACTCCAGTAGTGTACATTGTACCCAACATGTAGTTTTTTTGTATCCCTCACTTTCTTCACATCCCTTTCTCAGTCTCCACCATCTATTTTGTCAGCCCATATGCCTTTGTGTACCCATAGCTTAGCTCCCAATTACAAGAGAGAACATAAAGTATTTGGTTTTCCATTCCTGAGTTACTTTACTTAGTATAATGGCTTCAAGCTCCATATAAGTTGCTTCAAAACACATTATTCCATTCTTCTTATAGCTGAGTAGTAGTCCCTGGTGTATAGACACCACATTTTCCTTACCCACTCATCGGGCAATGGACATTTAATTTGGTTCAATATCCTTGCAATTGTGAGTTGTGCTGAAATAAATATATGTGTGCAGGTGTATTTTTTAATAAAATGACTTATTTTTCCTTGGGTAGATACTCCAGTAGATACTGGAGCAAATGGTAGACATATTTTAATTTTTAAAAGAAATCTCCATGCTGTTTTCCATAGAGGTTACCCTAATTTACATTTCAACCATCAGTGTGTAAGGGTCCCCTTTTCACCTCATCCATGCCAACCTCTATATTTTGACTTGTTAGTAATAGGCATTCTGGCTGGGGTAAGGTGGTATCTCATTATGATTTTAATTTGCATTTACCTGATAATTAGTGATGTTGAGCATTTTTTCATGTTTCTTGATTTATATATTTTCTTTTGAAAAATGTCTATTCATGTAACTTGCCCAGTTTTTTATGGGAATATTTGGTTTTATTTCTTGCTAATTTCTTTGAGTTCCTTATAATTTCTGAATATTAGTCCTTTGTCAGATGCATAGTTTGCAGATATTTTCCCATACTCTGTGTGTTGTCTGTTTTATTTGATGAATATTTCTTTTGTTGTGTAGATGCTTTTTAGTTTAATTAGGTCTCATTTATTCATTTTTGGTTTTGTTGCATTTGCTTTTGGGGTCTCAGTCATAAGTTATTTGCCTAAGACAATGAGCATAAGTGGTTTTTTTCTAGGATTTCCTGTATAATTTTTATGGTTTCACACTTTGAATTTACATCTTTGATCTGTCTTGACTACATTTTTGTAAATGGTGAGAGATAGAGATTCATTTTCATTCTTCTACATGTGGTTATTCAGTTTTCCCAGCACAATTTATTGAATAGGGTGTCCTTTCACCAATTTACTTTTTTTTAATGCTTTGCCAAAGTAATGTGATCTCTTCAGATTTGTTCTTTATGCTTAGTATTGCTTTAACCATTTAGGCCCTTTTTCGGTTTGATATGAATTTCAAGATTAATTTTTTGAATTCACTAAGAAATGATGTAAGTCTTTTGATTGGAATTGCACTGAATCTGTAGGTTTCTTTGGACAGTATGACGTTTTCATGATATTCCGTATTAAATCTTCCCATTCATGAGCATGGAATGTGTTTTCATTTGTTTATGTCTTCTGATTATTTTCAGAAGTGTTTTGTAATTCTCCTTGCAGAGATCTTTCACTTCCTTGGTTAATTATATTCCCAGGATTATTTTTTGCGGCTACTTTAAAAGGGTTTTCATTCTTTATTTAGGAGGTTTCACATGCTGGTGAGTAGAGCATATATTCTCTAGTTCTTGAGTAGAATGATCTGTAAATATCTGTTAAGTCCATGTGTTCTAGAGTATAGTTTAAGTTTAATGTTTCTTCATTGACTTTCTGCCTCAATTATCTCCCTAGCGCTGTTAGTGGAGTTTTTAAGTTCTCCACTATTATTTTGTTGCTGCCTATCACTTTCTTTAGGTCTAGTACTAATTGTTTCACGAATCTGGTAGCTCCAGAGTTAGGTGCATATATATATATAGGATGATAATATCTTTTTAGATTGATAATTTCATCGTTATATAATGACCTTTTTCATTTTCTAGACGGTCATTGCTTTAAAATATGTTTTATCTGTTATAAGAATACTTCTCCTGTTATAAGAATACTACTCCTACTTGCTTTTGTTTTTTATTTGCATGGAATATTTTTTCACCTTTTTAGCTTGAGTCTATATGAATCCCAACATGTTAGATGAGTCCATTGAAGACAGCAGATATTTGATTTGTGATTTTTTTTAAATTCATTAACACAATCACTATCTTTTAAGTGGACCATTTAGTCCATTTACATTCCACATTAATATTGAAATGTAAGGTACTGTCCCAGCCATCTTGTTTATTGTTACCTAGATATTTTGTTTGTTTGTTTTCCTCATTGCATTATTGTCTCATAAGCCCTGTGAGTTTTATGATTTAAAGAGGTTCTATTCTGGTGGATACTGACCTTTTTTCAAGCCTTTGTACTCGTATTAGTATTTCTGGTAGGGCTAGTCTGCTAGTGACAAATTCCCTCAGAATTTGCTTGTCCAGAAAAAAACTTCATTTCTCTTTCATTTGTGAAACTGAGTTTTGCTAGGTACAGAATGATTGTTTGGCAGTTATTCTGTTTAAGAAGGCTAAAAGTAGGATCTCCAATCCCTTCTGGCTTATATGGTTTCTGCTGGTAAGTCTGCTATTAGTCTGATAGGTTTTTCTTCATTGATTACCTAATACTTTTGTCTCAGTGCTCTTAGAATTATTACCTTCATGTTGACTTTAGATAGTCCTTTCTGCAGTGAATATTCCAGGCTTTCTTTGAGCTTCTGGTATATTGATGTCTAAATCTCTAACACAGCCAGGGAGGTTTTTCTCAATTATTCTCACAGAAAGGTTTTCCAAACGTTTTGCTTTATTTTCTCTCTTGAAAACACCAATGATACTGATATTTAGCCATTTTACATATCCTGTATGTTGTAGAGACTTTGTTCATTTCTTTTAACTCTTTAATTTTTGTTTTTGTCTGATTGTGTTCGTTAAAAAGTCTTGTCTTTGAGCTCTGAAATTTTATCATTCACTTTTTCTAGTCTACTGGTACAACTTTCCATTGCATTTTTAATTCCCTAAATATGCCTTTTATTTCCAGAAGTTCCAATATTTTTTTCTTTAAAAATCTGTCCCTTTAGAAAAGTTTTCATTCATACCCTGAATTATCTTATTAATTTCTTGGTATTGATTTTTACCCTTCTCTTCTATTTCCCTTTTGAGAGATATATCTTTTGTCTGGTATTTCAAAAATTGTCATTTTGGGTTGAATCCATTGCTAGAGAGCTAGTGTGATCTTCTGAGGTTTTTATAGGACCCTGTTTTGTCATATGGCCAAAATTATTTTTTCTGGTTCCTTCTCATTAGGGTAGACTATTTCTTTTAGTTATTTTTGAATTTATTCTTGATATGTTTGTGATTTTTGAAAAAATTTCCCCTTGACACTGGGACTTTAATATGTATAGTTGATTGTAATATAAGTCAGCGCTGTGTGCTTTCATAGGTGAAGGCTCTGTATGAGTTCCTTGATTATATAGAATATTTGAATAGTGGCTTTCGAAGATGTTGGTTGCAGTTGAAATGTGCTCAGAATGTGTGTAGTTTCACTGTCTCCTGTGGGGTTGTAATGGCAGAAGTCTCTTAAAGCTTATCTTGTTCCCCAGTGGTGTGCATGTTTTTATTTATTTATTTTTCCCTCAGTGTCTTATTTATTGGGCTAAACAGGTCAGGCTTCAGGCCAGTAAGGGATGTGTCGATGGGTAAAAACTGGCTGTGGTTAAAGCAAGTTGGTAAATGCAATACCCAATGATAGGAAGAGGTCCCAGCCTTGACAGAGGCAACTGGAGGAACTCTCAGTGAAACACACTGGTATTTTCAGAAGTAAAGGAGGGAGCCACCTCAGCTTCCCTGCCAAGCCAATAGGAAATCAATCCATCTCCCTGTCATACTCCTGACCCTGTGTTCTGGCTATTCATGTCAGACAGATATCAGACAAGGACCACTTTTTATTTGTCATGGTGCTGATGCTCCATGTATAGAGGAGTTATGACTCTGCCCTTCATCAAAGACAAAACATGGGAAGGCACTCCTCATGTGGGAATGCAATCACCCTAAAGTGTTTCAAAAACACTATCTACATGTGTACTCACACTGAGCTCACATGAGGAATCCCCATCTCTGTCTACAGTGGTGGATGAGAGGGAGAAGTCTTCTTCTCCAAGATCCTTCACAAGCACCAGGACTTGGGGTGGAACTGCAGACTTTTCCTGTTGATTTTAGCACTACAACTGTCACTCCACTAAGAGATAGTTCCTATAAGTGGAAAGTTCTGGGACTCGAGGTCTGCTTTCTAGATTCTTTTTTACCATGATGTGTTCACTTTATGTGGTGTAGTCTCCTTCCCCTAGGAGTAGGAGTCCCCAAGGGCCAGACTAATGAATGATGCAACCACCCACTGGGGCAGCCACATTCTAGGCTGGTGGTGGAGAATATCCTCAAGGGGTCTGGTGATGTGACCTATTCTCAAGACTCCCAGCAGCAGGTTCCAACACCTGATCTGATGGGAGTGAGAGGGGAATGATACAGACTGTGAGATTACTTTGTTATAAATAGTTTTAATGTATTGTCTTTCTAAAATGCCAGTTATAGTAGTAATAAACTGTCATGTGTAGAGACTCAGGATGCCTTGAATTCCTAGGTTCCCTGTTTTTAGTGTATACTCTGGAGGCAGTTTGTCATCCTCTCAGATTCTGGAGACTTACAGTATTCCACCTGGCTCATGGTGTAGACTCCAACACAACACCTCTTTCAAAGAATCCATGGTTTCTTTTAGTTTTCTTGACCCAGTGTTCTGGCTATTCATATCAGACACATATCAGACAGGGAAAAATGTTCACACTGTGAATCTCTACACACTATTTTGTCTTTCAAGTGGGAGATGCGCATGCTAATCATGCCTCCAGTCTATTATCTTGGCCATGAAAAAGTGAAACTATTTCTTGATACTTTAGTTTAAAATATTTGTTAATATTCTGAATATGCAAAACTCTTTGTGGTTTTTTGAGCATTCTGTAGATATGGTATATTCATTTTATCAGTTGGGTAAAAAGCATCTATAGGATAAAGGTAATTCTTTGCTGGAGATGATTATTAAGTCAAAATTGTTACTTATGGACTGTATTTTCCAGATTATTTCTCCAAATTTGCTTTTCCATTGCAATGGTATGTGTGTATTTAACTTAACTCCCCAGCAAATCAATCACCATAAAGTAGAAATTACTCTCTTATTAGAGAAGAAAACCAAAACTGCTGGCCAAATACAACTTACAAGTTAAATTTCTATTGATCTCAGTTTTTTGGTGGTGTCCACACCAGTTTTTAAAAAGCATTCTGTTAGGTTGCAATTTGATAATAAAAGTAATAATAGGAGATTCAAGAATCTTTCTGTTTCTATTCATTTGATTATGGATACCTAGTTTGCTCCCATATGGTAGCTGTTAGGAACAATCTGACAGTAAACAAGGATGTGCAGATAGCTGTTTAAGTTACTGATTTCAAATTACTTGGATTTATACACAAGAGTGGGTTTGCTGAATCACATGGGACTTCTATATATTGTTTTCTGAGAAGGCTTTATACTTTTTATTAATGGCTTTGTTAATTTACATTCCCATCAAAAACGCCATTGGTTCCTTTTTCCCCACACCTTTGCCAACACTAGATATCTTTTCTTTATAATAATCCTTTTAAAATGTTTGAGATTATATCTCATTGTGGAATACATACTCAATGAAATACTATTTATCCTTATAAAAGGGTGAAATCCTGTCATTTGCAACAATGTAGATAAACATAAGGGACATTATTCTAAAAGAAAAAACTGGGCACAGAATTACAAATACTGCATGATCTAACTTACATGTGGAATCTAAAATAATTTTACTCATGGGAGTAGAGTGTGAAATAATGGTTACCAGAGATTGGGGAAGGGGAATGAATATGGAAAAGGGATATGTTCATCAAAGGGTACATAATAATTATATTATTATTATTATTATTATTTTCCATGTAAGACCTGCCTGTTGCCTTCCACCATGATTGGGAAGCCTTCTGAGTCACATGGAACCATGAGTCCATTAAACCTCTTTTTCTTTTTCTTTTTTATAGCATTTTAGGTTTTGGGGTACAAGTGCAGAATATGCAAGATAGTTCCATAGGTACAACTGTGGCAGTGTGTTTTGCTGCATTCTGCCCCTTCAGGCATATTTGGCTTTTCTCCCCATGCCATCCCTCCCCCGCTCCCCACCGCTGTCCCTCCCCTATTTCCCCCAATAGACCTCAGTGTGGAGTACTCTCTTCCCTGTGTCCATGTGTTCTCACTGTTCATCACCCGCCTATCAGTGAGTATATATGGTGTTTCATTTTCTGTTCTTGTGTCAATTTGCTGAGAATGATGTTCTCCAGATTCATCCATGTCCCTACAAAGGACACGAACTCATCGTTTTTGATTGCTGCATAATATTCCACGGTGTATATGTGCCACATTTTCCCAGTCCAGTCTATCATCAATGGGCATTTGGGTTGGTTCCAGGTCTTTGCTATTGCAAACAGTGCTGCAATGAACATTCGTGTGCATGTGTCCTTATAGTAGAATGATTTATAGTCCTTTTGATATATACCTAGTAATGGGATTGCTGGGTCAAATGGAATTCCTATTTCTAGGTCCTTGAGGAATCGCCACACTGTCTTCCACAATGGTTGAACTAATTTACACTCCCACCAGCAGTGTAAAAGTGTTCCTATTTCTCCGCATCCTCTCCAGCATCTGTTGTCTCCAGATTTTTTAATGAATGCCATTCTAACGGGCATGAGATG
>CM052670.1:66806737-66835982 GCA_028533165.1 Leontopithecus rosalia | reverse complement strand
AAATGGAATTTCTATTTCTAGGTCCTTGAGGAATCGCCACACTGTCCTCCACAATGGTTGAACTAATTTACACTCCCACCAGCAGTGTAAAAGTGTTCCTATTTCTCCGCATCCTCTCCAGCATCTGTTGTCTCAATTTTTTACAATAGGTACAAAAGAAGTAAAATACCTAGAAATACAATTAATCAAATAGGTGAAAAGCCTCCATAAGGAAAACTATAAAGCCCTGATTAAAAAAAAGTGTCTGACACAACAAATGAGAAAAACACACTGCCACGTGTGTACCTATGCAACTAACTTGCATGTTCTGCACATGTACCCCAAAACCTAAAATGCAATAAAAATAAAATAATAAAGTCTACCCTAAAAAAAAGAAGTAATTTATTTGGGGCAGTATGGTCATCTTAATGATAATAATTCTTCCAATCTATAAGCATGGGATGTTTTTTTCATATTTGCTATCTTAAGTGAATGTTTAAAATGGTTTTTCCAATGTTATCTTATAGAAATTTTAGTTTCATGTCTTAGATTTAAGTCCTTAATCCATCTCTAGTTGATTTTTGTATAAAGTGAGAGATGGGGATCCAATTACGTTTTCCTATTTGTGACTAGCCAGTTATTTCAAAACCATTTGTTGAAAAGGGTGTCCTTTCCCGACTTTTGTTTTTGTTTTCCTTGTTGAAGATCAGTTGATTGTAAATATTTGTGCGCTTTATTTCTGGGTTCTGTATTCTACTCCATTGGTCCATGTGTCTATTTTTATATCAGTACCACTCCGTTTTGGTGACTATGGCCTTATAGTATAGTTTGAATTCAGATAATGTGATGCTTCCATATTTGGTCTTTTTGCTTAGCCTTCTTTGGATATGAAGGCTTTTTTTTGGTTGTTGTTGTTCCATATGAATTTTAAAATTGTTTTTCTCTGATTCTGTGAAGAATGATAGTTGTATTTTGATGGGAATTTTTATTTAATTTGTATGTTGCTTTTGGCACTACATTCATTTTCAAAATATTGATTATATCCATCCATGAGCATGGGGTGTGTTTCCATTTGTTTGTGTCATCTGTGATTTATTTTAGTAGTGTTCTGTAGTTTTCCTTGTGGAGGTCTTTGCCTTCTTGGTGAGGTATATTAGTAAGTAATATTTTTTTTTAGCTATGGTAAAAGGGGTTGAATTCTTTATTTGACTCTCCACTTGGTTGCTGTTGGTGTATAGAAGAGCTACTGATTTGTGTACATTAATCTTGTATCTGGAAACTTTGCTGAATTATTTTATCAGTTCTAGGAGCTTCCTGGAGGAGTCTTTAGGGTTTTCAAGGTAAATAATCTATCTTCAGCAAACTGTGACAGTTTGACTTCATCTTTACTGATCTGGATGCCTTTCCTTTCTTTCTCTTGTCTGATTGCTCTGGCTAGGACTTCCAATAGTATGTTGAAGAGGAGTGGTGAGAGTGAGCATCCTTGTATTTTTTTCAGTTCTCAGACAGAATGCTTTCAACTTTTTCTCATTCAGTATTATTTTGGCTGTGGGTTTGTCATAGACAGCATTTATTACATTAAGGTATATCCCTTGTATTCTAATATTGCTGAGAGTTTTAATCATAAAGGGATCATGGCTTTTGTGAATGTTTTTTCTGCATCTATTGGGATGACCATGTGATTTTTGTTTTCAATTCTGTTTATGTGGTGTATCACATTTATTGAATTGCATATGCTAAACTCTTTCTGCATCCCTGGTATGAAACCCATTGAACCACGGTGGATTTGATTATGTTGTTGAATTCAGTTGGCTAGTATCTTGTTAAGAATTTTAGCAACTATGTTCATCATGGATATTGATTGATAGTCTTCTTTTTTGGTTATGTCCTTTCCTGGTTTTGGTATTAAGGTGATCCTGACTTCTTAGAATGAATTAGAAGGGTTCCTTTTTTCTCTATCTTTTGTAATAGTATCAAAAGGATTTGAACCAATTCTTCTTCTAATATCTGGTAGAATTCTCCTGTGAATCTGCTAAGTCATGGAATTTTTTTTCATAATTCTTTCAATTACCATTTGAACCTCACTGCTTGTTATTGGTCTTTTCAGGGTATCTATTTCTTCCAGATTTAAGCTGAGGGAGTTGCATTTTTCTAGGAATTTATTCATCTTTTCTAGGTTTTCAAGTTTATGTGCATAAAGGTGTTTATAGTAGCCTTGAAGAATCTCTTGTATTTCAGGAGTTGTAGTATCTCCTGTTTCCTTTCCTGGTGAGGGTAATTGGATTTTCTCTCTTCTTTTTTTTTGCTTAATCTTGCTAATGGTCTATCAATTTTATTTATCTTTTCCAAGAACTAGCTTCTTGTTTCATTTACCTTTTGTAGTTTTCTTTTCTCATTTCAATTGCATTTAGCTATGCTTTGATCTTGGTTATTTCCTTGCTTCTGCTGAGTTTGGCTTTGGTTTGTTCTTGTTTCTCTAGTTCTCAGAGGTGTGACCTTAGACTGCCTGTTTGTGCTTTTCCAGTATTTTTGATGTAGATATTTAGGGCTGTGAACTTTCCTGTTAGCACCACCTTTGCCGTATCCCAGAGGTTTTGATAGGTTGTGTCATTACTGGAGTTCAGTTCAAAGATATTTTACCTTTCATCTTAATTTTATTTTTGATCCAATGGTCATTCAGGAGCAAGTTATATAATTTCAATGTATTTGCATTGTTTTGAAGGTTTCTTTTGGAGTTGATTTCAAGTTTCATTTCATTGTGTTCTGAGAGAGTGCTTGATATAATTTTAATTTTTGGCCGTGCATGGTGGATCAAGTCTGTAATCCCAGCACTTTGGGAGGCTGAGGCGGGTGGATCACGAGGTCAAAAGATCGAGACCATCCAGGTCAACATGGTGAAACCCCATCTCTACTAAAGATACAAAAAATTAGCTGGGCATGGTGGTGGCAGGAGAATTGCCTGATCCCAGGAGGCAGAGGCTGCAGTGAGCCGAGATTGCACCATTGCACTCCAGCCTGGGTAACAAGAGCGAAAATCCGTCTCAAAAAAAATTAATTTTCCTAAATTAATTGAAGCTCGTTTTATGGCCTATTGCATATTCTATCTTGGAGAAACTTCCATGTACTGTTCAAGAGAATATGCATTTTGTGGTTGTTGGATGAAACGTTCTGTACATATTGTTAAGTCCATTTGTTCCGAGGTATAGTTTAAATCCATTATTTGTTTGTTGATTTTATGTGTTGATGGCTTGTCTAGTGCTGTCAGTGGAGTACTGAAGCTCCTACTTGTTATTATATAATAACATATATAATATATTATCATATTATATAATATATAATATATAATATATTATTATATATTATATATAATAATATATTATATATAATTATATTATATATTATAATATATAATATATTATTATATTATATATAATAATATATAATATATTATAATATAATATATTATATATATCATATAAATATATGATATCTAATATTATATAACATTAATAATATATCATTATATAATGTCTCTCTTTGTCTCTTAACCATTGTGGCTTTAAAGTCTGTTTTGTCTAAGAATAGCTAACTGTGCTCACTTTTTATGCCCATTTGAAAAAAAAAACATGCCTTTTTTCCACTCCTTTACTTTAAGTTTATGTGAGTCCTTATGCGTTAGGTGAGTCTCCTGAAGAGAACAGAGTTGGTTGCTAAGTTTGTATCCATTCTTCAGTTCTATTTCTTTTAAGTGGAGCATTTAGGCCTTTTACATTCAATGTTTATATTAAAATGTGAGGTACCATTACATTCATCATGCTCTTTGTTGTGTGTGCGCTTTGTTTTTTTGCTTGTTTTTTTTTTGTTTTGCTTTTTAGCTTGCATTTTTGTTTTATAACTCCTGTGTGATTTATGTTTTTGTTGTTATATGTTTATGTTTCCAGGATTTGTTTTAAGATTTCGATTTGTTTTAAGGTTTAGCAGTGGTTTTATAACAGTGAATTATCTCAGCATTCGTTTGCCTGAAAAACACTGTATTTTTTCTTCACATATGATGCTTAATTTCACTAGGTATAAAATTCTTGATTGATAATTGTTTTCTCTGAGGAGGTTGAAGATAGGGCCCCAATCTCTTCTAGCTTGCGGGGTTTCTCCTGATAAATTTGCTGTTAATGTGATAGGTTTTCCTTAGTAGGTTATCAGGTGCTTCTGTTTCAAAACTCTTAAGAATGTTTCCTTCGTCTTAACTTTGGATAACCTGATGATAATGTGCCTAGACAAAGACCTTTCTGTGATGAGTTTTCCAGGTGTTCTTGTGTGTTTATTGTATTTGGATGTCTAGGTCTCTAGCAAGACTGGGGCAGTTTTTCTTGATTATTCCCCTACATATGTTTTCCAAGATTTTAGAATTATCTTCATTTTCATGAAAACCAATTATTCTTAGGTTTGGTCATTTAACATAACATAAGACTTCTTGGAGGTTTTGTTTTCTTCTTATTTTTTTTTTCTGTGTCTTTGGTGGATTGGGTTAATTCGAAGACCTTGTCTTCAAGCTCTGGATTTCTCTCTTTTACTTGTTTAATTCTACTGCTGAGACTTTCCAGAGCATTTCACATTTCTAAAAATGTTTCCAAAGTTTCCTGAATTTTTGATTGTTTATTCTTTAAGATATCTATTTCCTTGAATATTTCTCCCTTCACTTCTTGAATCATTTTTTTTTATTTCTTTGCATTGGGGTTTGCCTTTCTCTGGTTTCTCCCTCATTAGCTTAATAACTAACATCCTGATTTTTTTAAAGGTAAATCAGGGATTTCCTCTTGGTTTCGATCTAGTGCTGGTGAATTAGTGTGATTTTTAGGGGTTGGCAAAGAACCTTGTTTTATTATATTACCAGGGTTGGTGTTCTGGTTCCTTCTTATTTGGGTAGGCTCTATCAGAATGAAGGTCTAGGGCTGAAGGCTGTTGTTCAGATCTTTTTGTCTCACAGGAGTGTTGCCTTGATGTGGTTCTCCCTTGCTTTTCCTATGGATGTGGTTTCATTCTTCTTTTTTTTAAAGGTTGTACTTTAGGTTCTGTGATACATGTGCCAAACATGCAGGTGTTGCATAGGTACCTACATGGCAAGGTGGTTTGCTGCCTCTATGCCCCCATCACCAGTATCTGGTATTTCTCCCCATAATATCCCTCCCCAACCTTGTCACACCCTCCCAGCCTTCCCCTATATCCCACCCACAGAAACCAGTGTGTGATGATCCCCTCCCTGTGTCCATGTGGTCTTATTGTTCAACACCCACATATGAGTGAGAACATGTGGTGTTTGATTTTCTGTTCTTGTGTCAGTTTGATGAGAATTATGGTTTCCAGATTCATCCATGTCCCTACAGAGAACACAAACTTATTGCTTTTTATGGCTGCATAGTATTCCATGCTGTATATATACCACATTTTTCTTGTCCAATCTGTCATCAGTGGGCATTTGGGTTGGTTCCAGGCCATTGCTATTATAAACAATGCTGTAATGAACATTTGTGTGCATGTGTCTTTATAATAGAATGATTTATAATCCTTTGGATATGTACCCAATAATGGAATTGCTGGGTCAAATGGAATTTTTATTTCTAGATCCTTGAGTAATTGCCACATTGTCTTCCACAATTGTTGAACTAATTTACACTCCCACCAACAGTGTGAAAGTGTTCCTATTTCTCCACATCCTCTCCAGCATCTGTTGTCTCCAGATTTTTTAATGAATGCCATTCTAACTGGCGTGAGATGGTATCTCAATGTGGTTTTGATTTGCATCTCTCTAATGACCAGTGATGATGAGCATTTTTTCATGTGTTTGTTGGCCTCATGTATGTTTTCTTTTGTAAAGTGTCTGTTCATATCCTTCACCCACTTTTGAATGGGATTGTTTGCTCTTTTCTTGGAAATCTGTTTTAATTCTTTGTAGATTCTGGATATCAGCCCTTTGTCAGACAGGTAGATTGCAATTTTTTTTTCCCATTCTGTTGGTTGCTGATTCACTCTAATGACCATTTCCTTTGCTGTTCAGAAGTTGTGGAGTTTGATTAGGTCCCATTTGTCTATTTTGGCTTTTGTTGCCATTGTTTTTGGTGTTTTGGTCATAAAGTCCTTTCGGAAGGTGGGTAATAAGAAACTTCTCTGAGCTAAAAGAACATGTTCTAACCCAATGCAAAGAAATTGAGAAACTTAAAAAAATGTTTGACAAAGCCTGTTTCTGTCAATTCATCACACTCATTCTCCATTCACCCATGTTCCCTTGCTGATGAGGAGTTTGTGATCCCTTGGAGGAGGAGAGGTGCTCTCGTTTTGGGTGTTTTTATCCTTTTTGCATTGGTTTCTTCCCATCTTTGTGGATTTTTTTATCTGTGGTCTTTGTAGTTGTTGACTTTCGGATGGGGTCTCTGAGTTGACATCCTATTTGTTGATAATGAGGTTATTTCTTTCTGTTTCTTACTTTTCCTTCTAACAGTCAGGCCCCTCTGCTGTAGGACTGCTGGAGGTCCACTCCAGACTCTGCTTGCCTGGGGTTCACCTGCAGTCACTGCAGAACAGTAAGGTTGGCTGCCAGTTTCTTCTTCTGCAATCTCTATCCCAGAAGGATACCTGCCAGATGTCAGTCTGAGCTCTGCTTTATCAGGTGACTCTGGATATACAGGGGTCCGGGAGCTGCTTGAGGAGACAGTCTGTCCTTTATAGGAGCTCAAGCACTGAGCTGTGAGCTCCATTGGTCCATTAAGAGCTGCGGGGCAGGTACATTTAAGTCTGCTGCAGCAGAACTCATAACCGCTTTTTTTTTTTCCCAGGTGTTCTGTCCTGGGAAGGTAGGGCTTTATTTATAAGTTTCTGTTGTGCTGCTGCCCTTTTTCAGGAATTCCCTGCCCAGTGAGGAGGCAACCTAGTCACAGTGTGCCAGCAGAGGCATCCCTGAGCTGTTGTGGGCTCCACCCATGTAACCTATGAACTTCCCTGAAGTCCTGTTTATAAGGGTATTGAAAAGTGCTTTCTAATGATGTTCTTTTAACTCAATAACTCAGTAGTGGCACCTAGACTTCTCCTCTCAAGGGTTTTTGAACAATATGTCTTATTTCCTGTATTAAATTAATCTCTTCTTAAATACCTAAAGTAGTTTATTTTTTTTATCTTTTATTTTAGGTTCAGGGGTACTTGTGAAGTTTTTTATATTGGGAAATGTTATGCCATGGGGATTTGGTGAACCTGATTGACATATCATCCCTAACTACTTATCTAATGTAAAATTCCTCTTACTTTCTATCACTGAACCTTCTTTGCTTTCTTAATCTCACATATACGTTTGACAAAATGTATTTATTTACTTCTTTATTATCTGGCTTTGCCGTAAAATAAGGGTCAATATCTTCTTTGTTCACTATCATATATTAGTAATTATTCCAATGATGGGCACACAGTAGATGATAATTGCACATTTGTAGAAAAAAATGGGTGAATAATAAATGAATGGAGAATTATGGAAGTATATGATAAAATAAAATAATTGGATTGGCACACATTGTATATTATGCTTTCAAAAATTTTTTCCTCTAGGGCTTTGAGAGTTGATGTTACTGACTTTTAAGGCATCAGAAAAATTAGAATTACAGGGCTTTATTGTATTATGAGTATATTAAGCTGATTACTAGAATATAAGCACTATAGTAAGTAAAATATTCTGTGAGATCAAGAAATATATTTTGTTCAAGACTATATCTGTAGTTTTTAAAGCAACATTTTTTACTTTGTAGGCAACCTGAAATATTTGTTGAATAAATAAAATATATACCATTATCCCTCCTTTCTTAGTCTTGCTTTTTGCCTCTCAAGGTACCAACTTCTCTGTTTTATTCTCTTTCTGGTTTCTATTTATTATATAATATTCTATATAAAGCATAAAAATCATAAATAAAGACAATATATTTTACTTATATTCATTCTATCACTCATCAAAACTTTTTGTCATAGGCCTTAAAATCTAATGTAGCCAAGACTGTCAAGATTACACCAGTAGAAAAATGAAAATGTTAAGGTAGCACAGAGCTATACTATAATTCATCTCAGTACAGATTTTTTTAATATCATTAGGGCATTTTTTTGTTACAGGGAGTTAGACAGAAGGGTAGTAATAACAAATTATTTATAGATACAGTGGAGAGAGAAGAACCCTCAGTTAATACAAGATGACTTTGTTAAAAAATATGCATTTTTGAGAGTGAGTTGAAATATTCCTCATATATTATGTGATACTACACAGCAATACCTCCTCAGGCTCTAGAGTCAGTTATCTCCTTTTCAGACTTCATATTTATCACTTACTAAGTGGTTAATGATGAACAAATTATTTCTTTGAAAATTAGTATGATCATTTATAAAATGAGAATAACAGTAGTTTCTTAACTTACTAGCTAATTTTGAAAATTATATAGGCTAATCCAATAAATACTTAGTTTACAGCTTAACACATAAGAAATTTGTCAATAAATATAAATTATTATTATTATAATTGCAAGCACGTGGAGTTTGGACAGAGAAGACATGAGTTTACCAAAACAGGTCTACCTTTTGCTAGCTGTCATGACATTGGCCAGGGAATTTAACATTCTTGAGTCTTAGCTTTTATCTGTGGAGTATGGCAAATTATAATAATTATCTTGTGATGTGGTTATAAATTTTGAATAAGGTCGTTCGTTGCAATCTACTCAACATGGTGCTCAGCATTTAATAAATTCTTAATTTGATGTTCTGTTGTTATTGTTTTATTGTGAAAAAACATGGCAAACTATTTTCCACATGGCCTTTAGAAAGTTAGTTTTCTTGTCTGGAAAGTAAGCCTGATAATGTTATTTTTAAAATAAAATAGTGCCTGTTCTTCAATAGTGGTTGACAGGAATTAGTGAGGTTATGTATATGAAAACATTTGATAGGCCACTAAATAAAAATATTACTTGTATATTAAATATAGCTACATAATTGCTATGTGACTGGCCAATTAATATAGTGAGCTAAATTAATGAACTAAAATATTTGTGGGTGATGATAGCTTAATTGGTGATCTTTATAAAATAACAAATTTGCACTTTACATGAGATTTGAATTATGAAATTTAAACTAACATGGTGAAGTTGCTAATCCAAATTCTGCATCTATTTAGAAGAAATAGGTTTAGAAACTAAAGTGTCTTTTCCAAAGTGAAAATTGTGTTCATGGATGAGATGCAGTTGAAACTCAATTGCTGTGTATCTGGTCTAGTGTATTTTTCAATTAATCTTTTATTATGCTTCAGCTTAGAAAAGCAATATTAATGGTAGGAATATCAAGTAATAAGGCAAGAAAGCTTGGCAAAGTATTTGATTCCATGTATAACAGTACTCCAAGTGGTATTTCATTAGTGACAAAATGCCTATTGTAGTCCTATTCTACAGAAGTGGATGATACTTAGCTTCCAAAAAATGCAATAGTGGTGGCTGTAAACCACTTTTCTTACCATGTACAGCCATAAAATTGCAAATAAGCACTTACATAAAACCCACATAAGTATATGTATATTTAAATTTAGAAATTAACCTGTTATTCTTAAAAATTAAAGGAATTTTTTACTTGGTGTGTTGTTTTTACAAATTCCAGACACTCATTTAATGGACATTTCAATAAACAAGGAGAATAATTTTAAACCAACTGACAGATATAAATTACCTTTTCATATATCTGATAAAATAGAACCAAAATAGAAAGAAAAAAATATGACATGTTTTCCCTGTTAAAGTAATCATAGTTGGAAATTTTGGCATTCCATAAACCTATTAAGCATGTAAAGAAAATCTTTTGTAAGCAGTGGTTCACCTTGTAGTAAAATGGACATAAAAAATACAGTGTTTATTAACTCATCCTCCATATAACTAAATGAGTTCAAATTTTTGCTCTGTCATTTACTAGTTGTGTGACCTTGAACAACTTATTTAACCTATCTAAGCAATAATTTTCTCATTTGTTGAATGAAGTTTAATACTGGTATCTATTTCATAGGGTTGTTATGAGGATTAGAGATGATAATTTATCTAAAACCACTTAATACAGTTCCGGTATAAAAACAACTCAGTAAATGGAAACATCATGATCAGTGTTTGTTGCTGAATTGACTCATTAATAAAGACTGAGGTATAAATAATAGAAAATCTCCTCAAGCCAGTAGGTCATACTATAGTTTATCTCTGTTGGATGGATGAAATTTTATTAATTACTTGATAGCTACTATCCGTTTTTACACTATAACTTTCACATGCAACAGCATTTGGCTCTTCACTCTTCAACTTCTAAGAAATTTTAACTAGGTCTTATATTCCATGTGATTGATTTTCTAAAATGTACAATTATACAATCCTATGGAAAACATTTCAAATGATGTTTGAAATGCTCAATTAGAGAATTATGAATGTTAAAAATATTTGTCTTATCTTAAGGTGAAATCTGCCCCTTTTAAAAACTCACCATTGGTCCCAGTTAAATAACCCTCTCAGACTACGTTAAATTGAGATTATCCCTTGGGTGGAAATACAATAATTCTAATATCTTTTATATAAGATAAACTTTCACAAATTTGGAGGGAGATCTCACGTCTTCCAGTGAATTGTTCTCTTTCAGGGTAAACATGGAAAATTATTTCATACATTTATCTAATGGCATAATTTTATTACTACTCTCAATACACTTTTCTCAATGCATTTTAATTTGTCTCATTATTGAAATAAAATGTGATGCCCTGTTAGAAAGCCAAGACTCTGGGTATCATTTGATCTCTGATTAGTAATATTGCCTCCTTAATGTTAAGTACCATACTTCTGTTAATGACATTAATAATATCAAACAATGTATTTTGGCTTTCATGTATTTTTTTCTCACACTGATCTTATTGTTAACTAAAAGTTCTGAATTAGTATTACATAAGTTGGAAAGACTTCCTTATTCCATCCAAGGACACATTTTCTGTCTTAAATTACAGAAGTATTTTATTTACTAAATAATATATTAATCTATATTTTACTTTCTGTCAGTATTTTTTTTTATTTTTATTGCATTTTAGGTTTTGGGGTACATGTGCAGAACATGCAAGATAGTTGCATAGGTACACACGTGGCAGTGTGTTTTGCTGACTTCTGCCCCTTCACCCATATTTGGCATTTCTCCCCATGACAAAGTATTTTTTAAATTGCCTACTTCTAAGCCACTGTATGTTTCTGATTGCAACATGGTATCTATTTTTGCACTTTTTAAAAACTTGAGCCCCGGCAGGGTGGCTAGCGCCTGTAATACCAGCACTTTGGGAAGCTGAGGGCGGCGGATCACTTAAGTCCAGGAGTTTGAGACCAGCATGGGCAAAATCATGAGGCCCCGAGTTCTAAAAAAAAAAAATACAAAACATTAGCCGGTTGTGGTGATGTGTGCATCCTGGAAGGCTGAGCTGGGAGAATTGCCTGAGCCTAGGAAGTCAAGGCTGCGGTGAGCCAAGATCAAGCCACTGAATTCCAGCATGGACAACAAGAGCAAAACTCCATCTCAAAAAACAAATAAAAATAAAAAGCAAACAAAAAAACTTGAACTTAATTTTAAAAAAGAGATCTTAGGCCAGGCATGACAGTGAACAGTTTCTCTCAGGGATACTTGCAGCCTGTCACTCTCTCTCTCTTTTTTTTTTTTCATTTGTTAATGCTGATTATAACCATCTATTTTGTTTCATGTGCCATTAGGAGTAATGCTAGCAAAATGGCAGACTAGAAAGCTCCGTGCTTGTTGGTTCCCTCTAATAATTGTTTCCTTTGCCGTGCAGAAGCTCTTAAGCTTAATTAGATCCCATTTGTCTATTTTGGCTTTTGTTGTCATTGCTTTTGGTGTTTTAGCCATGAAGTCCTTGCCTATGCCTATGTCCTGAATGGTATTGCCTAGGTTTTCTTCTAGGATTTTTATGGTGTTAAGTCTTACGTTTAAATCTTTAATCCACCTGTAGCGGTGCAATCAATTTCTACTTGCTGTTGTTTGCATTAAAAAATGTTTATATAAAAGAACAAAAGTATGGAGATTTCTTTATTATACTTTAAGTCCTGGGGTACATGTACACATCGTGCAGGATTGTTGCATAGATATACACATGCCATGGTGGTTTGCTTCATCTAACCCCCCGTCACTTACATTAGGTGTTTCTCCTAATATTACTCCTCACCAAACCTCCCCACTCAACAGGCCCAAGTATGTGATATTCCTCTCCCTATATCCATGTGTTCTCATTATTCAACACCCAGTTATGAGTGGGAATATGCAGTATTTGGTTTTCTGTTCCTTTGTCAGTTTGCTGAGAATGATGGTTACCAGATTAACCCATGACCCTGCAAATGACATTAACTCATCCTTTTTTAATTGTTGCATAGTATTTCATGGTGTATATGTGTCACATTTTTTAAACAGTCTGTCATTGATGGGTATTTGGGTTGGCTCCAAGTCTTTGCTATTATAAACAGTGCCACAATAAACATAGGTGGGTATGTGTCTTTATAATAGAACAATTTATAATCCTTTGGGTATATACTCAGGAATGGGATTGCTGGGTCAAATGGGATTTTTATTTCTAGATCCTTGAGGAATTGCCACACTGTCTTCCACAATAGTGGAACTAATTTACACTCCCACCAGCAGTGTGAAAGCATTTTTATTACTCCACATACTCTCCAGCACCTGTTGTCTCCAGATTTTTTAATGATTGCCATTCTAGCTGGCATGAATATCTCAATGTGGTTTTGATTTACATTTCTCTAATGACCAGTGATGATGAGCATTTTTCCTATGTTTGTTGTCTGCATAAATGTCTTCTTCTGAAAAATGTCTGTTCATATCCTTAGCCCACTTTCTGATAGGGTTTTTTTTTTCTTGTAAATTTGTTTTAATCTTAATATTCTGGATATTAACCCTTGTCAGATTGGTAGCTTGCAAATTTTTTTCCCCATTCTGTTGGTTGCCCAACTTCAAACTATACTACAAGTCTACAGTAATCAAAACAGCATGGTACTGGTACCAAAATGAAGATACACACCAATGTAACAGAACAGAGGCCTCTGAAATAATGCCACACATCTAAAATCATCTGATCTTTGACAAGCCTGACAAAAACAAGCAGTGAGGAAAGGATTCCCTGTTTAATAAATGGTGTTGGGAAAACTGGCTAGCCATATGCAGAAAGCTGAAACTGGACTTCTTCGTTACACCTTATACAAAAATTAACTCCAGATGGAATAAAGATTTAAAGGTAAGACCTAACATCATAAAAACCCTAGAAGAAAATCTAGGCAATACCATTCAGGATAAAGGCATACACAAGGACTTCATGACTGAAACACCAAAAACAATGGCAACACAAGCCAAAACAGACAAAGGGGATCTAATTAAACTTAGGAGCTTCTGCACAGCAAAAGAGAAACAATCACTGGAGTGAACCAGCAAGCATGGAGCTTTCTAGTCTGCCATTTTGCTAATATTACTCATAATGTCACATAAAACAAAATATATGGTTATTATCAGGATTAAAAAATACCTAAAAAAAACACAAAATTAATATAATATTACTAAATAAATAGAAGACTTCTGTAGTTGAAGATGGAAAATATGTCCATGAATAGAAT
The DNA here is from genome assembly GCA_028533165.1 of Leontopithecus rosalia. NCBI lineage: Eukaryota > Metazoa > Chordata > Mammalia > Primates > Cebidae > Leontopithecus > Leontopithecus rosalia. Next base: position 66,822,306 of record CM052670.1, on the reverse strand, counting down.
AAGGAAGTCTTTCCAACTTGTATAATGAGTCAGAACTTTTAGTTAACAATGAGATCAGTGTGAGAAAAAAATATATGAAAGCCAAAAAAAACACCCAATTAAAAGATAGCTGTCATAAAAAAAGAATAATCTGTGGCATTTTTACTCTCCCTTGCCTCACTTCCTCCTTAGTGTGATGGCTCTTGGTTTGAAGTGATAGCAGTCTAGTTCGTATTACTTCCCTTGAACCAAAGGGAGTTGAGCTGACCTTATTTGCAAATTAGTATGTATATTTTTTCTAACTTGCATGTAGGCTACTTAAACTATGGAAGCAAGGTGGACATCTCTACTTTTCTACTGTGGATCTCCAGTGGCAAAGGCAAAGGGCAATGCTTTTGAAGGCTCCAAGTGGACTGCAGACTCACGGGCTTGAAGCAAGAGTTTATGGAGACATACAATAGACTACCTAAGACACAGAGAAGAATCTGACGTGACACTCTTTAGGAAATCAGTATACTCAAAAGCAGACATGTACGCTGGGGTATTTACAAAAACATAAACATTCCCAGAGAAGACACATGGTCAGGAAAGTTTTAAGAAGACCATAAACTTTCATTTGAATTGATCTCTATTCTTAGAAATAGTCTAGCTAAGTGCTTAAGTGCCCTAGCACAGAGCCAATCAACAAGAACTAGGAGATTGTGTGTTTTGCTAATTCCCAAATTATTCACACAAAAATCTCAATTTATACAAAGGAAAGAAAAACATGGAACATTCAAGTAATAATAATGAACAATTGTCTCTTATGAAGATTAGACATCAGACTAGATAGAAAATGCCTTGAAAACACTATCTTAAATATACCTTTCTTAAATATACTCTAGGGAGATGGGGCTTCATCTCCAGGTTTTCCAGGTTGGTCTCAAACTCCTGGGCTCAAAGGATCTTCCCAAACTTGGCTGCCCTCCTAAATTGTTGGGATTACAAGCATGAGTCGCCACACCCAGCTGGGGTCATTATTTCTTTAAAAAATTACTCTCTATATATAGTTGCACGCATGTAGTCTCAGTTACACTGGAGACTAAGATGAGAGGATTGGTTTAATCCAGGAGGCAGAGGTTGCAGTGAGCTGTGATCACATTAGCACATTGCAGCCTAAAAATCAGAGCCAGATGCTGTCTCAAAAAAAAAAAGAAAAAAAAAGAAAGAAAAGAAAAAGGAATCATTAACCAAAATTTCTGAAGTTTAGTATAATACATAAATGTACAAATTCAAGAACCCAATGAAATTCAAGCAGTATAATCTCAAAAACACCAAGACTGAGATATATTACCATCAAACTATTGAACAAAAAGGGCAAAATTACTGTGAACAGCAAAGAAAAAGTGACGCATCACATATATGGATCCTAAATATGATTATCACCCAATCTCACATTCCAAACCTTGAAGGCCCCAAAGCATTTGGATGATATATGTACACCACTAAAAATGAAACAACAGCAAATAATTAACAGAAAATTCTACATCTTGCAAATTGATCTTCCAAAATGAAAGAAAATCTGACACTCCTCCAGAAACAAAACTTGGGGATATTTGTAACTAGTAGACTTGCCCTACAAAAAAATGGGAAATAGGATTCTTCAAGTTTAAAAATAATACAATATAGTAATTTGAATTAATTTCAATAAACATCACCAGTAAAAAGAAATACATGAGCAAAAATAAGAGTCAGCATTGTAATTTTAGTTTGCAACTTCACTTTTTTTACATGATTTCAAAGGCAAATACGTAAAAATATTAACAAACTATATAATCAAGCACATGGTATGTGAGGATGCAATTTGTGACATCAATAACATAAATAGGAGAAGAGCTTTCTAAGAGTTGCATTTTTGTACGTTATTGAACTAAAGTTGTTAACAATTTAAGTTAGATTGTTATCACATGAGGATGTTAACTATAATCCCAGTGGTTAACACAAAAAATCTATACAATACACACAAAGGAAAGTGAGAAGGAAATAAAATATGTCACTATAAAAATCAACAAACACAGAAGACAGTAATGAAGAAACTGAGGTGCAAAAAAGCAAGTAGACATATAGAAAATATGTTACAGAATGGCAGAAGTAAGACTTTTCCTATCTGAAACTACATTAACTGTGAGTAAATAATGTTGGCCAATAAAATGTAGAGGTTGGTAGAAAAAAATTTAATTATCCATTGTATAGTTAAATATATGTGATTCCTTTCAGAACTAAAGACAAAATATGTTGAAAGTACAGAAAAAGATATTTCATTCAAGTTAAAACTGAAAAAAAACAACTAAGATACCTACATCAATATCCAACAAAATAAATTTTAGAGAAAATTACTCTAAAAGAAAAAGAAGAGCATTAAATATTGGTAAGAAGATTAATTCACAAAGAAGATCTAAGTATTAAAAATTTATATGGACTTAACAACAGAGATCCAAAATCTATGGAGCAACCACTGGCAAAATTGAAGAAATAGTTGTACAATAATAGTTGGAGATTGTAATACCCTGTATTATTTTTACTTCCACTTTTATTGAAGTATAATAAACAATTTAAAATTTGTATATATTTAAGGTGTATAACGAGGCATTTTTATATAAATATGCCTGTGTAATGAATCCCACAATCAAGCTAACAAATATGGACATCTTTTACATAGTTAATATATTTTTTGATGAGAACCTACAACACTTTTTGTTTTTGTAAAGCCATTAATGATCTTCTTTATTATTTTTAATAATTTGAATCTTCTTTTTTCCTTGGTCAATCTCACTAAAAGTTTGTCAATTTTATTTATAATTTCACAGAACAAATTTTTGGTTGCATTAATTTGCTCTCCATTTATTCTTTGTCTATTTTATTTATCAACATTCTAACCTTCATTACATTTTCCTTGATCTATTTAGCTTACTCTTCTTTTTTCAGTTCCTTCACAGTGTACAATTAGGTTATTTACTGGAGGCCTTTCTTCTTTTTCAGCATATATGTTTACAGCTATATATATCTCTCTTAGTACTGCTTTACTTGCATCTCATAAGTTTTGGTAGATTGCTTTCTGCTTTCATTTGACACTTAAAGAATCTCCTTTCTGATTTCTTCATTGACCCAATTGTTGTTTAATAATGTGTTCTTAAATTTACCCATATGTATGAATTTTATAGGTTTTCCTCTTATTAATTTCTAGTTTTATTCTATTGTAATAAAAATTATTTTAATATTTTCAAATTTATGAAGACATCTTCTGTGGCCTACATATGATTTATCCTAGAGAATGCTCCTTGTGCACTTGAAGAAATTGCATATTCTGTTGGTGTTGGGGAATATTCTGTTTGTTATAACTAATTTGTTTTAGTACTGTTCATATCCATGTATGCTCCTTTGTCTAGAGATTATATCTGTTATTGAAAGTAAAGTGTTGACTTCTGAGTATATAAAGAACAAAAATTGATATCTTAAGTATATGTCTGCATTCTCATGTTCATTCTAGCATGTTATATCTTTTCATTTTTATAAATTATGTTTTTGAACATGTTTTAAAAATAAATCAAGATATAGAAGTAACATAAGAGTCAATTGACAAATAAGTTGATAGTAAAATTTTGACATACACACACAATGGAATATAAGGGGTCATCAAAAAGTTCATAAAAATACATATTGTGGGAAAAGTATGCATTAAATTTTATTTTCGCACCACAGTAAACTTGCACTTACTTGTTATAACATGTCTGAATTGGATCTAATTTGAAGGATTGAAAAGGAAAATATATCAGTATGAAAAGAGCAACATGAATTTTTCTAAAATTAAAGCAGGAACAAACACCAAATTTATAGTGATGCTTGGGTGAAAGAAGGGTGACCTTATTAATACTTTATGAAAAATTTATGGAGAAAATGCCCCAAATAAATCCACAGTTTACAAATAAATAAATTATTTTGAGAAGGGACCAATGTTAAAGTCTACTGCAGCAGACCACTCACATCAATTTGTAAGTAATAAATTACAGTGCAATCTTGGTTGTACCATAGTTGAAGGGATGAGCAGTTAACTGCAGAAACAATAGCCAATACCATAGACCTCTTAGTTAATTAAATGTAGATAATTCTGACTAAAAATTTAAAGTTGAAGACACTTTGTATTTGATAAATGGCAAAACCATTGCACCCCAAATCAGTTGCAGACAAAAAAATGGAAATTTTCATGGAAATTTTAAAGAAGTAAGGTAAAGATCCTGAAGCATTTCTTGGAAGAATTACAGCAAGTGGTAAAACTGAAACACTTATTTACCAGTTCTATCCTGAAGACAAAATACAATCAACATAAAGGCTACTGAAAGATGACGTGGTCCAGTTGAAGCAAAAGCAGACCAGTCAAGAGCAAACATTATAACAAATTTTTTGGTAATCCTCAAGGAAATTTGCCTGTTGACTTTCTAAAGGGCATAATGATTGTAACATATACTAATTATAAGAATATTTTCAGAAAATTAGCCAAAGCTTTAGCAGATGAATTGTCTATGAAAGCTTTAACCAGGGAGTCATCCTCCATTATGACAATGATTCTGCTCATTTTTCTCATTAAGCAAGGGTAATTTTGTGTAAGTTTCAGAGGGAAATCATAAAGTATACACCTTACAGTTCTGATTTGGCTTCTTCTGCCTAATCATTTTTGTTTCTCAATCTTGAACAGTCTTTATGGAGCCCTCTTTTTTCTTCACTATATAATGTGATATATACTTCATTGACCTGGTTGAATTCCCAGGACCATCAATTGTACAGGGATAAACTAAATGACTTATGTGGTTATTTACACAAGTGCCTTGTACTTGATGAAGTTTATGTTAAGAAATACAGTTTTTACAGTTTTTATTTTTAATTTTTATCTGTGAAATCAATTTTTTGTGAACTTTAAAAAATTCCTTTTTGTAGCTTTCTGTAGATTTCTAAGCAGAAATCTCTCAGGCCAGGAGAGAGTGGGATACTATATCCAAATTGATGAAGGACAAAAAAGAAATTCCTAATGAAGAATACTGGTCTCAGCAAAATTGTCCTTCTAATACAAAAAAAAAAAGAAAAAAAAATTTTACAAAGAAGCAAAACTGGTGGGAATTCATCAACATCAGACCTCTCCTACAAGAAATGATAAGGGAGTTTTTCCTTTCTTTTCTCCTTCTTTTTTTTCTTTTTTTACTTTAAGTTCTGGGATACATGTGCAGATCTTGCAGGATTGTTACATAGGTCTATGCATGCCATGGTGGTTTGCTGCCTCCATTCCCCAATCACCTACATTAGGTATTTTTCCTAATGTTATCCCTCCCCAATCTCCCCAACCCCTTCTGTCCCTCCCCTTCCCTCCCCCCACCCCCCAACAGACCCCATTGTGTGATGTGGTAGTTTTCAATCTGAAAGAAATGGATGATAATATGCGACAGGGAAAAACCTAATGGTATTATACTTAAACACAAATCAAAAAGGAAATTTAGAATACTGTAATATTGTAATTTGAGTAAGTAAACCACATATCCCACATATGAAGACTAAAAATAAATAAATAAATAAAAGCTGGGTGCAGTGGCTCATGCCTGTAATCCCAGAAACTTGGAAGGCCAAGGTGGGTGTATCACTTGACATCAGGAGTTCAAGACTGGCCTTGATAACATGGCAAAACCCATCTCTACAAAAACTTACTGGGCATTGTGATGCATGCCTGTAATTCCAGCCACTCCATAGGCTGAGGCAGGAGAGTCACTTGAACCCAGGAGGTGCAGGTTGCAGTGACCCAAACTCACACCACTACACTCCAGCCTGGGCAACAGAGTTAGACTCCATCAAAGAAAAATAATGAGTTAAAATCAATCATAGCTACAATTGTTTAAGACATTTGTGGTATAAATAGATGTAAATAGAAACATTAATAAGTAAAAATCTAAAATGGGGATGATATATTAAGTGTAGAATTTGTTGTTGTTGCTTTCCACACTTTGCAGTCAAACTTAAGTCTTTATTATTTTAAAATAACCTAAGTATAACAAGTTTTCTAAACTTCATGGTAACCACTATGCAAAAACCTATAGTATATATACTAAAAGTAAATAACCTAGAATCAAAATGTACTGCCTGAGAAAAATCACTGAACCGCCAAAAAAGATAATAAAAGAATAAATGAAAATAGAATTTGCACAACCAGAAAGTAATAAATTATCAATAGTAAATTCTTACCTATAATAATTATTATTAATAATAATCTTCAATGTAAATATATTAAGTCCATCACTTTTAAAACATTGAGTGGTTTAAAGGATAAAAATTACAAGATTCAGCTATGTGCTGTCTACATGAAACTCATTTTAACTATGTAGGCACATATAAATCAAAAGGGAAGCACTGGAGAAAAAAATCCATACAAAGAGGCATTTAAAAAGAGCAGGAGTACCTGTACTTAGAGCAGATGGAATAAAGTTTAAACATTGTTAAGGAAAAACAAGTCTATTATATAATGATGAAGGGCTCAATAAAGCAAGAGAATATAAATTATAAATATATGCACCCAACACAAAGTACACAAATATATAGAAAATATTAGTAGACCTAGAAGAAGACATTGACTTTAATATAATTATAGCAGGAAACTTCAATACCTCAACTTTGTCAATGAACAGATCATTCAGACAAAAAATTCACATGGAATACTATGCAGGCATAAAAAAGAATGAGATCATGTCCTTTGCAGGGACATGGATGGAGCACGAAGCCATTATCCTCAGTAAACTAACACAGGAACAAAAAACCAAACACCACATGTTCTCACTTATAAGTGGGAGCTGAACAATGAGAACATATGGACACAGGGAGGGGAACAATACACACTGGGGCTTGTCGGGGGTATGAGGAGAAAGAGCTTCAGGATAAATGGCTAATGCATGTGGATTTTATTACTGAGCTGATGGGTTGATATGCGCGGCAAACCACTATTGCACACATTTACCTGTGTAATAAACCTGTACATACCCCAGAACTTAAAATAATTTTTTAAAAAAGCCACTGTAAGGAACTAGATGCAGCCAGGAAGAGATTATTCCACCGAGAAAGATCAGACCATCAAGTCGACTGGCACACTCTGAAAAAAATATTTAAAAAGAATATTGAGAGTAGAAGGAGGGAATTTGCAAACCCCAGGCTGAAAGGAGAGAAACCTGGGTACTGTACACATGTTTGCCACACACGAGATTCTGTTTCCGGCTCTGATAAGATGCTGGGGAAAAGGGTGAGTGAAATAGGTGAGGAGAGTTGCCCACTATCACCTTGGACCTCCAGAATGTTAGCTGCAAAAAACCCCTATAATCTCCATAGACATTACACCTGGTTAGGGGAACTCTCTAGAGGGTGAGCAGGGGCAGAACTGTAGCCTGCAAGGATCCCAGAAGGTTTGGCATGAAAATGCCTGCAGTGGAGCATAGCTTGGTGACCATCCCTGAAGACACATTATGCTTCTCTAGGTGGCTTTAGCAGTTGTTGGATGTAAGACATAGACAGAGAAGCACTATCTTGCCTGCAGGAGGGGGCCAGTCTGACCTGACAACACTCCCTGGTCATCTGGTCTGTACCCGGGTCTCCACAGGACCAAACTTGCTTACAGTGTGGCCTCTGCTACCAAGCCAAGATGCTTTCTAGTAGCCAATACCTTAGCTTTTTTGCTTAATACCCTGACTAAGGGTCAGAGAGCTTCTGCATTTGAGCCCCTGCTGGTGAGCAGCTACATCCAGCCCTCATCCATTGGCATGTAGTCACCACAACTGTTAACTACTGCTTCATCAGTATGAGAATGGACACAGGACCCATGGCCACCAACCAATACTGGTGCATCCACACATGTAAATCTCAGCCACCTGCCATACACCTGCCAAAGCATTTTTGCTAGTATTACTCATTAGAGTGTTCTTGCCAGCGGACTGGCAACACAACTACCCCTCTAGCACAATAGATTCCTTTTAACATTTATGTTATTTTATTTTTATTTTCATAGATTTTAGGGGAACAGTTGGTGTTTGTTACATAAGTGTTTAGTGGTAATTTATAAGATTTTGGTGCACCCATCACCTGAGCAGTATACACTATATCCAATTTGTAGTGTTATCTCTCACTCTCTTCCCACCATTTCCCCTGAGTACACAAAGTCCATTGTATCATTGTGATGCCTCTGAATCCTCACAGCTTAGCTCTTATTTATATGTGAGAGCACACAATGCTTGGTTCTCCATTCCTGAGTTACATCACTCAGAATAATGGTCTCCAATTCTACCCAGTTCGCTGTGAATGCATTATTTTCTTTTTTTATGGCTGAATAGTATTCCATCACTCATATATATATATATATATATATATATATGTATATATATAAATACATATATATATACATATATATACACACACACATATATATAATAGTATTTCATCATTCATACACAGACACACCCCACACACACAATCGCAATTATTAAAATATGGAATCAGCACAAATGCCCATTACTCAATGAAAGGATAAATTGTTAGACATATATATATATATATACGCATAATAGTACATTGTATGTATAATAATATTCCATCATTCATAATAGCATATCTGTATAATAGTATTTCATCATTTATATATATACATATATATACACACACACATACACACACAATTCACAATTGCCAAAATATGGAGCCAGCACAAATGCCCATCAGTCAATGAGAGGATAAAGAAATTGTGATATATATATATATATATATATATATATATACATATATATATATATACACACATAAACACACACCATAATTTCTTTATTGACTAATGGACATTTGGGCTGATTCCATATTTTGGCAATTGCAAATTTTGCTTCTACAAGCATGAGTGTGAAGTATCTTTTTTGTATAATGATTTCTTTCCTCTGGGTAGATAGCCCATATTAGTATTACTGTATCAAACGGTAGATCTACTTTTAATTATTTAAGGAATCTTCACATTGTTGTCCATAGTGGTTGTGCTAGTTTACATTCCCACAAGCAGTGTAAAATTGTTCCCTTTCACTGCATCCCTGTCAACATCTATTTTATTTTTTTTCTTTTTTGATTATGGTCATTCTTGCAGAAATAATGTGGTATTGTATTGTGATTTTGATATGTATTTCCCTGATCATTAGTAATATTAAGCCTTTTTGATGGGATTGTTTGTTTTTTATATTGCTAATGTTCAAGTTCCTTGTAGAGTTTGGATATTAGTCCTTTGTCAGATGTGTAGATTGTGAAGCTTTTCTTCCACTATGTGGGTTGACTATTTGCTGATTGTCTCTTTTGCTGTGCAGAAACTTTTTATTATAATTAAGTCACCTATTCATCACTGTTTTTGTTAAATTCGCTTTTGTGTTCTAATTTGTGAAGCCTTTGCCTAAGCCAATCTCTAGAAGGTTTTTTTGGGTGGTATCTTCTCGAATTTTTATGATTTCAGGTCATATATTTAAGTATTTGATTCATCTTGAGTTAATTTTTGTATAAATTGAAAGATAAGAATCCAGTTTCATTCTTCTACATGTGGCTTGTGATTTATCCGAGTATCATGTGTTGAATGGGGTGTCATTTCTCCACTTGGTTTTTCTGTTTGGTTTGTTGAGGATCAGTTTGCTGTAAGTTTTTGGATATATTTCTAGGTTTTCTATTATGTTACAATGGTCAATGTTCCTATTTTTATATCATTACCATGCTGTTTTATTGACTATGGCCTTATAGTATAGATTGATGTCAGGTAATGTGATGCCTCCAAATTTGTTCTATATGCTTAGTCTTGCATTGACTATGCAGGCTCCTTTTTTGGTCCTTTCTAGTTCTGGGAAGAATGATGGTGGTATTTTGATGGGAATTTCATTGAATTTGAAGATTGGTTTTGGTCACATGGTCATTTTCACAACATTGATTCTACTCATCCATGAATATGAGATGTGTTTCTATTTATTTCTGTCATTTATTATTTATTTCAGCAGTGTTTTGTAGTTTTCCTTATAGAGGTTGTTCATCTTCTTGGTTAAGTATATTCTTAATGATTTTATTTTTTTTGCAGTTATTGTAAAGGAGATTGAGTTCTGAATTTGATTCTCAGTTTGGTTGCTCACAGCATATAACAGAGTTACTGATTTGTGTACATTAATTTTATATCCTGAAACGTTACTGAATTCATTTATCAGTTCTAGGACCTTTTTGGATTAGTCTTCAGGGTTTTTTAGGTATATGATCATATCATCAGCAGACAGTGACAGAGTTCCTCTTTACTGATTTGGAATCCATCTCTTATCTGATTGCTCTGGCTAGAACTTCCAGGTCCATTTGATTTTTAACCTTGAAGGCCAGAGTAAAAAGCCAAGGGCTTTGTGCCCGCCCCCTCCCCACCCCCCAAGTTAGAGTACAAACTTCAGGAGTCTTTAACTGAGGCTAGGCTCCCTGAAATCATCCAGAAATAAAGACCGTCTTCTAAACTCAACTTATATTACAGTCAAGACCTTAAGTGCCTCAAAGAATATACAATCAAAAAATCCCCAAATGAAGGATAAAAACTTCAAAGATTAATGGAAGACCAGCCCAAGGAGATGACCAAAAACCAGTGCAAGAGTTCTGGTAACTCTAAAACCCAGGATGTCTTACCTTCAAATGATTGGACTGGCTCCCTAGAGTGGTTTATTAACTGGAATAAAATGTTTGGAATGACAGACATAGAATTCAGAACATGGATAATAACGGAAATCAAAGATATTTCAGAGAAAGTTAAATCTAATTTAAGAAGTATAAGTAATGTAATAAAGTGATACAAGTGTTGAAAGATAAAATAACCATTTTTATTGCATTTTAGGATTTGGGGTATTTGTGCAGAACTTGCAATAGAGTTGCATCGGTACACACATGTCAGTGTGTTTTGCTGCCCTCCTCCCCTTCACCCACATTTGCCATTTCTCCCCAGGCTATCCCTCCCCAGCTCCCCCACCCCCGCTGTCCCTCCCCTATTCCCCCCAATAGACCCCAGTGTGTAGTACTCCCTTCGTTGTGTCCATGTGTTCTCATTGTTCATCACCCGCCTGTGGGCGAGAATATGTGGTATTTCATTTTCTGTTCTTGTGTCAGTTTGCTGAAAATGATGTTCTCCAGATTCATCCATGTCCCTACAAAGAACACGAACTCATCAGTTTTGATTGCTGCATAATATTCCATGGTGTCTTTGTGCCACATTTTCCCAGTCCATCCTATCATCGATGGGCATTTGGGTTGGTTCCAGGACTTTGCTATTGCAAAGAGTGCTGCAATGTACATTCGTGTGCATGTGTCCTTATAGTAGAACGATTTATAGTCCTTTGGATATATAACCAGTAATGGGATTGCTGAGTCAAATGGCATTTCTATTTCTAGGCCCTTGAGGAATCGCCACACTGCCTTCCACAATGGTTGAACTAATTTACACTCCCACCAGCAGTGTAGAGGTGTTCCTATTTCTCCACATCCTCTCCAGCATCTTTTGTCTCCAGATTTTTTAACGATCACCATTCTAACTAGCATGAGGTGGTAACTCAATGTGCTTTTGATTTGCATTTCTCTAATGACCAGTGATGATGAACATTTTTTCATGTTTGTTGGCCTCATGTATGTCTTCTTTTGTGAAGTGTACGTTCATATCCTTTGTCCATTTTTGAATGGGTTTGTTTGTTTTTTTACTCTAAATCTGTTTGTGTTCTTTGTAAATTCTGGATATCAGCCCTTTGTCAGATGGGTAAACTGTAAACATATTTTCCCATTCTGTTGGTTGCCGATTCACTCTAGTGACTGCTTCTTTTGCTGTGCAGAAGCTGTTGAGTTTGATTAGGTCCCATTTGTCTATTTTGGCTTTTGTTGCCAATGCTTTTGGTGTTTTGGTCATGAAGTCCTTGCCTACTCCTATGTCCTGAATGGTTTTGCCTAGATTTTCTTCTAGGGTTTTTATAGTGCCTGGTCTTATGTTTAAGTCTTTAATCCATCTGGAGTTAATTTTAGTGTAAGGTGTCAGGAAGGTGTCCAGTTTCTGCTTTCTGCACATGGCTAGCCAGTTTTCCCAACACCATTTATTAAACAGGGAATCTTTTCCCATTGTTTGTTTTTATCGGGTTTATCAAAGACTGTATGGTTGTAGATATGTTACGTTGCCTCCAATGCCTCTGTTCTGTTCCATTGTTCTATATCTCTGTTTTGGTAGCAGTACCATGCTGTTTTGACTACTGTAGCCTTGTAGTATAGTTTGAAGACCAGTAGTGTGATGCCTCCCACTGTGTTCTTTTTGCTAAGAATTGACTTGCCTATGCAGGCTCTCTTTTGGTTCCATATGAAGTTCAAGGTGGTTTTTTATAGTTCTGTGAAGAAAGTCAATGGTAGCTTGATGGGGATAACGTTGAGTCTGTAAATTACTTTGGGCGATATAGCCATTTTCACAATGTTGATTCTTCCTAATCATGAACATGGAGTGTTTCTCCATCTGTTTGTGTCCTCTCTTGTTTTGTTGAGCAGTGGTTCGTAATTTTCCTTGAAGAGGTCCCTTATGCTCCTTGTAAGTTGTATTCCTAGATATTTTATTCTTTTTGTAGCAATTGTGAATGGCAGTTCGGTCTTGATTTGGCTCCCTTTCAGTCTGTTATTGGTGTATAGGAATGCTTGTGATTTTTCCACATTGATTTTATATCCTGAGACTTTGCTGAAGTTGCTTATCAGTTTCAGGAGTTTTTGGACTGAGGCGATGCGGTCTTCTAGGTATACTATCATGTCACCTGCAAATAGAGACAATTTGGCTTCCACCTTTTCTATTTGAATACCCTTTATTTCTTTTTCTTGCCTGATTGCTCTGGGTAGAACTTCCAGTACTATATTGAATAGGAGTGGTGAGAGAGGGCAACCTTGTCTAGTGCCGGATTTCAAAGGAATGCTTCCAGTTTTTGCCCATTCTGTATGATGTTGGCTGTTGGTTTGTCATAAATAGCTTTTATTACTTTGAGATACGTTCCATCAATACCGAGTTTTTTGAGGGTTGTTAGCCTAAAGGGCTGTTGAATTTTGTCAAATGCCTTCTCTGTGTCAATTGAGGTAATCATGTGGTTTTTGGTTTTGGTTCTGTTTATGTGGTTAATTGCGTTTATAGACTTGCTTATGTTGAAACAGCCTTGCATACCTGGGATGAATCCTACTTGATCATGATGGATTTGATGTGCTGTTGCAATGGGCTTGCTAGTATTTTATTGAAGATTTTTGCATCTATGTTCATCATGGATATTGGCCTGAAGTTTTCTTTTCTTTTTGAATCTCTGAAGGGTTTTGGTATCAGGAAGATGTTGGTCTCATAAAATGATTTGGGAAGAATTCCCTCTTTTTGGATTATTTGGAAGAGTTTCAGAAGGAATGGTACCAGCTCCTCTTTGTGTGTCTGGTAGAATTCGTCTGGGAACCCATCTGGACCTGGGCTTTTTTTGTGTGGTAGGCTCTTAATTGCTGCCTCGACTTCAGACCTTGTTATTGGTCTATTCATAGTTTTGGCTTCCTCCTGGTTTAGGCTTGGGAGGACACAGGTGTCCAGAAATTTTTCCATTTCTTCCAGGTTTACTAGTTTATGTGCATAGAGTTGTTTGTAATATTCTCTGATGATGGTGTGAATTTCTGTGGAATCTGTGGTGATTTCCCCTTTATCATTTTTTATTGCATATATTTGGTTGTTCTCAATTTTCTTTTTTTATCTATCTGGCTAGTGGTCTGTCTATTTTGTTGATCTTTTAAAAAAGCCAGCTCTTGGATTTATTTAATTTTTCGAAGGGTTTTTCGTTTCTCTATCTCCTTCAGTTCTGCTCTGATCTTAGTTATATCTTGTCTTCTGCTAGGTTTTGAAATTTTTTGATCTTGCTCCTTTAGCTCTTTCAATTTTGATGATAGGGTGTCAATTTTTCATCTCTGCACTCTTCTCATATGGGCACTTACTACCATATATTTTCCTCTGGAGACTGCTTTAAATGTGTCCCAGAGATTCTCGTATGTTATGTCTTCATTCTCGTTGGTTTCTAAGAACTTCTTTATTTCTGCCTTCATTTCATTGTTGATCCAATCAACATTCACGAGCCAGTTGTTCAGTTTCCATGAAGCTGTAAGGTTCTGAGTTTGTTTCTGAATTCTGAGTTCTAACTTGTTTGCACTATGGTCTGAGAGACTGTTTGTTATTATGTCAGTTGTTTTGCATTTGCTGAGGAGTGCTTTACTTTCAATTATGTGTTAAATTTTACAGTATGTGTGATGTGGTGCTGAGAAGAATGTATATGCTGTGGATTTCGGGTGGAGAGTTCTGTAAATGTCTATCAGATTTGCTTGTTCCAGGTCTGAGTTCAAGTCCTGGGTTACCTTGTTAATTTTCTGTCTGGTTGATCTGTCTAACATTGACAGTGGAGTGTTAAAGTCTCCCACTATTATTGTGTGGGAGTCTAAGTCTCTTTGTAGGTCATTAAGAACTTGCCTTATATATCTGGGTGCTCCTGTATTGGGTCCATATATATTTAGGATCGTTAGCTCTTCTTGTTGTATCAATCCTTTTACAATTATATAATGTCATTTGTCTCTTTTGATCTTTGTTGCTTTAAAGTCTATTTTATCAGAGATGAGAATTGCAACTCCTGCTTTTTTTTTGGTCTCCAATTGCTTGGTAAATCTTCCTCCATCCCTTTATTCTGAGCCTTTGTGTATCCTTGCCTGTGAGATGGGTTTCCTTGATAAGGTACACCAATGGGTTTTGGCTTTTTATCCAATTTGCCAGTCTGTGTCTTTTGATTGGTGCATTTAGCCCATTTACTTTTAGGGTTAGTATTGTTATATGTGCATTTGATACTGCCATTTTGATGCTAGCTGGCTGTTTTCCCCGTTAGTTGACGGAGATTCTTCATTTTGTTGATGCTCTTTAGCATTTGGTATGTTTTTGGAATGGCTGGTGCCGGTTGTTCCTTTCTATGTGTAGTGCCTCTTTCAGGAGCTCTTGTAAAGCAGGCCTGGTGCTGACAAAATTTCTGAGTACTTGCTTGTTTGCAAAGGATTTTATTTTTCCTTCACTTATGAAGCTTAGTTTGACTGGATATGAAATTCTGGGTTGAAAGTTCTTTTCTTTAAGGATGTTGAATATTGGTCCCCACTCTCTTCTGGCTTGTAGGGTTTCTGCCAAGAGATCTGCTGTAAGTCTGATGGGCTTTGCTTTGTGGGTGACCCGATCTTTCTCTCTGGATGCCCTTAGGATTTTCTCCTTCATTTCAACCCTGGTGAATCTGATGAGTATGTGCCTTGGGGTTGCTCTTCTTGTGGAGTATCTTTGTGGTTCTCTCTGTATTTCCTGGATTTGGTGTTGGCCTGCCTTGCTAGGTTTGGGAAATTTTCCTGGATAATTTCCTGAAGAGTATTTTCCAGCTGGGATTCATTCTCTTCATAGCATTCTGGTACACCTATCAAATGTAGATTAGGTCTCTTCACCTAGTCCCACATTTCTT
>CM052670.1:66772144-66806637 GCA_028533165.1 Leontopithecus rosalia | reverse complement strand
GCTCACAGAAGTTTCTCATTACCCACCTTCTGAAGTCTGATTCCGTCATTTCATCACTCTCATTCTCTGACCAGCTTTGTTCTGTTGCTGGTGAGGAGTTTTGGTCTTTTGTAGGCGGTGAGGTGTTCTGGTTTTGGGTGTTTTCCTCCTTTTTGCGCTGGTTTCTTCCCATCTTTGTGGATTTATCCACCTGTCATCTGAGTAGTTGCTGATTTTTTGATTGGGTCTCTGAGTAGAGCCCCCGATTGTTAATGATGAAGTATTTCTGTTTCTTAGTTTTCCTTCTAACAGTCTAGACCCTCTTCTGTAAGACTGCTGAGGTGCCCTCTGGGCCCTTCCTGCCTGGGATACACCTGTTGCAGCTGTGGAACAGTGAGGGATGCTACCAGTTTCTTCTATCTTTGTCCCAGAATGATGCCCGCCAAATGTCAGTCTGATCAGTCCTTTTTGAGGTGATTCTTTGGGTATACTGGGGTCAGGGAGCTGCTTGAGGAGACAATCTGTACTTTATAGGAGCTCAAGTGCTGAGCTTTGAGCTCTGTTGTTCATTCAGTCTTGCTAGGCAAGTACATTTAAGTCTGTTGTGGCAGAACTCATGAAACCGCTTTTTTTCCCCAGATGCTCTGTCTCGGGAGTTAGGGCTTTATTTGTGAGTATCCGTTACACTGTCCTGCCCAGTTAGGAGGCAGTCTAGTCACCATTTGGCTGCCGAGGCTCTGCCCTGCTGTTGTGAGGTCCGCCCTTTTGCTGTGGGCTCCGTCCCACTGTTTTGGGCTGCGCCCTGCTGACGTAGGCTCTGCTCTGCTCATGTGGGCTCTGCCCTGTTGGAAGAGTCTGTTATTGCGGCTTGCCTTGGCAATGGCTGACTGCATCAGCAATGGGCGGGTACCTGAGTAGGGGCAGAAACTCTCGGCAATGGTGGACACCCCTTCCTCACCGAGCTGCACAGCCATGGGTTTAGCTGTTCCCGCAGTGGAACTCTCAACCCCGGGCACTCCGAATTGGCGTATTGCTTGTCCCTGTGGGGGTGGGACTTTTCGAGCCTGATCACTTGGCTCCCTGCCTCCGAGCCTTTTTACTTTTTTTTTTTTTAAGTTGTAGGGTTGACTCTCTCCCAGGTGCCTCAGCCGCCAGCCGAAAGGGCACCGGGATCTGTGTGATTTCCCGTGCAGTGACCCGCTGTGCTGGTTCACAGTTCACCTCCCAGAAATCTCTTATCAGGTTTACCATCAAAAACCCGTTCAATCAGATGAACATGGCCATCTGCCCTCCCAAGTCTCAAATTGCCGGTTTAACAGGGCACCCAGACCTGTGTGTTTTGTGCACTGTGCCGCTGCTCTGCGGCGCTGGCTGCCTGGCCATGCCAGCGGATACTGCTGTGCTTGCGTCCTGCATCCCTTTTACACCTGGGCTTTTCCCTGCTCTGTGGGCTATAAAGATCCGTCTGGAAATGCAATGTGAACTCACCCTCTGCATCTTGACTGTGAGCTGCAATCGTGAGTTGCTTCTAGAGCGCCATCTTCCCCCGTCCGGAAAATGTTCAGCTATCGTTAATATATATAAACTCAACTTTAGAGCATCCAGATTCAAAAAACAAGTTTCTAGAGACATATAAGGAGACATAGATAACAACCTAATAATAATGGGATATTCAACATTTCACTTACAGTGTTAGATAGATCAAAAAGATCAGAAAGGCTGAAAACTAATGAAGATATTTGAGACCTGAACTTAACATAAGACTAAATTGACCTGACACACATCAACAGGAGTTTCCACCCAACAACAGAATATATATTCTTCTTATCTCCATATTGGCATATAACCTAAGATTGACCACATGGCCAGCAATAAAACAATTATCAAAATTTTAAAAAATCATGCAAACAACACTCTTGTACCACAGCACAATGCAAAACAAAATTAATATATAAAACATCTCTTAAAATGGTATAATAACATAGAAATTAAAAACCTACTTCTGAATGATTTGGGAGTAAAAAATGAAATTAAGGTAGCAATCAAGAAATTCTTTGTCATTAATGAAAATCAGAATACCATATACCAGCATCTTTGGAAGACACCTAGAGCAGTGTTAAGAGGAAAGTTAATAACACAAATCACCCACAAAAAAGGCAGTTAACGTCAGACCTCGAGGAACAAGAAAAACAAAAGAAAACCATCTACAACACTAGCAGGAGAAATAAAATTTCTTCTGAAATTTTATTCTGAAATACCTTCTTCAAGAAATTTTACTTCTGTGCCATTTCATTTATTCTGATATTTTATTTATCTTGCTAGCTTTGTGAATGGTTTAATGTTTCACATTTAAATTTTATTGAGTTTGACTCTAATTTAAAATTTCAATCAGCTGACCTGAATAAAATTGAGATGTGAAAATTTTTAAAATGAGCAAATGAAACAAAGTATATTTTTTCAAGAAATAAATAAGTTTGAAAGGCAACTATCTGGGCAAAAAAAGAGAGAGAAGATCCAAAAGAACACAATCAGAAATGACAAAGGGAACATTATCATTACCCAACCCAAAATACAGAAATCCTCAGATACTGTTATGAATTCCTCTATGCATACAAACTAGAAAACCTACATGAAATGGATAAATTCCAGGAAATTGCTACCTCCGAAGATTGAACCAGGAAGAAATTGAATTTCTGAAAAGACCAACATTGAGCTCTTAAATTGAATTAGTAATAAAAAGCCTAACAACCAGACAAAGTCCAGATCCGAATGGATTCACAGTCAAATATTACCAGATGTATAAAAAAGGGTACTATTTCTACTTATTCGATTCCAAAAATTGAGGAGGAGGGACTCATTCCATAGGGCTAGCATCATTCTGATATAAATCCTGGCAAAAAGACACACACAAAAGAAATTTTCAGGTCAATATCTCTAATATAAATGCAAAAATTCTCAACTAAATATTAGCAAACTGCATCCAACAGCACATCAAAAAGCTAATCCACCATGATCAAGTAAGCTTTATGCATGAGGTACAGGATTGGTTTAACGTACAAATTAATAAATATGATTCATCAAATTAACAACTAAAAACAACACATGATCATCTGAATAGACACAAAAATGCTTTTGATAAGACTAAACATCTCTTCATATTAAAAAATCATTAAGAATCTAGGCATTGAAGGAACATAACTCAAAATTTAAAAAGCCATCTATGACAAACCCAAAGCCAACATTATGCTAAATTGGCAAAAGCCTGCAGGATTCCCTCTTGAGAACCACAAAAAGACAAAGATGTCCACCCTAGCCACTCCTATTAAATATCGTACTAAAATGCCTACCAGAGCAAATCAAGCATCCCAGTAGGAAAAGAGGAAGCAAAACTATCTCTCTTCACATATAAGTTTGGTATATACCTAAAAAAAACCTCCAGGCACAGTGGCTCATGCTGCCTCTAATCTCAGCACTTTGGGAGGGAAAGGTGGGTAGATCACTTGATGTCAGGAGTTTGAGACCAGCCTGGCTAACATGCTAAGACCCTCTTTCTACTAAAAATACATTAATTAGTCAGGCTTGTTGGCAGGTGTCTGTAGTTTCTGCTATTCAGGAGGCTGAGGCACAAGAAGTGCTTGAACCCAGGAGGAGGAGGTTACAGTTAGCCACAAAGCAAACAAATAAAAAAAAAACTTCTGTAATGTTTCATGATGCAAAATTAATCTACAAAATTAGATTAATCTATCAGTAACATTTATATACACCAAAAAGTTCCAAACTGAAAGACAAATGAATAATGCAATCCAGTTACAATAGACAAAAAATGAATAAAACACCTAGGAAAACAGCTAACCAGGGAGGTGAAAGATATCTACAATGAGAATTACGAAACACTGCTGAAAGAAAGCAGAGGTAACGCAAACAAATGAAAAATATTCCAAGCCTATGGATAAGAAAAATCTATATGTTTAGAATGCCCATACTACCCACAGCAGTTTAGAAATTTAATGTTATTCTTATCAAACTACCAATGACTTTTCAGAAAATTTCAGAAGAAATTTTATTTCTATTTCTTCACATAAATAGAAAAAATAACTATTTTAAAATGTATACAAAACTAAAAAGAGCCCGAATATTCAAAGTATTCCTAAGTAAAAAAAAAAAAAAGCCAAAAGAATTAACACTACCTGACTTCATGCTACACTATACACAATGATCAAAACAGTATGATACTGGTACAAAACCATACACAGACTAATGGAATGGGTCAGAGAAACCAAAAATAAAGCTGCACACTTAGAACCATCAGATCTTTAACAAATCTGACAAAAACAACCAATAGTGAAAGAACTTTCTAACCAGTAAATGGTGGGGAAATAACTGACTAACTATAATGATGGCAGTGGCAGGCCATCAGGAGCGGCCACTGTCATCATGCTGGCTGCAGCGGGAAGGTGCAAGCAGTGATGGCAGGAGTGGCTCCGGGAGCAGCAATGGTGGTGGTAAGTTCCCTCTGCCCTGTGTCCCAGAGGCAGCTAACTGCCACGCGTGATTGGGGGAAATCAGCTACCAGGTCTGGAGTCTCCACTGCTCCAAATTCGGCTTTGTGTTGCCGTTCTCACTCACTACTGCTTTGCGGACGGTAGGGGGAAGTAGCAAACCTTGGCCTGAAGCAGTGCTGCACTCCACAGAGTCAGTAGGAGCCAGAGACGTGGGAGTCCCTATGTTGTCCACCTCCCTGGGGGTTGCCACAATGGGGCTGGGTTGAGCATCTGGCTGGAGGGGAAGCAGTGAACTTAGGCACAAAGGAGTGGGCAGAGAGGCACACAGCAAGAATCCAGAGCCCCTACCTCAGGCTGTGAGGAGGCATAGACAGGGCTGCCTGCATCCCCCATGGAGCAGGTGAGAGCCCTGCCTTCCAAGGTGCAGGACCCAGGTGTCTCTTGACTTTCGAGTCTGCCCCAATAGGCTTGAGAGTTTCTGTTTCTGATGTTTGGCAATCTGAAACTGTTTGGCACTGTCTTGGTAATGAACAATTTATCTTTGGCTGTTGCTCCTTCACAGAACACCAAGGTTAATAGGGCTCCATGGCTTCAGGGAAAACAACCCAGAAGCAGAGACCAACACTGAGTCCTTGATATGGCACCATTACACATGTTGATCAGCTAACTATCTGGTGGCAGGTTGTTTATATTGGACCTCTCCCATCATGGAAGAGGCAGAGGTATGTCCTCACTAGTATAGAAACTTACTCTGGATGTGGGTTTGTCTATCCTACATGCAATGCTTCTACCAAGACTCCATCTGTGGACTCATGAAATGCCTTATCCACCACCATGGTATTCCACACAGCATTGCCTCTAACTTCACTTTTCTGCTAAAGAAGTGCAGCAGTGGGCTCATGCTCATGGAATTCACTGATCTTATCATGTTCCCCATTATTCTGAAGCAGCTGGATTGATAGAATGGTGAAATGGCCTTTTAAAATCAGAATTACAATGCCAACTAGATGATAATACTTTGCAGGGCTGGGATAAAGTTCTCCAGAAGGCCATGCATGCTCTGAATCTGCATCCAATATATGGTGCTGTTTCACTTACAGCCTGGCTTCATGGGTTCAGAAGTCAAGGGATACAAGTGGAAGTGGCACCACTCACCATCATCCCTAGTAATCCACTAACAACAGTTTTGCTTCCTGTTCCCACATTACGTTCTACTGGCCTAGAGGTCTTAGTTCCAGGGGGAGGATCACTGCCACCAGGAAACACAACAATGGTTCTATTAAATTGGAAGATTGCCACCTCTACACTTTGGGCTACTTCTACATTTGTCAACAGGCTAAGAAGGTACTTACAGTGTTGGCTGGTATAATTGACCCAGACTATCAATATGAAATCAGTCTATTACTCCATAATGGAGGTAAGGAAGAGTACACATGAAACACATAAGATCCAGTAGCGCATCTCTAAGTATTACAACACCCCACGATTAAGGTAAATGGGAAATTACAACAGCCCAATCCAGGCAGGACTACAAATGTTCCAGACCCCTCAGGAATGAAAATTTGAGTCAATTCGTCAGGAAAGAAACCACAATCTGCTGAGGTGTTTGCTGAAGAGAAAGGAAATACAGAATACGTAGTAGAAGAAGGTAGTCATCAATACCAGCTATGACCAAGTGACAAATTGCAGAAATGAGGACTGTAATTGTCATGAGTACTTCCTCATTCTTTTGTTAAAAACATGTTTGTGCACATATACAATTATACTAAGAAAATACCTTTATTTTATTTCCTATTCCTTTATCATGTGACATAATATTTATTGGCTTTATATCAGCATTTAAACATTGTTAACTTCATGTAATAGTATTTGGGATGGGGATTGGTGCATTTCCAGTCATATGAAGAAGAGTTGTATTATGCTAGGCATAATTATAACTTTATTATTGTCTTTATTTGAAGATTATGTATGATTTCAGGACATATGTATGGATTCAAGAGGACAAGGCATGGAGTCGTGATGGTTAACACTGAGTGTCAACTTGATTTGATTGAAGGGTAAAAAATATAGATTACCTGAGTGTGTCTGTGAGGGTGTTGCCAAATGAGATGAATATTTGAGTCAGTGGGCTGGGAAAGGCAGATCCAACCTTAATCTGGTGGGCATAACCTAATCAGCTGTCAGCGAATATAAACCAGGCCGAAGAAAATGCGGAAAAGCCAGATTGGCCTAGCCTCCCAGCCTATATCTTTCTCCCTTGCTGGATGCTTCCTTCCCTTGAACATCAGACTCCCAAACTTGAGCTTTTTCAGTTTGGGGCTCCTACTGGCTCTCCTTGCTCCTCAACTTGCAGATAGCCTCCTGTGGGACATTATGATCATGTGAGTTAATACCTAATAAGCTCCCATTATATGTGTGTGTGTGTGTGTGTGTGTATCTTCATTTTATTTCCTATTCAATTACACACACACACACACATATATATATATATATATATATATATATATATATATATTTTAGTTCTGTCCCTCTGCTAAACCTGACTAATACACCACCTATCAGCATAAAGCAGTTACGAGAAGATATGATGCTTATCTTAATGGCAGTTAGATATACCTTTTCAGAGGGGGAATTGATGGCAGCAGCAAGCCATCCAGAGCAGCCACTGTCATCATGCCAGTTGCAGGAGGGAGGCACTGTCTGGGGTGGCAGGAGTGGCTCCAGGAACAGCAGTGGTAGCAGTGGGTCCCCTGTGCCCCACGTCCCTGACACAGCTGATCGCACTGCCCCCACCCTCACTTGGCTAGGCAGGATCAGAGCGTCAAATGCTCCAGATTCAGCCTGGCATCACTGCTCTTGCCTGTTACCACTTCAGGGAAGGTGCAGGGAGGAGGTACAGCTGGGCCTGGTGTAGTGCTGTGACGTGCTCCATGGAGCTGGCACTAGCCAGGGACAGGCTGGAGACCCCAGGGAGCCTGCTGCCTTGGGGACCACCATGATGGAGCCAGTCAAGCTGCCCGCAACCAGGGTAGCAGTGGTCGGGCACAGAGGTGCAGGCAGAGAGGGGCCCTAGAGGATCTGAAGCTTCTGCTCAAGGCTGCACACAGGAGGCATAGCTGGATATGACTGCATGCTCCATGGTGCAGTCAGGAGCCCCGGCCTCCCAGGCACAGGACCTGGGCATCTCTGGATTCTGCACCCTCAGGATCCTGGGAATGTCCCATGCCTTTTCAGGCTTTGGGTTGTCTGCTCCTGTTGCTTGGCCTTTTCCTACTCCAAGCACCAACTCTAATCTTGGAGCAGGGTTGGGGGAAAGACTGGGCACTGTCCCAGCCTGGCTGAGTGTGTGCAGGCTTAGGGCAGCACTGACCCACCAGACCCCTGCTGCCTCAGTACCCTCTGCATTTTGAGTACCAATGAGCATGGAGGCAACGCTGAGGAGGAGTAGAAGGCAGCTCAGTCCTGGTCTGCAGGTTCCCCTTGGCACAATCATCCTGAGCACTGTGAGCAGTGGCAGGAGGCAAATAGGCTCCTAGGTGGAAGGGGCAGATCCCCAATGAGGCCCCACATTTAGGACAGGGAGGACCTGAAGGCTGGGGTGCTGGGCTGCCGATCCCGCAGATTGAAGTGGAAGCTTGTAGTGCCTTTTCCAGCCTCACCCATGGCGACAAATAGACCAATTGGCACACAGTTCTTTCCTCCTGAAACCCATCAAAACCTGGGGCTCCACCACAGCATAACACAGGATGGGAAAACCAGCTGTAGAGAGGAGCTACTCTCTTTGCTAGGAGGTGAACACTCGACAGGACACCCTGGCTGAATAAGGGAGCTGCTCTTTGTGGGAGACTGAGCTGTTTAATTATTCAATTAAAGCTTCTCTTCATCTTGCTCACCCTTTAAATGTCTCTGTACCTCATTGTTTCTGGTAATAAGACAAGAACTAGGGACCCACTAAACAGTGAAGCTAAAAGAGTTGTGACATAAACAGGCCTGAAACAGCCTTGCTTTCCATGTTATGGGTGAAGAGAAGGAGAGAAGAGCTGCAGCTTTCTGGAGTTTCCAGACTTGGAAATTCCCCAAGCCAGGTGTCTGACTCCCTCTTTGGGACCCTGAAGTTTCTGGTTTCTCCAAGTGCCACAGCATTCCCTGTTGTTAGCTGGGAGAGCTGCTTGTAGTGTGCCTGGTCCAGCCACAGCCTCCCAGAGAGCCAGCACACATGCTGGCAGTTAGAGCTACTTGTCTCACAGCAGCAGCCAGCATGTTTGATGGCTCTGTGGCTAGACCCCATGCTCAGTCACACACTCCTTGCCCTCTCATGACTGACTCACAGTCTTCATCTGGAGGTGTTGCATCCAGGCCAGTAGCATAAGCTGAGCACAGCCTGTCAGGCTGAGTGGATGGAATGAGCCCAGAAAGTCTGAGCAAAACTTGGGTAAAGGTACCACCACCTACAGGTTTCCAGTCAGAAAACAACACCCCAAAGATCCTGTAACAGTAATATATGCAGAAGATTGAGACTAGAGCCCTTCTTTTCATGATGTACAAAAATAAACATAAGATGTATTAAAAACTATAATGTATAACTTAAAATTATAAAAACTCTGGAATATAACCTAAGAAATGTCATTCTGGATATAGGACCTGGTAAAGATTTTATTATAAAGATGTTCAAAGCAACTGCCACAAAAACAAAAATTGACAAGTGTGATCTAGTTAAACTATAGAGCTTTTGCATAGCAAAAGGGCTTATCAACAGAATAAACAGATCACCTCCAGAATGGGAGAAAATGTTTGCAATCTATGCCTGTAACAATGGTCAAATATCTAGAGTCTATAAGGACCTTATACAATTCAACAAATAAGAAATAAACAACACCAATAAACATGTGTATGGAACATGAACAGACACTTTTCAAAAAAAAGGCATGCATGTGTCTAACAAATATATAAAATAAAAATATTCAATATCACTAATCATCAGAGAAATTCAAATAATAATCACTGTAAGATACCATCACATGCCAGTCAGAATGGCTATTATTAAAAAGGAGAAAAAATGTTTGTAATTTTGCAGAGAAAATGGAACATTTACACACTACTGGTGGGGATATAAATTAGTTCAGCTACTATGAAAATCAGTTTGGAGATGTCTCAAAGGATTTAACACAGAACTACTATTTGATAGAGCAATACTATAACTGACAAGTATACTTAAAGGAATATAAGTCATTCTGCCACAAAGACTCATACATATATATGTTCATTGCAGCACTTTTCACCATAGCCAGGACATGGAATCAACCAAGATGCCCATTATTGATAGACTGGATAAAAACATCTGGCACATATACACCATGAAACATTGCACGGTTTTAACAGATGAAATGGAATCATGTCTTCTGCATCAACATGGATGCAGCTGGCGGTCATTATCTCAAGCAAATTAACACATAATCAGAAAACCATGTACTACATCCTTTCACTTATAAATGGAAACTAAACATTGAATATATATAAACACAAAAAGAGATACAGTAGACCCCAAGACTTACTTGTGGATGTAGAAGGGGAGAACAGTGAGGATAACAATACTACCTATTGGATTCTATACTCACTACCTGGGTGACAAAATATTTTGTACACCAAACCCCAGTAACATGCAATTTACACAAACCAAAAAACCTGCACCGGTAGCCCCTGAAAATAGGATAATAGTTGGAAGGAAAAAAACATATGGACCAATATTTCTGCTAAACATAGATGCAGAAATGCTCTAGAAAATACTAGCAAATCATACTCAACAAAACATTAAAAAGATCATTCACCATGATCATGTAGAATTATTCAATGAATACTAGGATGATTCAATCATACAACTCAATAAATGAGATACACATATTAATAGAATTAAGTACAAAAGTCATATAATCACTCAATAGACAGCAAAAATTTCAGTAAAATTTATCATTGTTTCATTATAAAGAAAGTCAACAAATTGGGTGTGGAATAAACAAATGTTCAACCATAAATATCTTATATGACAAACCCACAGCTAGCATCATACTGAATGGGAAAAAATAAACACCTTTCCTCTAAGATTTACAATAACATAAGAATGCCTGCTTTCAACATTTGTATTTATTCTAGTACTGGAAATCCTCGTCAGAGCAATAAAGAAATGCAGGCCATCCAAATTGAACAGAAATCAACTGGTTCTTATTTGCAGAAGACATCATCTTATACTTAGAAAAAGCTAAATAGTCTGCTACAAAACTCGTTAGAACTGATAAACTAATATAGTAAAGTTGCTGAATATCAATACCATTTCTATATCCCAACAATGAACAATCTAAAAAAAAAACCACACAATTCAATTTGTAATAGCTACAAACATACCTAGAAATAAACCTAATGATGGTAATAATATATTTATACAATGAAACTTATAAAACACGGATACAATAAATTAAATAAGAAACAGTGAAATGTATTTCATGCTTATGTACTTGGAGAATAAATCTGGTTAAAGTATATCACCCCCAAAAATCTATAGATTCAGCCAAATCCTTTCAAAATAACAATGCCATTTTTCACAGAAACAGAAAAAAATTCCTAAAATGTAAATGGGCCCATAGCAATACTGAGAAAAACTATAAAGCTTGTGGGATTACAGAAACTGTCTTTAAATTATACTACGCAGCTATAGTAACAAAACAGTACATGACTGACATAAAAACAAACATAGATAAGTAGAAGGAAATGGAGTCCGCAGAAACAAATTCAAGCATTGACAGCAAACTCATTTTTAATAATGATGTCAAAACCATACATTGAGGTAATGACAGTTTCTTCAATAAATTATGCTGGAAAGACTGAATATCTATATACAGAAGAATAAATCTTGACTCTTATCTGTCACTATATGGAAAAATCAAGATGTGTTAAAGATACAAATGTAAGCCTGAAAATGATGACACTACTACAGAAAACTACTAAGAGAAATGCTTCAGGTCATTGTTCTGTGCAAAGATTTTTTGAGTAAGACTGAAATAGCACAGGCAACCAAAGCAAACATAGAAAAATGGGATATAATCAAGCTAAAAAGCTTCTGCACAGTAAAGACAAAAACCAAAAATGTGAAGGTAAAATATTCAGAGTGGAAGAAAATATTTGCAACTATCTCTCTGAGAATGAATTAACAATGAGAATATATATTTTGCACTCAATATCAAAAATATACAATTAAAATGGAAAATATTTGAGTAGTCATTTATCAAATGAAAATAAACAAATGGCCACCAGGTATATGAAAGAAAATATTCAACATCATTAATTATCTGGGAAACACAAATTAACACCACAGTAAGATGCCATTTCATCCCAGTTAAAATATGTACTTTCAAAAGATAAAAAAATAACAGATGTTGGTGAGAATGTGTATAAAGGAGAACATTTAAACACCACTGGTAGAAATACAAATTAGTAAAGCAACAATGGAAAAACAGTATGAAGTTTTCTCAAAGGTTTAAAAATAGAACTACCATATAATCTAGCAATTCTAGTACTGGATATATATCCAAAAAAAGGATAATCAATATAATAAGGATGCATCTGCACTCCCATGTTTATTACAGCCACAGAACAGCCAAGATAAAAATCAACCTACACGTTTATCAACAGACAAATGGATAAAAGGAAACTGTAGTATATATACAGAATAAAATATTACTAAGCCATTAAAAGAAAAAAATTGTCATTTTCAGCAACATGAATGAACCAGTAAGTTTACTGACATGAGCCAGGCACAGAAAGATAAATATAACATGGTCTCACTCATTTGTGGGAGCTAAAAATGTTGACCTCATCAAAGTAGAGAGCAAAATAATTATCACTACAGGCTGAAAAATGTAGGGGTGTATAGGCGAGAAAAAAATTGGAGTAACAGGTAAAAGCATAGTTAGGTAGAAGAAATGAATGCTAATATTTGATAGCACTATAGATAGATGTTGATAATTTGTTGTAGAAATGAAGATGTGAAATAGTTGTAATACAACAAAATAATAAACATTTGAGGTAATGAATATCCTAGTTACTTTAATTTAAACATTATACATTATAGGTGTGTATCAAAATATTACATGTGTCTTATAAATGTATACAATTGTTTTCTGTTTATTGAGAAACTATAAAACAAAGATAAATTACACATTAAAAATGCTGACAGAAAGCATTTTAAATATACAGAGGAAAATGGACATTTGGATTAATAAAGACCAGAGTTCTTCAAATAGTTTGCACACAAGTGAGTCTACATGGAGACATATTATAATTAAATAAAATCAAAATAAAATACAAAGAATGTAAGACACAGAAAGCAAACAGTGACTTGTCATATATGGAAAAATTGCTGATACACCTATCAACTGAATTCTCAGTAGAATTCTTGCTGCCCAGGAAAGAAAGGAATGATATAGTCCATAAACAGAAAAAAAAAATCTCCTCAAAACAAATACTGTACCAAGCAAAACAGATATTTAAGAATAAAGAAAAGGAAAACTTCTGGAAAAATGACAACTGAGGGAATTTTTACCACTCTATCTGCTGTATAAGAATGCTACAGTAAATTTTCCAAATATAGAAACATATTAAACAGTAAAATGAAAACATATGAAAGTATAAATCTCACTGATAAATGTAAATACATAGACAAATAGAGAATGATTTAATCAATACTGCAATGATGGCATGTAAATAATGGTAACAATATAAAAAATAAAAAACAAAATTATTAGGAATAACTATAATCTCAAAAATTTGATAATAAAAACAATATATGAAAGAAGTATAATCTTACATCAATAACTTAAAATGTGTCCATAAGAAGAAAATAAAGTATATGGTTCCTGGCAGTGAGCCCCAAACTTTAGGCATCAGGAACTGGTTTTATGAAAGGTAACATTTCCACTTACTGTCTTAGTGTTTAACATTTGGCTAAACTGGGGTGGGGAGATGGTTGCAGAATGAAACTGTTCCACCTCAGACAATCTGGCATTAAATTACCATAAGGAGCGTGCAACTTAGTTCTCCATGCAGTTTAGATACGATTTTTGCTTCTGTGAGAATATAGTGCTCCTGCTAATCTGATGGAAGCTAGACTTCAGATGGTAATGCTCACTCAGTGCTGCTCACCTCCTGCTGTGTAACCTGGTTCCTAACAGGCCATGGATTGGTACTGGTCCATGGCCCGGGATTTGGGGACCCTGCTGTATATGATTAAGGTTAAGCTGTTTTAGTTTAAAATGTGGTTACTAGTGTAAAACATAGAGAAACCAATACAAAAAGTAGAAGTAGAAAGTTTTTACCCATTAATTTTAACTTTATATATAAGTGAATTAAATTTCCTGATTAAGAGTCAGATTTGATGAATGAATAAAAATTAAAAATAGCCAACTTTATGGTGTCTACAAGAGACTCATTTTAGAATTAAAGACACATATAGACTATGGAAGGAAAAGAGCTGAGGAAAAGAAGAAAGATGTTTCATGCAGATGTAAACAAAAGCAACAAGAGTAGTTATATTTATACCAGAAAAACACAGACTTTAAGTTAAAAACTAAAAGCATCAAATAAGGTTGTTTTGTATTGAGAAATGAGACCATTTAACAGGAAAAGAAAACAACTATAAATATATGAAATCTCAACATCAAAGCACTATATAAAGCAGAAGTTGACAGAACTTAAAGAAGAAATAGACACGAATGCAATAATAATAGGATACATTAATGCCTGCTTTCAACAACGTTGTATTAGTCCATTTTCATGCTGATATAAAGAACTTCCTGATAGTGGATAATTTATAAAGAAAGAAAGTTTGAGTCACAGTTAAGCATGCCTGGGAGGCCTCAGGAAATGTACAATCCTAGTGTAAGTGCAAGCAAACACATCCTTCTTTGCCTGGTGGCATAAAGGAGAATTATCAAGCAAAGGGGAAAAAGCCCCATATGAAACTATCATATCTCATGAGAACTCACCATCACAAGAACAGTATGGGGGACTTACCCTCATGATTCAATTACCTCCCAATGTGTACCACCCATGAAAAGTGGAGATTATAGGAACTACAATTCAAGATGATATTTGGGTTAGGACACAGCTGAACCACATCATTCCAGTTCTGATCCCTTCCAAATCTGATGTTCTTACATTTCAAAACACAATCATGCTGACGGAAGAGTAGGGCTCCCACGTCCTTGTGCAGATCTGCCCCTGTGGCTTTGCAGTGTACAGCCCCACTTCCAGCTGCTTTCATGGCTGCTGTTGAGTATCTGTTGCTTTTACCAGGCACACAGTGCAAGCTGTTGGTGGATCAACCATTCTGGGGTCTGGAGGATGGTGGCACTTTTCTCACAGCTCCACTAGGGAGTACCTCAGTGGGAACTGGGTAGGGGCTTCAACTCTACATTTCCTTCCACACTGCCCTAGTAGAGTCTCTCCATAAGGGCTCTACCAATGCAGTAAACATGTGCCTGGGCATCCAGTCATTTCCAGACGTCCTCTGAAATTCAGGCAGAGCTTCTCAAACCTCAATTCTTGATTTCTGTGCACCTGCAGGCTTAACACATGAAAGCTGCCAAAGCTTGGGACTTTCATCCTCTGAAGCCAAAACCAGAGCTGTACCTGAACCCTATGTAGCCACTGCTAAAGCAGCTGTGACACAGGGCACCATGACACACAGCAGGGGAGCACTAGGTCTAGCCTAGGAAATTATTTTTTCCTCCTAGGTCTCCAGGCCTGTGATGGGAGAAGTTGTCATGAAAACATGCCCTGGAGTCATTTTCCCTACTGTCTTGGTGTTTAACATTTAGCTCCTGGTTACTTATGCAAATTTCTGCAGCAGGCTTGAATTTCTCCTGAGAAAATGTTTTTTTTCTTTTCTATTGAATCAACAGACTGCAAATTTTCCAAACTTTTAGGCTCTGCTTCCTCTTGAATGCTTTTCTGCTTCCAAATTTCTTCTGCAATGTACCCTAAAATCATCTCTCTCATTCAAAATCCCACAGATCTGAAGGGCAGGAGCAAAATGCTGTTAGTCTCTTGCTAAAGCATAGTAAGAATCACCTTTATTCCAGTTTCCAACAAGTTTCCCATATCCATCTGAGTCCAGCTCAGACTGGACTCCATTGTCCATATCACCCTCAGCATTTTGGTCAAGGTCATTCACAAGCCACTAAGAAGTTCCAAACTTTCTCATTTATTTCTGTCTTCTGAGCCTTTCAAGTTTCTATTAAGTCCCAAACTTTCCCACATTTTCTTTCTTCTTCTGAACCCTCCAAATCACCCTGTTACTCATGGCTACCACTTGACCTGTAGCTTTGTGTCTACCCTTATACACAACTCCATTGGTACCTTCTCCAATTTTCTCTATTTTGGTATACTCTTCCATAGTTAGTCAATAGGTATGGTAGACCCTGCCTTATCATCCTGCGGCAGCCCCAGAGGCAATTACCACAGCTGCGTCACTTTCCGCTCAACTTCCAAGAGCTAGCTTTGAAGTGAAGTGTCAAAAACTTGGATGAAAATGGCTTGGATTGGCTCTCATAAATGTTAATCTATGATCCAGCCAAACAAATTTCTGACAAAATGGCACGGAATCATCCATATTTTCATGATTTGGACAATCAGATTAAGAAGATGTAGCTTTCTGACAAAAAGTTTCCACAAAATGTTTTTATTGTTAACTCTGTCTATTTTTAGCTTACATATTTCTTATATATTTCTCTTTGTTGTCAAACTTAAGCTGTTCTTCATCTTATAATTTCAAAAGTATGATTTAAAATGTAAATATTCTATATGAATTTAAGTATAATTCTATATATGTGTGTAGGTCTCACTGTACCAACTATTTGTTACTATAATAAAACTATAAAATTTATGTCAGGAAAATAAAATAAAATAAAATAAAATAAAATAAAATAATAAATCTTAGAGGAGAAATAAAATAAGAAACAGAAAAAAATAAAATATTAAAATAACAAAATTAAGTAACTTTTAAGAAATAAAATTAACACTTAGCTAAAGAGAGATACAATAATAGTACCACATAATTATCTCAATAGAAGCAGAGAAGGCCTTCAACAATATTTAACACCACTTTATGCTAAAAACTCTCAATAAACTAGGTATCAATGGAACGTATCTGAAAATAATAAAAGCTATTTATGACAAAACCACAGCCACTATCATGCTGAATGGGCAAAACCTGGAAGCACTCCCTTTGAAAACTGGAACAAGACAAGGGTGCCCTCCCTCAACACTCCTATTCAATATGGTATTTGACGTTCTGGCCAGAAAAATCCGGCAAGAAAAAGAAATAAAAGGTATTCAACTAGGAAAAGAGGAAGCCAAATTGTCTCTATTCACAGATGACATGATGGAATTTTAGAAGACCCCATCGTCTCAGCCCAAAATCTCCTTAAGATGATAAGCAACTTCAGCAAAGTCTCAGAATACAAAATCAATATGCAAAAGGTACAAGTATTTCTATACACCAATAACAGACAAACAGAGAACCAAATCATGAGTGAACTCCCATTCACAATTGCTACAAAGTGAATAAAATACCTAGGAATGCAACTAACAAGGAATGTGAAGGTCCTCTTCAAGGAGAACTACAAACCACTGCTCAAGGAAATTAGAGGATGCAAACAGAGGGAAAAATATTCCATGCTAATGGTTAGAAAGAATCAATGTTGTAAAAATGGCCATACTGCCCAAAGTAATTTATAGGTTCACACTATCCCCATCAAGCTACTATTGAACTTCTTCATAGAACTGGAAAAAAAATTTAAACTTCATATGGAACCAAAGAAAGAGCCCACATAGCCAAGACAATCCTAAGCAAAAAGAACAAAGCTGGAAGCATCACACTACCTGACTTCAAACTATGCCACAAGGCTATAGTAATCAAAACACCACAGTACTGGTACCAAAAGAGAGATATAGACCAATGGAACAGAATAGATGCCTCTGAAATAACACCACTTATCTACAAGCATCTGAAATTTGACAAACCTGACAAAAGCAAGCAACGGGGAAAGGATTCCCTGTTTAATAAATGGTGTTGGGAAAATGGGCTAGCTATGTGCAGAAAGCTGAAACTGGACCCCTTTCTTATATCTTTTACACAAATTAACTCCAGATGGGTTAAAGATTTAAACATAAGACCTAACACCATAAAAACCCTAGAAGAAAACCTAGGCAAAACCATTCAGGAAATAGGCATTGGCAAGGACTTCATGACTAAAACACCAAAAGCAATGGCAACAAAAGCCAAAATAGACAATGGGATCTAATTAAATTTAAGAGCTTCTGCACAGCAAAATAATCTTTCATTAGAGTGAACCAGCAATTAACAGAATGGAAAAAATTTTTGCAATGTACCCATCTGACAAAGGGCTAATATCCAGAATCTACAAAGAACATAAACAAATTTAGAACAAAAATATAACAACTTCATCAAAAAGTGGGCAAAGGATTTGAACAGACACTTTTCAAAAAAAGACATTTATGCAGCCAACAAACATGAAAAAATGCTCATCACCACTGGTCATTAGAGAAATGAAAACCAAAACCACATTCAGATACCACTCACGCCAGTTAGAATCGTGATCATTAAAAAATCTGGAGACAACAGATGCTGGAGAGAATGTGGAAAAATAGGAAGGCTTTTACACTGTTGGTAGGAGTGTAAATTAGTTTGACCATTGTGGAAGACAGTGTGGGGATTCCTCAAGGATCTGGAAATAGAAATTCCATTTAACCCAGCAATCGCATTCCTTGGTATATACCCAAAGGATCATAAATTGTTTTACTATAAAAACACATGCACACGTATGTTCATTGTGGCACTATTTACAATAGTAAAGAATTGGAACCAACCCAAAGGCCAATCAACGATAGATTGGATAAATAAAATGTGGCATATATATACCATGGAATACTATGCAGCCACAAAAAATGATGGGTTCATGTCCTTTGCAGGACCATGGATGGATCTTGAAACCATCATTCTCAGCAAACTGACACAAGAACAGAAAACCAAGCACTGCATGTTCTCACTTGTAAGTGGGTGTTGAACAGTGAGACCACATGGACTCAGGGAGGGGAATATCACACCCCGGGGCCTGTTGGGGGGTTGGGAGGATAGGGAAAGGATAAAAGCAGGTGGGGAGATTGGGGAGGGGTAACATTAAGAGAAATACCTAATGTAGATGACAGGGGGATGGATGCAACAAACCACCATAGCATGTGTATACCTATGTAACAATCCTGCACAATCTGCAAATGTACCCCAGAACTTAAAAAATAAATAAATAAGAAGAAGTATAAAAAGGAGATGTTACAACTGATTACACTGAAATAAAATGGCCATAAGGTATCATTTGAACAACTAAAAGTGAACATATTGGTAACCTAGAAAAAAAAGTAAAATGCATTTAAACGTACAACCTACCAAGATTGAATCAAGTAGAAAGAGAAAACCTGCATAGACCAACTAGAAGCATATTGATTGAAGCAGTTGAACAATGAGAACACATGGACACAGGGAGGGAAGCATCACACACCGGGGTCTGTGGGGAGGATCTAGGGGAGGGACAATGGAGGGTGGGGACTTGGGGAGGGATAACATGGGGAGAAATGCCAGATATAGGTGATGGGGAGGAAGGCAGCAAACCACACTGCCATGTGTGTACTTATGCAATAATCTTACACGTTCTTCTCATGTACCACAAAACCTAAAATGCAATAAAAGATAAAATAATAATAATAATAATAAATGACAACAGAGGAAATTCCAGTAGTAGATAACTTCATTGTCGAAGTCTACCAAACATTTAACAAAGACCTTATACCAATTGTTCTTAAATTCTTTCACCACTTTCAAATTCATTATGAAGCCAGTACCACCTGGATAGCAAGGTCATAAAAGATACCACAAGAAAAAAAATTGTGTTGGGATTATAAGAATAGCAAGGAAATACATTCAAGGAAGTACATTCATATTTATTACTGATAACTTATTGTGACATATCAGAATTAAAGCAATGTCATGCAATTTTTGAAAACACATAAATATAACACATTTATATGAATTCAGCCCAAGTAACGCCAAAACCATTTTTATAATTTTACACTTGAATCACTCACTTTATGATTTTAATATGTCAAATAAGCCAAATATTTCTCTTTTGGACTTTAGAGGACTTAATATTTAAGAATTAACTAGATTAAAAAGGTATAATAAAGTATTTGACTTTGGAAGATTTGGCAAATAACAAATGATTAAACACTTAATTTTATCAAGTAATGTCATATGTTACTGTAAATCATTTATTTAGTCAAATGGTAACTTTACATTTTTTTACAAGTTTCACATCTTTACTTATTAACAGAGCCATAAGGGCAGAAAAACTACACTTACTTTCTCTGAGATTTAGACCTGGAATATAAGGGGGTTAGGTACTGATGGGTGTTACTCCAGGAGGTCCACAATAGGAAAAAAATAAGTTAGTGAACAACTTCCTCTCCAGTTATTAGGGAAGGATAGATACATAACCACAGATAAAGATTTACTTTTCCCAGCATAGCCAGGGGGCATGTGTAACTCCACATGTCTGCAGGCCTTACCTAGAATTTAACAGTTCTAAACCAAGAAAACTGAAAAATTATTAAAAGTTCTAAAACAGCTCATGACCATAAAGTATTTAGTAAACCTAATGCTTGTTCTGCATAATTTAGACCAAATGTCCAAATATGAAGACATATTTATTTATTTGTTTGAGATAGAGTCTCACTCTGTCACCCAGGCAGGAGTGCAATGGCACAATCTCAGCTCCCTGCAACCTCCACCTACCAGTTTCAGGCAATTCTCCTGCCTCAGTCTCCTGAGTAGCTGGGACTACAGATGTGCACCACTGTGTTAGGCTATTTTTTTGTATTTTTAGTAGAGATGGGCTTTCACCATGTTGGCCAGGCTTGTCTTTAATTCCTGACCTCAGGTGATCTGCCCGTTTGGCCTCCGGAAGTATTGGGATTACAGGCAAAGACATTTTTATTTTATAGATAATTTTAAAAAGGTTTTTATTAAATATTTCTAAAGTTACATGAACTAAAGGGTATTAATAATTTATCCTGTACCTAAAAACCTAATAAAGACAGCATATGAACGATAAAGTTTTATTGCTTAAGCTAGTTACCAAAAAGACAAAGAAAAACTTTCTTCAGTGTGACTGCTTCTCCTTATGGGAAGCCCATATAAATACGTTGAAGGTCAAACTTAAAAAAAAAGCATTTGAATTTAATCAGAAACAGGAATTTTGTGTTCAGGGTTATGAATATAGCAGGGAAATACACGAATCTTAGGAACAGCATAAGAAGTGTTCTGATTATATTGACAATTTAGACATAATAGGAGAAGGCAAGAGTACAGAACTAAGCTAGGTTAGAGGAAAATGTTGCTTTAAGTATATGATTTTTTAAAAAAATTTAAGATAAACATTTAGCATTTGGCCATAATAACACTTGGTATTGGAAGAAAAAATTACAGGAACTGACAAAAAGCTGGAAAAAGTCATTATCTCAGACTTTCTTCAGGAGAGAAAGAGCTGAAAACACTGAGGCACAGCAAATGTGAATTTCTGAGATATAATTTTGAGAAGTTTTTAAAAGAACCAAGTCATAAAATAAAAAGTAAAACTTCTTATAATTTCATTAAAACCAGATTAATACTTTAATAAAACCTTATTTTAACAGAGGGGGCCAATGTTTGAAAGACTATCACAAATAATTTTCTTCAAATTATAATCAACTTAGTGACATAGAAAATTCCTTCCATAAATTTATCTTCACAAATCTTATCACAAATTCACAGACCATCTATGATATTCTTGGACACTTTTACTTCTCCAAAATATTGCTCTTTTTTAAACAACCAGTCATTTAACTTTAGAACAAGAATTTAACCACATGAGATTTTTTATACAAAATTGTATTTTCTTTGTGACATACTTTATGAAAAACACATCAGAAAATTATAATCATAATTTTCTTTATATTTCCTTTACTTATCTTACTCTTTAGGTTTTGAATACTTTGCATCATCTCTGTAGAAAGTTTAAGGTTTGTACTGGCTGTCCATGTGTGAGCTCTGTGAAGGTGGAGCAGAAGAGTAAGTAATTTATATACTGTAGAATTTCTCCCTCATCAAGAGGTAGCTCAGTTAGATTTTTTGCTAGGGCCTGTTTGAATAAATATAGGCTGTTTTTCAAACTCTCAATTAGGGCTTTCCAGGTTGAAGTTCTTGGGTATAAGTTTGGTTTATGTGGCTTCCCCAGGAGAAATAGGGATGTTGGAGGGGAAAATCAATTTAGAAGTTTGGTAAATATTAAGATGGCACCCATTTTGGAAAGTACATTTTTACACAAACCATGTTTGGGCCATA
The DNA here is from genome assembly GCA_028533165.1 of Leontopithecus rosalia. Classification (NCBI taxonomy): domain Eukaryota; kingdom Metazoa; phylum Chordata; class Mammalia; order Primates; family Cebidae; genus Leontopithecus; species Leontopithecus rosalia. The sequence continues at coordinate 66,784,656 of CM052670.1, read as the reverse complement.
TAGACATTACCAAGGACGGGTGAGCAAACAGCAATTGGTCCCTTAAGTAATAAAAACAGGGTGCAGGCCAATAACAGTGGTTCTTGCCTGTAATCCCAACACTTTGGGAGGACCAGGTGGCTGGATCACTTGAGGTCAGGAGTTCGAAACCAGCCTGGCCAACACGATGAAACACTGTCTCTACTAAAAATACAAAAAGTAGCCAAGCGTGGTGGCAGATAGCTGTAATATCAGCTACTGAGGAAGCTATGGTAGGAGAATCACTTGAACCTGGGAAGCAGAGGTTGCAGTGACCTGAGATCGTACCACTGCACTCCAGCCTGGGTGACAGAATAATACTCTATCTCAAAAAAAAAAAAAAAGCATAAAAGAGAGTGTGTATTTTTTGGGGAGGGGAGCTCTGCCACTTGTCCTCATTACCCAACAGGATTTTGGACAAAAGTTGCCCAGAGAAGGTTAAAATAGGGTAATCAGCTCTTGAATTTAAAAGTAAATTTATAGTCTTACCTGCCATCTTTAGAGTTTCATTGGTTTCAGGTTTTTTGTTTGTTTGTTTGTTTGTTTGTTTTTTGAGACAGATTTTCGCTCTTGTTACCCAGGCTGGAGTGCAATGGCGCAATCTCGGCTCACCGCAACCTCCACCTCCTGGATTCAGGCAATTCTCCTGCCTCAGCCTCCCAAGTAGCTGGGATTACAGGTGTGTGCCACCATGCCCAGCTAATTTTTTGTATTTTTAGTAGAGACGGGGTTTCACCATGTTGACCAGGATGGTCTCGATCTCTTGACCTCATGATCCACCCGCCTGGCCTCCCAAAGTGCTGGGATTACAGGCTTGAGCCAACGATCTCAGGTGCAGCTGAGGCAAAGGACCACTTCAGCTCAAATTCATCACTGGATTGGGATTTGGCCTGGGGCCTTTTGTCTCTCGAGACAGCTCCTTTTCCTGTAGCCAAGCATGTATCAGAGAGGAAAGGCCATTTGGTTATTTCTACTATTTGACACATTAGGACAGTTTACGTTTCAGTGGCCTGGCTTTCTGCTCCTGTGGAAGTTCCCTGGGAGCTGATTTTAGGGCAACTTGGAGGGGTCTGGCTGACTTGTAAAACAGCCAGTAACTGAGTTTGTCTCCTGTCTTTCCATTTCTTCTTCTTTTTGTTCCTATTCTCCTCATCCTGATTTCAGTTATAAAAGATTGAAGAAGTCAATATCAGGATTTCTGACATATGGACTTTGGGTCCTAAGAGATTTGTAATTGTTTTCTTAATGTCTGAGGCAGCTTGGGTAAGAAAGTAATGCTTTAGGACTAGTTGTCCTTTGGAGAATCCTGGGTCTAGGTTGGTATGTTTGATGACAGTTTCTTGCAGTCTATTGAGAAAGGTTGTGAGGCTGTTATTTGGCCCTTGGTCTATGGTAGCTAACTTGTAATTTCCAGGTTTGATATTACTCCTTTTTGTTGCATCTGCTAGACATAGGAGCATATTATTTTTGGCCTGTATTTCCATCTAGGTATTGTAGTTCCAATTGGGGTCCTGTATGGGAACAGCTGTAGTTACCATGAGGTAGATGGCATCTGCCAAGTGTAGCTTATCCTTGCAGCAGAATGCTGCCTTATATATGTTTTTTCGCCCTTGGGAAGGGCTTGTTTCATGAGGATTAACAAGTTAAGAAAAATGTAAGAGTTAATTGTTGGAAGCCCTTGATGAGCCTTTCAATGTCAGCTGAGAGCTGTCCTAAGTTTTCTTTAACTTGGCAAAGGTCCTGTATAGAAGAGGGAACCTGGACTTAGATGGGTCCGGGTGGCTCACTTATAATTTATATTTGTCCTTCACATGTTTCCAAAGAAAGAGGAAAATGAATCAGAAAGCTGCCTGAATTGAAAGTGTTTTTTCTTATTTGACCTTTTCTAGGGAACCTGAATCCTTTAAGAGGCCAGTCCTGCAGCCAAGCCAGGGATATTAGGCATCCCTTCCCTCTTTGACTCAATTCCCAGGAATCCCTCGGTGCTCTCCTGGACAAGCTTGTCCTGAAGTTGGTGTCCGTGAAGTAGCTCTCTTCATGAGGGAGTGTTTATTGCTTAAGCATCTGTAGTCCTTGGGACTTTGGAAAAGGGAAAGCTTTTGGAATCCTTGGAACAAATAAGCCCAATTTTAGGAGGGCAAGAATGTTGGTGTCTAAATGAATTGTTTTCTGTCTTTATTTTTCAGGGAAGGTATGAATGGTCCCACCCATTAAGTTTCTTAGGTAGAAAGGGAGTCTGGTCAAAAAGACCTTTTACCCAGAAATCAAGTTTTTCTCTGTGTAAATAAAAAAAATCCATTTGCCTTGGACAGATGGAGAGGAATTCTGACATACACACCAAAAAGGACCTCCAAATCAGCCTGGTGGGTCAAAGGTAAAAGTGAAGAAAGGAAGGTGAGAAAGCCCTGCCAAGAACAAAGGGACAGCAGAGAAGGGGTAAGCAGTCTGATCTGTGAGGTTTATAGGTGAGCAAGGGAGGGAGAGAAAAAACTTCACCTTTAAGTGGCAAGAACAGCATTAGGCAATGCAGAAAAATCAGAAGCAGTCAACCTGGGGAATCAAACACCCCTGGAACTTACCTTGGAGAACAGTTCACAGGCAACGTCATCCGAGACACAGCACCACAGTATATTACCAGAAAGTGTGATAATCCTTGGTTGTTGTCTAACTTGAAAGAGAGAATTCAGACAAGAGATGCATAGCAAGGGTTGAGTAGCAGAGTATGTTGAAGGAAGACAAAGTACATTCCTAGAGAGGAGTGGAAAACACTGCCAGGCTGGTCCAGTTGGAATATTAATAGTAGAAGTAATAGTAGTAGTCATAGTAGTAGTAGTAGTAGCAATAGCAGCATTGTTTATTTAAAGAGCGGGTACACTCTGAAAGAAGAGACAGAGCAGGCTGCACAAAAGAATGAGCCAGCAACAACTAGTGCTGGAATATTCTCTTTATGAGAATATTACAATTTTTTATAAATGGTCAAGGAGTGTAACTTGCTACCATGTTTTAAGAATCTCTTTGGACATGTATGCTCTGTGGTTGTATGTGCTAGTACACACATTGCATATCTTATTAGCACAAAAAATCTCCACCCAGGCATCTGTTTTCTACTATTATAATGAACAAAAGGCTATTTTAGGGTTATTTTTTAGAGGAGTGAACATGCTTATCAGTGGGGAAAATTCCACCATGGTTATCTATGGCTAGGGCCTGAGAAATCCCCTTCAAGACCAAAGGAGCTAAATATCAAGTTCTCATGTCCACAAAGAAGGGAACAAAGGACATAAGGAGCTACTTGAGAAAAAAGGATGGGAGGAACATGGATATTTAAAACTACCTGTTGGGTACTATTGTTACTACCTGGATGACAATCTGTACCAAATCCCACATGACATGCAATTTACCTGTACAACAGACATGCACATCTATCTTTAAACTTAAAATAAAAGCTAAAAAGTATTTTGTATAAGATAAAAATGTCATTAAAATTGAAAAAATAGAACACTACCGGCTAATATTCCTGATTAACATAGATGCAAGAATCCCTAACAAACTACAGGCACACCTAATCCAATGAAATATCAAAAGATAATACATTTTGATCAAGGAAGATTAATTTCAGGGATTCAAGGATGGTCCAATATACACAAATTGATACATGTGATCCATGATATCAACCAGGTAATGACAAAACTATACGATTATCTTCATAGATACAGAGAAAATATTTGATAATATTCAACATTCTTCATGGTAAAAAAATTGGCAAATTAGATCTGCAAGTAAAATACTTCAAAACAATAAAGACCATATATGACAAACACACAGCTATCTTTAACTGAACAAGAAAATATTGAAAGCTTTTTCTCTGAGATCTGTAATAAGGCAAAGATGCTCACTTTCACTCCCTTTATTCAACATTAATACTGTAAGTCTTAGCCACAGAAATCATATAAGAAAATAAATACAATACATTCAAATTAGAAAGAAAGAATATTGTCTATGTTCATAGATGATATAATCTTATATTTAGATAAACTAAATGACACCACCATGAACTGACACAGTTGACAATGAAATCAGTAAAGTTGCTGGATACAAAATCAACATATAGAACTCAGTAGCATTTTTATATGCTAACAGTTAACAATCTGAAATACAAATTAAGAAAGTATTTTTATTATCAGTAGCTATAAAAATATATACCTAGGTATAAATTTAAGAAAAGTAAAAGATCTGTCAAAAAAACCCTGATGAATAAAATTGAAGAGAACACAAAAAATTGAAAGATAATCTGTATTCATAAATTGGAATAATTGATATTGATAAAATATCCATAACACCTAAAGTGATATACAGATTCAACAATGTAGCTATCAAAATACCATTAACATTCTCAGCAGAAATATTATTATAAACCATTTTATCATAAGGATACATGCAGCTTTATGTTCATGGCAGTTCTATCCATAATAGCAAAGACATGAAATCAGCCTTAGTACCTATTAGTTTTAGACTGGATAAAGAAAATGTGGTATTTATACACCATGGAATACTATGCAGCCATAAAAAGAACAATATCATATCCTTGGCAAGGACATGGATGGAGGTGGAGAACAGTATTCTTAGCAAACTAATGCAGGAACAGAATACCAAACATTGCATGTTCTCACTTGCAAATGAGAGCTAAATGATGAGAAGACATGGACACATAGAAAGGAACAAGGTGAATTGGGGACTACCAGAGGGTGAAGGGTGGGAGGAGGGAGAGGATAAGGAAAAATAACTCGTGGATCGTAGGCTTAATACCTGGGTGATGAAATAATCTTGACAACAAACCCCCATGACCCACATTTAACTATGTAACAAACAAACCTGCTCATTTTGCACATGTACCCCAAAATTTAAAATAAAAGTTAAAAAATTCTTAATATTTACAGGAAACACAGAAGGAAACCTTATATAGTCAAAGAAATCCTGAGCAAAAGGAACAAGGCTGGAATCATCAAACTACCTGACTTCAAAATATACTACAAAGCTCTAGTAATAATAAAAATAATAAAAAGGTATCAGCATAAAAAAGAAACATAGATCAATGAAGCAGAGTCGAGAACACAAATCTAAATGAATTTATTTACCACCAACTCATTTTTGTCAAAGTGCCCAAGAATATTCATTGTGGAAATGGCAGTGTTTTTGTAAATGGTGATGAAAAAATAAATACACAGAAAATAAAATTAACCCTTATTTTTCACCATATAGACAAATAAAATGAAAGTAGGTTAAAGAGAGATGGAAAACACAAAATTATGAAACTATTTGAAAAGAATATTAAGCAAATGCTATAGGACATTGTTCTGGGCAAAGAGTTTTTTGTTAAGACTTGAAATGCACAGGCAACCAAAGTTAAAATAGGCAAATGGGACTACAGTAGAATATAAAGCCTCACACATCAAAGAAACAATCAACAGGGTGAACAGACAACCTAAAAAATGAGAAAAACATATTTGTAAACCATCCTTCAGACAAGAAATTATTATCCATAAAATATAAACAATTCAAACAACTAGGTAGCAAAAGTGCAAATGATACAATTCAAACATAAGAAACTAAAATGAATTGACATTTCTCAAAATAAGACATACTAATGTCAAAGTGGTATATGAAAAATGTTCAACATCATTAATCATAAAGGTAATGCAAATCAAAACTTCAGTGAGACATTTCACCCATGTTAAAAATGGCTACTATCAAAAAGCAAAATGTAACAGATGCTGCTAAGGAAGCAGCAAAAAGTGAATTCTTATAAATATTGGTGGGATACAAATTAGTGCTGCAATTATGAAAAATAGTATGGAGTGTGTATTTTTTCCTTTTTTTAAAAAAAAGTTTTACTTTAAGTTTTGGTATACATGTGCAGAATGCACAGGTTTGTTACATAGGTATACATATGCCATGGTGGTTTGCTGTGTCTATAAACCTATCATCTAGGTCTTAAGCCCTGCATGCTTTAGGTATTTGTTTAATGCTCTCCCTTCCCCTTTTTCCCCATTCTGTGACAGGTTCCAGAGTGTGATTTTCCCCTCTCTGTGTCCATGTGTTCTCATTGTTCAACTTCTACTTATGAGTGAGAACATGCAGTGTTTGGTTTTCTGTAACTGTATTAATTTGCTGATAATAATGGCCTCCAGCTTTATCCATGTCTCTGCAAAAACATAACCTCATTCATTTTATGGTTGCATAGTATTCCATGTTGTATATGTGCCACATTTTCTTTATCCAGTCTATCATTGATGGGCATTTGAATTGGTTCCAAGTCTTGCTATTGTAAATAGTGATGTGATAAACATATGCATACATGTGTCTTTACGGTAGAATAATTTATTATTCTTTAAGTATATACCCAGTAATGGGATTGCTGGACAAATGGTATTTCTGATTCTAGATCCTTGAGGAATCCCCACATTATCTTAGACAATGGTTGAACTAATTTACACACCCACCAACAGGGTAAAAGTGTTCCTATTTTTCCAAATCCTCACCATCATCTGTTGGTTCCTGACTTTTTAATGACCATCATTCTATGTGGTGTGAGATGGTGTCCTATTATTGCTTTGATTGGCGTTTATCTAATGACCAGTGATGATGAGCTTTTTCCCATATGTTGGTTAGCTGGATAATGTCTTCTTCTGAGAAGTATCTGTTCCTATCCTTCACCCACTTTTTGATGGGTTTGTTTCCTTCTTGTAAATTTGTTCAAGTTCCTTGTAGATTTTGAATATTAAACCTTTTTCAAATGGGTAGCTTGCAAAAATTTTCTCCCATTCTGTAGGTTGCCTATTTACTCTGATGATAGTTTCTTTTGCTGTACAGAAGCTATTTAGTTTATTTAGATCCCATTTGACAATTTTGGCTTTTGTTTCAATTGCTTTTTGTGTTTTACTCATGAAGTCTTTGCCCATGTCTATATCCTGAATGGTATTGCCTAGGTTTTCTTCTAGGGTTTTTACAGTTTTGGGTTTTACATTTAAGTCTTTAGTCCATCTTGAGTTAATTTTTTTATAACGTGTAAGGAAGGGATTCAGTTTCTGTTTTCTGCATGTGGCTAGCCATGTTTCACAGCACCATTTATTAAAGAGGGAAGTCTTTCCCTGTTGCTTGTTTTTGTCAGGTTTGTCAAAGATTGGATGTTTTATATTTGTGGTGTTATTTTTGAGATCTCTATTTGGTTTCATTGGTCTATATGTCTGTTTTGGTACCAGTGTCATGCTGTTTTGGTAACTGTAGCCTTGTTGTATAGTCAGAAGTCAAGTAGCATAATGCCTCCACCTTTGTTCTTTTTGTGTAGAATTGTCTTGGTTATACGGGCTCTTTTTTGGTTCCATATGAAATTTATAATTTTTTTATCATTCTGAGCATAAAGTCACTGTTAGCTTGATGGGAATAACATAGAATCTATGAATTACTTTTTTCCCATTTGTTTCTATCTACTCTTACTTTCATGAGCAGAGTTTTGTAATTCTTTATGAAGAGGTCCTTTACATTCCTTGTAAGGTGTATTCCTAGGTATTTTATTCTCTTTGTAGCACTTGTAAATGGGAGTTCAGTCATATTTTGGCTCTCTGCTTGTCTATTTTTGGTGTATAGGAATGCTCATGATTTTTTCCCATTGATTTTGTATCCTGAGACTGTTAAAGATGCTTATCAGTTTAAGGAGCTTCGAGGCTGAGACAATGGAGATTTCTAAATATACAAGCCTGTCATCTGTAAACAGTCATTTTAACTTCCTATCTTCCTATTTGAATATTTTTAATTTCTTTCTCTTGACTGATTGCCATGGCCAGAACTTCGAATACTGTGTTAAATAGGATGGTAATAGAGGGAATCCTTTTCTGGTCCAAGTTTTCAAAAAGAATGCTTCCAGATTTTGCCCATTCAGTATGATATTGGCTATGAATTTGTCATAAATTGCTCCTATTATTTTGAAATATATTCCATCAGTACCTAATTTAGAGGGTTGTTAGCATGAAAGGATGATGAATTTTATTGGAGGCCTTTTCTGCATCTATCAAGATAATCACGCAGTTTTTGTCATTGGTTCTGTTTATGTAAACATTTATTGATTTACATATGTTGAACCTGCCTTGCATGCCAGCAATAAAACCAACTTCATCATGGTGGATAAGCTCTTTGATATCCTACTGGATGCTGGATACAGTTTGCTAGTACTTTATTGAGGACTTTTGCCTCAATGTTTATTAGGGATATTGGCCTAAAATTACTTTTTGTTGTTGTGTCTCTGCCAGATTTTAGTATCAGGATGATGCTGGCCTCATAAAATGAGTTAGGGAGGAGTCTCTAATAGTTTCAAAAAGAATAATACCAGCTCCTCTTTGTACCTTTGGTAGTATTCTGCTGTGAATCCATTTGATCCTGGGCTTTTTGTTGTTGTTGTAGTTTAGTAGGCTATTAATTATTGCCTCCATTTTAGAACTTGTAATTGGTCTATTCAGGGATTCGACTTCTTCCTGATTTAGTCTTGGAAGGGTGTATGTTTCCAGGGATTTATCCATGTTTTTCTACATTTTATGCTTTATTTACATAGGGCTGTTTATAGTATTCTCTGATGGTAGTTTGTGTTTCTGTGGAATCAGTGGTGATATTCCCTTTATCACTATTTATTGTGTCTATTTGATTCTTCTCTCTTTTCTTCTTTATAAGTCTAGCTAGTGGTCCATCTATTTTATTAAACATTTCAAAAAACCAGCTCCTGGATTCACAGATTTTTTAAGGGTTTTTTTGTGTCTCTATCTCCTTCAGTTTTGATCTGATTTTAGTTATTTTCTGTCTTCTGCTAGCTTTTGAGTTTTTTTGCTTTTGCTACTCTAGTTCTTTTAATTGTGATATTAGGGTTGCTATTTTAGATCTTTCCAGTTTACTGCTGTGAGAATTAAGTGCTATAAATTTCCCTCTTAACACTGCTTTAGCTGTGTCCCAGAGGTTCTGGTATGTTGTTTCTTTGATCTCATTTGTTTCAAGAACTTCTTTATTTCTGCCTTAATTTCATTATCTACCCAGTAGTAATTCAGGAGCAGATTACAGATTGTACAATTTCCATGTAGTTGGTGGTTTTGAATGAGTTTCTTAATTTTAAATTCTGTTTTGATTGTACTGTGGTCTGAGAGTCTGTTTGTTATGATTTCTATTATTTTGCATTGGCTAAGGAGTGTTTTACTTCCAATTACGTGGTTTATTTTAGAATATATGCTATGTGGTGCTGAGAAGAATATATATTCTGTTGATTTGGGTTAGCAAGTTCTGTTGATGTATAGTAGGTCCACTTGGCCAAGAGCTGGTTCAAGTCCTGAATATTCTTGTGAATTTTCTGTCTCATTAATCTGTCTAATATTGAAAGTGGGGTATTAAAGTTACCTACTATTTTTGCATGGGAGTTTAAGTCTCTTTGTAGGTCTCTAAGAACTTTCTTTATGTATCTGGATGCTCCTGTACTGGGTGCATATATATTCAGGATTGTTAGCTCTTCTTGCTGCATTGACCTTTTTACCATAATGTAATGCCCTTATTTGTCTTTTTTGACCTTTGTTTTCTCAGAGACTAGGATTGAAACCTCTACTTTTCTTGTCATTTTCTTGGTAAATATACCTCCATCCCTTTATTTTGAGCCCATGTGTGTCTTTGCATATGAGATGATTCTTCTGAATACATCACATCAATGAGTCTTGATTCTTTATCCAATTGACCAGTCTGTTTCTTTTAATTGGGGCATTTAGCCCATTTACATTTAAGGTTGATATTGCTATGTGTAAATTTGATCCTGGCATCATGATGCTAGCTGGTTATTTTGCATATTAGTTGATACAGTTTCTTCATAGTTTCATTGGTCTTTATATTCTGGTGTATTTTTGCAGTGGCTAGTACCAGATTTTCCTTTCCATATTTAGTGCTTCCTTCTGGAGCTCTTGTAAGGCAGGCCTTGGTGGTGTGAAAATCACTCAGTGATTGCTTGTCTGGAAATATTTTTTTTCTCCTTTGCTCAGGAAGCTTAGTTTGGCTGGATAGGAAGTTCCAAGTATTCTTTAAGAATGTGGAATATTGGCCCCTTGTCATTTCTTGCTTGTAGGGTTTTTGTAGAGAGATCTGTTATTAGTCTGATGGTCTTCCATCTCTAAGTAAACTGACCTCTCTCTCTTGATGCCCTTAACATTTTCTCCTTCGTTTCAACCCTGGGGAATCTGACAATTATGTGTCTTCAGGTTCCTCTACTTGAGGAGTATCTTAATGGTGTTCTCTATATTTCTTGAGTTGAATGTTGGCCTGTCTTGCTAGGTTGAGGAAGTCTCCTGGATAATGTCCTGAAGTGTGTTTTCCAATTTGGTTCCATTCTCCCTGTCACTTTCAGGTACACCAGTCAATCATAGATTTGGTCTTTTCACATAGTCCCATAATTCTCGGAGGCTTTGTTTGTTCCTTTTTATTGTTTTTTTCTCTAATCTTGTCTTCACACCTTATTTCAGTAAGTTGATCCTCAATCTCTGATAACATTTCTTGCACTTGATCAATTTTGCTATTTATACTTGTGTAAGCTTCACAAAGTTCTTGTTCTATGTTTCTCAATTCCATCTTGTCATTTATGTTCCTCTCTAAACTGGTTATCCTATTTAGCAGTTCCTGTAACACTTTATCAAGATTTTTATCTTATTTGCATTAGGTTAGAACGTGTTCATTTAGCTCAGAGGAGTTGTTGGTACTCACCTTCTAAAGTCTACTTCTGTCAATTTGTCAATCTCATTCTCCATCCAGTTCTGTACCCTTGCTTGAGAGAAGTTGTGATAATTTGGAGGAGAAGAGGTATTCTCACTTTTGGAATTTTTATCATTTTTTCACTGGTTTTTCTTCATCTTCATGGATTTATCTACCTTTGATCTTTGAGGTTGATGATCTTTGGATAGGTCTTTTGTGTGAGAGACCTTTATGTTGATATTAATGTTGTTTCGTTCCATTTGTTAGTTTTTCTTCTGATAGTCAGGCCCCTCTTCTGCAGATCTGTTGCAGTTTGCTAGAGGTCCACTCCAGACCCTCTTTACTTGGGTATCACCAATGGAGGACGTAGAACAGCAAAGATTGCTGCATGCTTCTTTTTCTGGAAGCTTCATACCAGAAGAGCACTTGCCTGATGCCAGTCGGATCTCTCCTATATGAGGTGTCTATTGACTCCTATTGGGATGTTTCTCTCAGTCAGAAGTTATGGAGGTCAGAGACCCATTTGAGGAGGCAGTCTGTCCCTTGAGAGATTTGGTGTGCTCTGCTGGGAGAATACCTCTTGTGAGGATCAGCTGCTCTCTTTAAAGCCAGCAGGCAGGAAGGATAAAATCCACTGAAGCTGCACCCACAGCCACCCCTTTCCCCAGGTGCCATGCTCAGTGAAGAGGAATCTAGAGAAGCAGTCTGGCCACAGCCACTTTGCTGCACCCAGTCCAGACCTCCCACATTCCCTAGTACTGTCAAAGAAAAAGTTCCTACTAAAGCCTCAGTTATGGTGGAAACCCCTCCTCACACCAAGCTTAATAGTCCGAGGTTGACTTCCAAATACTGTGCTGGCAGAGAGTATTTCAGGCCAATGGTTCTTAGCTTGCTGGGTTCCGTTGGAGTGGGACCCACTGAAGGAGACCACTTGGCTCTCTGGCATCATCCCTCTTTCCAAGGAGTGGACAGTTCTGTCTCCCTGGGGTTCCATGCACCACTGAGGTACAAAAAAAAAAAAAACACCTGCTACAGCTAGCTCGGTGTTTGCCCAAATAGCTGCTTAGTTCTCTGCTTGAAATCCAGGGCTCTGGTCATGTAGGCAAAAGAGTGAATCTATCGATCTGCAGATTACAAAACCTGTGGAAAGCGTAGTAACCCAGCCGGGTAGCACAGTGCCTCATGGCTTCCCTTGGCTCTGGGATGGAGGTTCCCAGCTCCTTTCACTTCTCAGGTGAAGCAACTCCCACCCCACTTCTGCTCGCCCTCCATGGGTTGGACTCACTGCCTAACCAGTCCCAATTAGATGAACTGGGTACCTCAGATGGAAATGCAGAAATCACCTGTCTTCTGCATTGGTGTTACTGGGAACTTCATACTGGAGCTGCTCCTATTCTGACATCTTGGCCCCTCCCCCACCTTTAAAAATAAAACTACCATATGATTCAGGTATCTCCTTGCTGGGAATATATCCTAAATAAAGGAATTTAATATATCAAAGACATATATGTTCTCCCATGTTTACTGGAACACTATTCATGATAATCAAGCTATGGGATTAATCTATGACCAATCATGGATAAATGAATAAGAAATGTTCTTTTTTTTTAAAAAATTTTTATTGCATTTTAGGTTTTGGGGTACATGTGCAGAACATGCAAGATAGTTGCATAGGTACACACGTGGCAGTGTGTTTTGCTGCCTTCTGCCCCCTCACCCATATTTGGCATTTCTCC
>CM052670.1:66737283-66771644 GCA_028533165.1 Leontopithecus rosalia | reverse complement strand
AAAAAAAAAAAAGACCAATATCCTTGGTGAATTTAGATGTGAAAATCTTTAACAAAATGCTAGCAAACTGCATCCAGCAGCACATCAGAAAGCTAATTCACCATGATCAAGCAGGCTTGATCCTTGGGATGCAAGGGTGGGTCAACATATGCAAATCAATAAATGTGATTCATCACATAAATGGAGCTAAATACAAAGCCACATGATTATCTCAATAGATGCAGAAAATGCTTTTGATAAAATTCAAAATCCTATCATGTTAAAAACCCTCAATAAACTAGACATTGAAGAAACATTATTCAAAATAATAAAAACCATCTATGACAAATCCACAGCCAACATAATACTGAATAGGCAAAAGCTGGAAGCATTTTCCTTGAAAATAGGAAGAAGACAAGGATTCTCTCTCTCTCTACTCATATTTAACACCATTTTGTAAATCATGGCCAGAGCAATCATAGAAGAGAAAGAAATAAAAGGCATCCAAATACAAAATGAAGAAGTCAAACTATCCCTGTTTTTGAGTGACATAATTTTATATCTAGAAAACCCCTTAAACCTCACAGTCTCTGCCCAAAAACTCCTTGAGCTAATAAGCAACTGCAGCAAAGTTTTGGAATACAAAATCAATGTACAAAAATCAGTGGCATTCTTATACACTAACACCACCCAAGCTGAGAGCCAAATCAGGAACACAACCATATTCATAATTGCAATAAAAAATAAAATATCAAGGAATACAAATGTTCTAATAACTATATTCTAACAAATTGGATAATCTAAAAAATTACTAAATTTCTAGTCACATACAACATTTTGAAACTGAATTAGTTTATGTTTCACATTGAAAATCTAAACAGGCAAATAATAAATGACCAATGGAATAATCAATAAGAAATCAACTCATTAAAGAAAAGCCTAGGACCTGATGTCTTTATTTGTGAATTCTACAAAGCATTCAAATAATAAAAACAATTATTTTTAAACTTTTGCAAATATTTGAGGTAGAGAGAATATTTTCTAACTCATCTTACCAGTTCGGTATTACCCTAATAACAAAGTTAACCAAGGGTACTATAAGAAAAGAACATTACGGGCTAAAATATCTCTGATGAACATAAATGGAAAAATACTCCACTATATAGTAGCAAACCAAATTACACAGTATTTTAATTGAATCATACATTATGATCAAGTGGTATTTATTCTGTGATGCTAAGAATTCTTAACAAACACAAATCAATAAATGTGGTACACTGCATTAACATAACGAAAGACAAAAAAATGACAATTTCAATAGATGTACAGAAGCAACTGACAAACTCAATATCCTTTCATGATAAAAACTCTCAGTAAATTAGAAATAGAAGAAATGTCACACAACACAATAAGGGCCATGCATCAGAAGACCACAGCTAACATCATACCTTATGGTAAAAATTCGAAAGCTTTTTCTCTAAAACAAAGAGAACACATTGATGCTTAATGTGGCCACTTATATTTAACATAGTACTAAAAGTCCTAGTCAGAGCATTAAGGCAAGAAAAGAACATATATAGCATCCACATTCAAAGAAATAGATACAATTTTGCTTGCAGATGACATGATCATATATAGAAAGCCCTAAACACTCCAACAACAACAAAAAAAAACTGTTAAAACTAATGAATTCATTCAGTCCATTTGCAGAATTCAAAATCAACATATAAAATTCAGTTGCAATTCTACAAACTAAAATGAACTACCCAACAAAGTACCTAAGAAAACAATGAGGGACTCAGTTATACAACACAGTAAATTCAATTCTGCCAATAACCTGAATGAACAAGTAAACATATTCTTCCCTACTGCCAACAGAAGACAGCAGACTTGCCAATATCTTGATTTGGGTATTGTGAAACTCTAGGCAGAGTAACTAGTTGATCTATGATGTACCTGAACTTCTCTGACCTGCACAACTGTGACATAATAAACCTATGCTGCTTTAAACTGCTAAATTTGTGATAAATTTTTATGATAGTAGTAGACAATTAATATACACTAATGAACTGAAACTTCTATGATGTCAGGGGTTATACCTGCCTTTGCTCCTCAAAGTATCCCCAGTGAGTAGCTCTGTGTCTGGCAGAAAGTAGTTGCTTAGTCAAGATTTGCTGAACTCAAAAGAATCATATAGGAGAAAAGTAGAGTAGTTCCTGGATATTACTTGAAGGCAGACAGACTTTAGAAGAAAGATTAACAGAAAAAAAAATTGAGACAGGAGAGCACATAGGCCAGTATAGTCTTATGGTAATGATTTTTCCAAATTCTGTTCTTATAGCTGGTTTTACTTAGAGAATATGGTGGACACACTGTCTGAAACAAGCAAAAAAATTAGGCTATGATCAGTCAGCTGTGATATCTGCATGATCTTAACACTCTGTGACCTGAATCCAGAGAATTCTAGCAAGTTTAGACAATGCAAAGTCTCACCAAAGTCTCACCAAATTTGAGTCTTCACCAAAGTCTCAAATTCCACTGTTTCTTTACAATAATTGCTTTACCCTCATGTAATTTTTATGTTGTATATAAGCATATTTAAGGTACAGATCGAAGTTCCCTGCAAAGTGCCTTGAATCATGAGCTTCAGTAGCTGTATAGACCATGTAATCATACAAATAAAATCCCAAAGTCTATTCAGCTTACTCAGAGAAAAACTGCTCTAAATACATTCAATGCTTCTGTATTCAAATAGTTAATTTGCACTATGTTCTGTTAAAGAAAAGAAAAACTGTCACCCTGTCATTTTAGAGTCTGACACTAAGCTTGTCAAAAGAGACAGCTGTTAAACTGAATTACTGTTGACATGCAGAGAAACGGTACTTGCCAGATGTAAAAGACATCTGCGGCAATGAAGTGGTACAGGGTGGCTTTTCAAATGTGGTCACACTGGTATTTGAATAGCATGTCTATGGCATGAAAACATGGCCTTGACTTAGTCCATTTAAGGCAGCGAACTGAAGCCAATGAGAAGCACAAAGAAATTTCACTCTCTGTTGCTATATCCATAACTTATGCCTGGGTGTGAAAACAGTACAATAATGAAGACTTCACACTCTTATCTTGTATACAGAGGCTTAAAGCAGAGCAGAAAATAATTTGATCTTTCCTGATCTTTGACTATGTGCATAGGTGAGGTGTAAATTTATGAGGTAGATTATATAGAGAATTAATGAAAATAAGCCTTGTAGTCTACTAATAAATATTTCTGAGATAATTGTAAGTGTTGTTAAGTTGGTGAAGAGTTTTGTAGTAAACTATTCTAACGCTGCTCTTCAGGAATCCTAAGGATTGAAAGATTTACAAGTGGACAACACAGAAAATCTGTAATACAAATAAATTGCATTGATAACCAAACAACAGAGGCGGTTAAACAAATATTTGCTAATTGCCTAATGTATCCCAGCTACTGCATTAGATATTACTCAGATAACATGAAATGTTCCAAACAACAGCCCTTCTTTCTTAAGGAACTCCTTGTAGTAGGGAGAAAAAGACAAACTTAAGAAACTGTTTTCTGAGTAAGACAATGTTAAGAGCTTTATCAGAGGCACAAACCCCCCACATTTTTTTGTATGAGAGAAAGATCAGCAAAAGTGCATAGAGAAGTTAAGAAATCACATTACTAAAAGCAGGTATATTTTAATAATCTCAAAACTTATTTCACTTTTCTAATAGAATTTCTAAACAACACGTTCTTCTTATGAACTTTTGTTATCTTAGCCATTTCTCACTTGCACTTCCAACAGAACTATCGTCACTTTCAGACTAGACAGCAGAAAATCTGAGATTATTCATCCCTAGATGCTAGGATTAACCCAGCAGTTAAGCTGAATACATATATGATCTTTCTTTGTTATGATTGGTAATGCCAAATATCTACTAGCTTGAAATAGACACAAGATTAGACAAGAAACCATATCAGAAAGAGAAAGATGATTCTACTGCTATATTAGATATTATTATTTACTATTTATTGGGCTAGTTGCTTTACATTATATCTCAGTTAACAGGTACTTTAATGCTTTGGCGAGATATTTACTATTATAATATTTGAGAGAAGAAAACTGAAGCTCAGAGTGATTAAATCACTTGCACATACTGCACAGCTAGCAAGTGGTGGATCTCTTGAAATATTTGAGGCCAAAGGTCCTTATCCTCTGTTACTTAAAACTGATTTTTCATGCTAGATAAGTTTGCAAAAATATCTGTAACTCCACTTTAAAACCTGCCTTCATTCCCCATCTGGCTAACTACTACTCTCTAAGACACCATATATTCTTATTTGGCTCAAAATATTATTTAGTTTGGCGACCTGTGAACCATAGGGAGGGAGGGAGGGAGAGAGAGAGAGAGAGAGAGAGAGAGAGAGAGAGAGAGAGAGAGAGAGAGAAATATTCAGACTTCAATTAAACAAGAAAGAGCTGCAAGGACCAGCTTCATATAGTTCAGAATCATGTCTATTTCACTGTCCAAGAAATTAAAAGTGTAAGAAATTTGGAGTTGTGTATAATCCTCAATATTAAATTCATAGTAGCCATGATAAAAGCATCACCAACTTTTTCTTCACCTTCATAAATGTTATCTTTGGGTTTAAAGGGCTGATACAATAAATATCATGAATATCTAACTTGCCACTGACATAGTGGGTTTTGGATCACAGAATAAAGAGTGACAAATTGGGCTAGAAAATTGGTCATTTTAACCATATATACAATTCAGTTTCAATAATTACATCCACAATAGTACACAATAATTACCACTAAACATTTCCAAACAGAAACTCTGTACCCATTAAGCAAGAATTCTCATTCCTCCCTGATCCCAGCCTCAACAGACTCTATTTTATATTGTCTCCATGAATTTGCTTAATTTAGAAACCTCATGAAAGTGAAATCATACAATATTTCTCATTTTGTGTATGACTTATTTAATATAGCATAATTTTCTAAGGTTCACCCATGTTGTAGCATGTATCAAATTTCATTCAGCCTTACGGCTGAATAATATTCCGTTACATGCATATGCCATGTTTTCTTTATCCATTCATCTGTTGATGGACACTTTAGTTTTTTTTCCACATTTTGTCTATTGTGAATAATGCTGCTATGAATACTGGTGTTCAACTGTCTATTTAAAAGCTTAATTTTAATGCTTTTGAGTTTATAACTAAATGAAGAATTGCTGACTTATATGTTAATTTTATAATTAACTTAATGAGGAAATGCCAAATTGTCCTCCATGGCACATGCATCATTTTACATTTCCCCCAGCAATGTACAAAGATTCCAATTTCTCCACATTATCATTAACACTTACTTTCCACTTTCTTTTAAATTATAGACATCCTAGTAGGTATGTAGTAATATCTAATTGTATTTATAATTTGCATTTCTTTAATGACTAGTAACATTGAGAATTGTTTCATGGGATTGTTGGCATTTTGTGTATTTTCTTTGGGAAAAAATTAGTCAAGTTTTTTTGTCCATTTTATTTATTGAGTATTTTGTCTTCTTGTTGTTAAGTGGTAGTGGTGGTTGAGTTGTCCTCAATGTATTCTAGATATGAATTGCTTAGCATATGTATAATTTGCACATTTTTTCCTATTCTGTGTATTGTATTTTCATTTCCTTAATTGTGATCTCTGATGCACAATATTTTTATAAGGAAATTTACTTTTTCTTTTATTGCTTCTGCTTTTCATGTCGTATTAAGGAAATCAATCTTAAACCCAGTGTAATCTGTTATTTGTGTATAGGAATGAATGTGATTTCTGCACATTGATTTTGTATCTGGAGACTTTGCTGAAGTTGCTTATCAGTTTAAGGAGATTTTGGGCTGAGACGATGGGGTCTTCTAAATACACAATCATGTCATCTGCAAATAGAGACAATCTGACTTCCTTCTTTCCTAATTGAATATCCTTTATTTGTTTTTCTTGCCTGATTGCTCTGGCTACAACTTCCAATACTATAATGAATAGGAGTGGTGAGAGAGGGCATCCTTGTCTATTGTCATATTTCAAAGGAGTGCTTCCCATTTTTGCCCACTTGGTATAATATTGGCTTTGGGTTTGTCATAAATAGCTTTTATTATTTTGAGATGTTCCATCGATACCTACCTTATTTAGAGATTTTAACATAAAGTACTGTTTTATTTTGTCAAAGGCTTTCTCTGCATCTATTGAAATAATCATGTGGTTTTTGTCTTTGGTTCTGTTTATGTGGTGGATTACGTTTATAGACTTGCATATGCTGAACCAGCCTTGCATCCCTAGGACTAAGCCTACTTGATCGTGATGGCTAAGCTTTCTGATGTGCTGTTGCAATCCATTTGCTAGTATTTTATTGAAGATTTTTTCATCTATGTTTGTCATTGATATTGGCCTGAAGTTTTCTTTTTTTGTTGAGTCTCTGCTGGATTTTGGTATCAGGATAATGTTGGTCTCATAAAGTGATTTGGGAAGGATTTGTATTTTTAGTAGAGATGGGGTTTCACCATGTTGACCAGGATGGTCTCGATCTGTTGACCTCGTGATCCACCCACCTCAGCCTCCCAAAGTGCTAGAATTAGAGGCGTGAGCCACCACGCGCAGTCGAAGAACATCTTTATTTCTGCCTTCATTTCATTGTTTAGCCAGTCAACATTCAAGAGCCAGTTGTTGAGTTTCCATGAAGTTGTGCAATTCAGAGTTAATTTTGTAATCCTGAATTCTAATTTGATTGCACTGTGGTCTGAGAGACTGTTTGTTATGATTTCCATTCTTTTGCATTTGCAGAGGAGTGATTTACTTCCAATTATGTGGTCAAGTTTAGAGTAAGTGCAATGGGGTGTTGAGAAGAATGTATATTCTGTGAATTTGGAGTGAAGAGTTCTGTAAATGTTTATTAGGTTTGCTTGTTCCAAGTCGCAGTTTAAGTCCTGGATATCCTTGTTATTTTTCTGTCTGGTTGATCTGTCTAATATTGACAGTGGAGTGTTAAAGTGTCCCCCTATTATTGTGTGGGAGTCTATGTCTCTTTGTAAGTCATTAAGAACGTGCTTTATGTATCTGGGTGTTCCTGTATTCGGTGTGTATATCTTTAGGTTCCTTACTTCTTCTAATTGCATTGATCCTTTTACCACTATATAATGCCCTTCTTTTCTCCTTTGATATTTGTTGGTTTAAAGTCTATTTTACCAGAGACTAAGATTGCAACTCCTGCTTTTTTTTTTTTTGGTCTCCATTTGCTTGATAAATCTCCCTCCATCCCTTTATTTTGAGCCTATGTGTGTCTTTGCAGGTGAGATAGGTTTCCTGTATACAGCACACTGATGGGTTTTGACATTTAATCCAATTTGCCAGTCTGTGTCTTTTGATTGGGACATTTAGCCCATTTACATTTAAGAATAATATTCTTATGTGTGAATTTGATTCTGCCATTTTGATGCTAGCTGGTTGTTTTGCCCATTGATGCAATTTCTTTGGTTCAACCATTGTGGAAGATAATGTGGCAATTCCTTAAGGACCTAGAAATAGAAATTTCATTTGACTCAGCAATCCCATTACTGGGCATATATCCAAAGGTTTATAAATTGTTCTGTTATAAAGACACATGCACACATATGTTCATTACAGCACTGTTTACAATAGCAAAGTCCTGGGACCAACCCCATTGCCCATCAATGATAGACTGGACAAGGAAAATGTGGCACATATATGCCATGGAATACTATGCAGCCATAAACAAAGATGAGTTCCTGTCCTTTGTAGGGACTTGGATGAATCTGGAAACCATCATTGTCAACAAACTGACATAAGAACAGAAAATCAAACACCACATGTTCTCATTCATAGGTGGGTGATCAACAATGAGAACACATGGACATAGGGAGAGGAGCATCACACACTGGGGCCTGTTTCGGGGGACTAGGGGAGGGACAGTGCAGGTAGGGAGGTTGGGGAGGGATAACATGGGGAGAAATGCCAGATATAGGTGATGGGGGAATGAAGACAGCAAACCACATTGCCATGTATGTACCTATGCAACAATCTTGCATGATCTGCACATGTACCCCAGAACCTAAAGAACAATTTTACATACACACACACACACACACACACAATGTAATACAGATTTTCCATTATGCTTTCATTTAAGTCTTCTAGGAGTCCAATGTTGACTAGTAGCTAATTTAGAGTTTTTCAAATCATTTTGTGTATATTTGTATATAATAAAACTAAAAATCCATCATTCATATTTTGGTTTATCTAGTTTTCCCAGAACTTTTAGTTATTTTATTTCCTAAGTTAATGGAAGTGGCATTTTTGTGAAAAGTCATGTGACCATATATGTAAGGACTTTTTCTGGGCTTTCAGTTCAATTCTATTAGACTGTATGTATGTCCTTATGCCAGTTACACATGGTTTGGAGTACTATATCTACCTTTGTATACAAGTTTTGAAATCTGGAAGTGTGAGTCCTTAAACTTTGTTCTTTTATAAGATTCTTTTGGTTATTCAAGATCCCTTTATATTCCATATGAGCTTTATGATGGGTTTTTACATTTCTTCACAAAATTACATTATTAGGATTTTGATGAAGCTTACATTGAGTCTCTAGATTACTCTATGTAGTATTGATATCTTAACAGTATTAAACCTTCAAATTATAAACAAAAGATGTTTTTCATAATTTTTATTTTTAATTTTCTTTCAGTAATGTTTTATAATTTTTAATATGTAGGCATTTCGCCTCTTGATTAAATTGGTTCCCAAGTATTTTTGAAGATATTTTAAATTGATTTTAAACTTTCTTTTTCAGATTATTTACACTGTTCTGTAGAAATAAGGCTAATTTTTATGTGTTGATTTTGTATACTGTAATTTTGCTGGATTTATTGATGAGATCTAACACTTTTTAATGTACTTTTCAGGGCTTACTAGAAATAAGGCCATGGTGTCTGAAAATATAGTTTTACAATTATGTTCCAATTTGGAAAACTGTTATTAATTTTATTTGTCTAATTGCTCTGCCCAGAATTTATAGTGTATATTAAATGTAAGCTGTGAAAACAAACATCCTTGTAGGTTTCTTATCTTAAGGAGAAATATTTCAGTTTTTCTCCATTTGGTATGATGTTACTATGGGCTTTTCATACATATATGGTTTTTATCATATTGTAAAAGTTTCTTTATATTCATAGTTTATAGAATATATTTATTATGTAAATGTGTTTGATTTAATCAAATGTGTTTTCTGCATCAATTTATATAATCATTGCTTCTTCAATCTATGCCAGTGATGCATGACATGGATTATTTTGAAAATTCAACGTTTACTTTCCTGAGATAAACCCCACCAGACCATGGTGTATAATTCCTTTCTTTTTTTTTTTTACTTTAAGTTCTGGGGTACATGTGCAGAATGTTCCTGTTTGTTACATAGGCATACACGTGCCATGGTGGTTTGCTACATTTCTTATGATGTTAGGTTACCTTTGATAGTATTTTTTTTGGATTTTCTACATATATATTTGTATTAATGGGGTTCTCCAGAGAGACAGAAACAATATGATAGATATAGATAGATAGATAGATAGATAGATAGATAGATAGATAGATGAAAGGGGATTAGTTTGGGGGATTATCTCATGTAATTATAGAGGCTGATATGTCCCAAGATAGGCTATCTGTAAGCTACAGAATTAAGACAGCTGGTGGTATGAAAACTCTCTGTCCAAAGGCCTGAGACCCCTGGGGATTTGCTACTATAGGTCCTGGAATTCAAAGGCAGAGAACCTATAGTTCTAATGACAAAGGGCAGGAGAAGATGGGTGTACCAGCTCCAGAATTCAGAATGAAAACTTACCTCTTCTTTGCCTTTTGTTCTGTCCAGACCCTCAGCCGATATGATGGTGCCTTCCCACATCAGCTGAGAGTGTTGCCTTCTTTACTCAGTCCACAGATATAAATGCCAATTTATTCTGGAAACATCGTCACAGACATACCCGGAAATAATGTCTTATCAGCTATTTGGGTATCTTTTAATTCAGTCAAGTTGATTCCTGAAATTTACCCTCACAATATTCATAAAAAGCATTAGGGTGTAAGTTTTTTTTTTTTTTTTTTGTAATGTCTTTGTCTGGCTTGTTTATCAGGGTAATGGTGACCTCATAGAGTAAGTTAGAAAGTATTCTGTCTTTTTATATTTTTTGGTAAAGTTTGAAAAGAATTAGTTTGTATTTTTTAAAATCTTTGGTAGAAATTATTAATGAATTTTTCTGGTACTGGTTTATTCTTTGTTGAGAAGTTTTCTGTTATGGATTAAATTTACTTATTTCTTTTAGATCTATTAGGGAATTTGTACTCCTTCCTATGACATCTTTGGTATTTTTTGCATTTCTCAGAATTTATCCATTTTATCTATATATGCAGCTTAGTGACATACAGTTATTCACAGTATTATTTTATAAATGTTTTAATTTCCATAATGCCCATAGTAATGTTTCCTTTTTATTTTTGAATGTAGTAATTTTCCCCATAGTCAATCAGGACAAAGGTTTTAAAATGTTGTTGCGTTTTTCTTTCAACAAACCATTTCTAGGCTGTATTGATTTTCTATATTGTTATTTTGTATATTTGTATTCAAAACAAGTAGATTCTTTTTTCCTCTGCTACTTTTGGCATTAGCATTTTACTTTCTGGTACCTCAAAGTGTACACGTAGGTTATTTATTTTAAATAACCCTTCTTTCTAATTAATGCATTTTCAGGTATAAATTTTAATTTAAGCAATATTTTTGCAGCATTCCATGAGATTTAGTATGTTGTATTTCATTTTCATTTGTATTGAAGTATTCTCTGTTTTACCACATCATTTATATTTTAACCTCTTAGCTAATTGAGAGTATATGCTTTACTTTCCATTATATTTATGATTTTCAAGTTTTCATTCTGTGATTGATTCTGGTTTATTTCATTGTTGTTAGAAAAAATATTTTGTATAATTTCAGTTTTGAAGTTTATTAAAACTTGTGGCCTAAGGCCTAACATGTCCTCTGTTTTCATACTGATCAGTTGTCTTCTTACTCATTCAATAGTTAGAGCCATTGAAATCTCTAACACTCTAGAACTCTCTGTTTCTTTAATTATTTTCATTAATGCTGCACATATATGAGGGATCTGTTGTTAAGTGTATACATGTTTATAATTGTTATATCTATCTTCTTGAATTAAAAAATTATCAATATATAATGTCTTTGACGTTTCAGGACTTAAAAAATATATTTTGTCTGATAATCTGCCATTTTTCAGACTATCACTGATCCAGAAATTGTGTGGGGTAAGAAAAAATACAACACGATAAAACTTTTAAAGTTACTTCTTTTTTTAATTTGACTTTTCTTGGTGGCTAGAAATCTTTGACTGTTTTTCATATTTATGATACTTGGATATGACCAGTTTCTGGTTATTTTTTGATGTTTCTGTAAAGAAGCAGGAGTTTGAAGGTTATTACTTCAGCAATTCTGTTGTCATTTCACACTGTGTTTTTAGTCTTGTTTTTCTCTTTATAGGAATTTCTTTGGGTACAGTCTCATTCTGCTTTCAGATTCTCTTTTTGTTTTATATCTTTCAAAATTTGACAATAATGTGTCTCAGAGTGGATCTTTTTGAATTTAATTTGCTTGGAATTTGTTGGGCTGTTTTATATTTAGTTTATGCCTTTCATTAAATTTGGGAGGTTATCCACCATTAGCACTTAAAATACTCCTTCTGCCTTTTTATTTTTTTCTTCTCCTTCTGAGACTTTCGTAAATGTATATGTTGGTCTGATTGATGGTATACTACAAGTCCCTTGCACTGTTTTTTTCTGTTCCTCAGATTTAAAAAGTTCATTTGGCTTAATCTTTATATATGCTGATTCTTTCTTCTGCCTACTTAAATCTGTTCCTCAAATTTTCTAGTAATTTTTTCATTTTGGTTATTGTACTTTTCAGTTCTACAGTTTTTATTTATTCCTATAATTTTTGTCTCTTAAATGATAACCTAATTTTGTTCATGCATAATTTGTTTCTAATAGATTTCCTCTAGCTCTATGGACATATTAAGTGAGATGATTTAAACATTTGTATAATAACTCTAATGTTTAAGCTTCTTCAAAGACAGTTTTTGTCCAATATATTTGTAAGGCTGGTTGCCTTGCCAGGAGTCAAATGAACACATTCATCACTCTCCGCACCTGATAACTGTGTCATCACCCGAGCTCATTATCTGGCTTCCCCACAAAGCTTCCCCGCACCCGCCTCTGCATACCATGCCCAAGCCCACACTCAGCACTAAATTATGCATCCAACCTCCAGCCCACTGTTAAAAGACCCTGCAGAGAAATTTTTTTAAAAGAAGCCCCACCGTTCCCTGCCCAGCAACAGCCTGCCCCATACAACCCTGGCAGGCCTGAGTATCGAAGGTCCTGCGCACCTACCAATGGCAGCTAGTTTCATGTACTTCCTACTTTAACTCCATGTACTTCCTGCTCCTCAACAGCCAATAGAAATGCCTTTTCTTTGTTTCCCCAGTAGTCAATCAAGGCCCACTTACCCAAAGTCCTGCCCACCTACCAATGGCAGCTAGTTTCATGTACTTCCTACTTTAACTCCATGTACTTCCTATTCCTCAACAGCCAATAGAAATGCCTTCTCTTTGTTCCCCTGTAACCAATCAATTGCCTGCACGCCCCATAAAACCCCACACCCTGAACAGCCGGGCGCGACTTCTCTGGCCCCTCTTGGACCACTGAAGGTGCCCAGGAGCTGAATAAATTGGCTTCTCACCTTTTTTTATACCTGCCTCAGTTTCCTCATTTTACCTCGGCAATAAATCTTATAATATTTTTCTTTTAAATGAGCTATACTTTTTTCTTTCTTATTTACTGGAAAATATACTCTCTGGGTGACATCTTTCCTAAAAACTGTACATTAAATATTATAATGTGTTAATTCTGGAAATTAGTTTATCCTCCTCTTTTCCAGGATTTGTTATTCTTGATAGTTAAAGGCTTAGCTTCTTTTTATCCAGTGTTTTTACAGACCTTTTAGAATGCCTGAAGATTAAACAAATTAAAACAAAACAAAAAACTTCACCAGTTTTTTTTAGACTGACTTCGTGTTGGGGTACGTTTTTCAACACTTAGGTGGAACATTCACAATTTTGCCTCTGTCTTCAGTTCCTGCCAACACTAAGCTTACAGATCTCTCAGTGTTGAAGGCTTAGAGTTTTCTCAACTCTTTTCTGTACATATATTTTTCCTGGACATGTATATGACTTTCTTAAATCTCAAGTGCTTTGGAATGCCCTAATTTTTCAAAGAAAAATCTATAGTTTTTTCTTCTAGACTCATCATGTTCTATTACATGTAACAAATGTAACGTTTTGCTACAGGCAGTGTCAGAGGTTTTTGTTTTTTTGTTTTTTGTTTTTTGTTTTTTTTCCAATCACCTTGCAATTCTTTTGAGCAATGTCCGTCACTTTTCTACCCAGTAAGGGAAATCAAAGATGATTATCTTGTTTTTTCCCTTCAAGTATCCCCCATATGAGTTAGAACAAACAAAATAATTTGTTAATATGGTCTACTCTGCTCTCTCAGGAACCAGGAACCAAGGTCCCACACTAAGAATGTAGGTTGCCATCTTTCAGACTATCACTGATCCAGAAATTGGGTGAGGCAAGAGCAGGTATAAAACCACAAAACTTTTAAAGTTACCTTTTTTGATTTTGCTTTCCTTGGTGGCTATAAATATTTGACTGTTTTTTATATTTCTGATATTTGAATATGACAGTTAGTTATTTTTTGATATTTCTGTAAAGAAATGGGAGTTGGAAGTTTACTTCTCCACCAATTCATGTTGTCACTTCATACTGTGTTAATTTTTCTGTATTTTTTTCTCTTTATATAATAATAATAATAATTATTATTATTGAAACATAGTCTCATTCTGTTGCCCAAGCTGGAGTGCAGTGGCATGATCTTGGCTCACTGCAACCTCTGCCTCCCAGGTTCATGCAATTCTAATGCCTCAGCCACCTGAGTAGCTGGGATTAGAGACATGTACCTCCAGCTTAGCTAACTTTTGTATTATATGAGAAAAAACAGGAGGAACTGCAAACTAAAATTATAATACTTTGTGTTATACTTACCCACATAGTTATCATATGGATGATTTATATAGTTTTTCATATAGTTTTAAGTTACTATTCAGTGTCGTTTTATTTCAGCCTGAAAGATTTCATTTACTATTCTTGCAGATCATGTCTTACAGAAACAAACTCCTTCAGCTTTTGTTTATCCGGGAATGTCTTAATTTCTCTTCCATGCTTAAAAGGGTATTTTTGCCAGATATAGAATTCATCATTTATAGTTTGGGCTTATTTTTAAGCCCTTGAAATGTGTCATTTCACTGCATTCTAGACAGCATTGTTAATGATGATAAACCAGCTGTGCATCATACTGAGAATCCCTTGAAATTGATCAGTCACTTCTCTCTCTGTCACCCCAGGCTGGAGTTTAGTGGCATGATCTCAGTTCACTGCAACATATCACTCGCAGGTCCAGGTCCAAGTGATTCTTGTGCCTCAGCCTTTCGAATAGCTGGGATTACAGGGAGGTACCACCAGCCCAGCTAATTTTTGTTTAGTAGAAACAGTGTTTCCCAATGTTGGCCAGGCTGGTCTCAAACTTTTGCCCTCAAGTGATCTGCATGTCTCAGCTTCCCAAAGTGCTGGGTTTACAGGCATCAACCACAATGCCCAGTTAATTTTTATTGCCAGATATTACATTCATTTATTTTATTTCCTGATACTCAGTTGTCTGTTCATATTTAAGAATGATATTTTTATAAGTAGTTGATGGTTCATCTTTGTTTTTGTGTGTATAGCTCTGTGTCCACAGTTGGCCATTTTCCTTAATGCGAAGGTTGATTATGGGCTTTGTACATTGGCAAGATGTGTTACTTTGCAAGGTTTCTCTTGGGGTGTATTTGTGAGAAGTCTTACCAGAACATTGTGGAGTAGATTGTGGGAGTCCTTCAAGTGATAGGATGAGAATATCTTTATTCAAGTATATCATATCCCACACTTGGAACCCAAGTCCTATGCAGTTGGTTTATTCACTTTCCTTATTAAATAAACCTGTGTTTCTTACTTGCCTGTATCTTCTCTGGTATTCCTCTGGAAATATTGGATATTTTCTCCACAATTGTGTACATACTCTGCCCTACCTAGCCTGTTAATATGTTCTCATTAACTTTCTCTGTTATATAATTATTTCCTTGTAGTTTTTTACTTCCTATCATTTCACAGGGGTTTAAGAAAGAACAAAGAGTAAAAAATGTGATTAGTCCACTGTGTGGAAATTAAAACATACCAAACTGTTGCATTTTGTGAGATGACGCTTCTTGCTACCGAAACTGTGCTGAAAGAAATTTTCAGTTGTACAGTACTTTGGAAAATAAAGAAATAAGTAACATTCAAAAGGGAAAATGTCTGGGTTTTTTTATAGTCAAATAAGGAAGAATTTGTGAAAGAAAAAATTAGAGGCTTTAAACTTAGAAGTCTAAAATTCTTCTGTTGGCAAAACAAAGTGGGAAGGGGATAAATCTGAAAAGAATATCTGTTGAGTAATTTTCTTTATTATGTGACAGGTGTAAATCATGAGCTAAAGCCTTATCTGCTATGTTACAAAACTTTATTAGAGTTTTAAGTTAACAGAATTGAGGCCGTGTCATATTAATATATTAAAAGATCAATCTTCTGTACTTTGAAAATAAGTATTTGTAAATGAACTGAAGACTGACCATCTGTGAGCAGTACACAATTAATTTTTTGAAAATAACATATCTCCTGGGCTGAGAACTGCTTTAATGGAATAGCTATGACAAGATTGCTAAATGTTATTAAAAAGGAACAAATGACATGATCTAGAAATTTCCTCATCATATAGTACCAATTATAACAATTGCATTTTTTCTTTAGGTTTCAAAATATATAAAATTTTAGCCCAAAGGAATGAGGCCCTTTCTATGTTTACTGCTTTTTGAATCCTTTTTTATTCATTAATTAGGTCAATATCTATTAAGCACCTAATATGTTCCAGGCACTTGTAGGGGTATTGTGAACATAGTGGTTAACAAAATTGACCAAGTCTCTGTCTTTATGAAGTTTTCTGGGTATTCAGAAAACAAAAAAGTAAATAATAACATAGAATAATTATAAATCATAATAACTACAAAGAAGACATAACTGTTAAAGTAAAACACATGGAAGTGGTAATATTTTAGATATTATAAACAAAAATTCTTTCAAAGTACATGATATTTAATTTAAAATTTGAAGAATTAGAAGGTGCTAAACATAGAAAGTACATGAATAGAAATACAGAGGGACATTCCTGGCAGAAGAGACAGCAAGAGTAAAACCTTGAGGCTAAAGCCCTTGCAAAATTTGTAAATGAATTCACTTGTGTGGAAATTACAGTTGACCCTAGAGCAACATGGGTTTGAACTGCATGGGTCCACTCACACATGAATTTTTTCAGTAAATATTTATTTTTTTCCCTTCCATATTCTCCACATTTCTA
This sequence comes from Leontopithecus rosalia, assembly GCA_028533165.1. NCBI lineage: Eukaryota > Metazoa > Chordata > Mammalia > Primates > Cebidae > Leontopithecus > Leontopithecus rosalia. The sequence goes on along the minus strand of CM052670.1, from coordinate 66,754,993 downwards.
CCTCTGCTATACCCGAGAAAGCATGACCAACCTCTCTTCTTCCTCCTAAATCTATTCAACATGCAGACCATAAATATAAAGACCTTTTGTGATGATTCACTTCCACTTCATGAATAGAAAATATATTTTACCTTTCTTATGATTTATTAATACAATTTTCTTTTCTCTAGCCTCCCTTATTGTGAGAATAATGTATACAATACATATAACATTGACAACATTTTTTTCTGATTTTATATAAATAAAGAAAAAAGAAAATATGTGTTAATTTGCTATTCATGTTATTGATAAGGCTCTCAGTCAACAGTAAGCTATTAGTTTCTTTTTAGATTTTTATATTAGGTTCAATGGTACATATGCAGCGTTGTTATATAGATAAATACTGTGTCACAGAAGCTAAGTGTACACATTATTTCACTCCCCATGTAATAAACATAGAACTCAGTATGTAGTGGTTTTTTATTCTCACCCTCCTTCCTTCCTCTTATACTCAAGTAGAGCCAAGTGTCTGTTGTTTCCTTCTTTCAGTCCACATGTACTCGATGTTTTATTTTCACTTACGAGGACATGCAGTATTTAGTTTTCTTTACCTGTGTTAGTTCACTTAGGTTAATGGGCTCCAGCTCCATCCATGTTGTTGCAAAGGACATAGTCTCATTCTTTCTTATGGTTCTGTAATATTTCATGGTTTATATGTACCACATCTTTGTTATCCAGTCTCCTGTTGATGGGCATCTAGGTTGATTCCATATATTTGCTATTATGAAGAGTTCTGAAATTAACATGCACGTGGCTGTGTCTTTATGATAGAAATTTTTGTATTGCATTTTGGGTTTTGGGGTACATGTGACGAACATGCAAAATTGTTGCATAGGTACACACATGGCAGTGTGATTTGCTGCCTTCCTCCCCTTCACCTATATCTGGCATTTCTCCCCATGTTATTCTTCCCTAACTCCCCACCCACCATTGTCCCTCCCCTATTTCCCCCAACAAACCCTGTGTGCAATGCTCCCCTCCCTGAGTCCATGTGTTCTCATTGTTCAACATCCGCCTATGAGTGAGAACATGTGGTGTTTGATTTTCTGTTCTTGGGTCCGTTTGCTGAGAATGATGGTTTGCAGGTTCATCCATGTCCCTAGAAAGGACACGAACTCATCATTTTTGATGGCTGCATAATATTCCAGGGTGTATATGTGCCACATTTTCCCTGTCCAGTCTATCATTGATGGGCATTTGGGTTGGTTCTACATCTTTGCTATTGTAAACTGTGCTGCAATGAACATTTGTGTGCATATGTCTTTATAGTAGAACGATTTATAATCCTTTGGATATATACCCAGTAATGGGTTTGATGGGTCAAATGGAATTTCTATTTCTAGGTCCTTGAGGAATCGCCAAACTGTCTTCCACAATGGTTGAACTAATTTACACTCCCATCAACAGTGTAAAAGAGTTCCTATTTCTCCACATCCTCTCCAGCATCTGCTGTCTCCTGATTTTTCAATAACTGCCATTCTAACTGGCATGAGATGGTATCTCAATGTAGTTTTGATTTGCTTTGCTCTAATGAACAGTGATGATGAGCATTTTTTCATATGTTTGTTAGAAAAATTTATATTCCTTTGGGTATATACCTAATAATGAAATTGCTGGGTTAAATGGTAACTCTGCTTTGAGTTTTGTTGAGAAATCACTGAATTGCTTTACACAGTGGCTGAATAGATTTACATATTCATCTTCAGTGTAAGTGTTCCCCTTCTCCATAACCTGCACAGATTTTGTTATTGTTTTTTTTGACGTTTTAATAATAGCTGTTCTGACTGGTGTGAGACAGTATCTCACTGTGATTTTGATTTGAATTTCTCAAGTGATTAGTTACATTGTGCGTTTTTTCATGTGCTTGTGATCCATGTGTGTGTCTTCTTTTGTAAAGTGTCTATTTGTGTTATTTGCCTACTTTTTAATAGAATTGTTCTTTTTTGCTTGTTGATTTGTTTAAATTCTTTATGGATTCTATATCTATACATTTATTTAGTTAGTTTTTTTATTGTACTTTATGTTCTGGGGTACATGTGCAGATCATGCAGGGTTGTTGCATAGGTACACAAATGGAAAGGTGGATTGCTGCCTCCATCCCCTTGTCATCTCGATCTGGCATTTCTCCCTATGTTATCCCTCCCCAACCTCCCAACTCCAGGCCGTCCCTCCATTGTCATACCCACAAGAGACACCAGTGTGTGATGCTCACCTTCTTGTGCTCATGTGTTCTCATTGTTGAATATCTGCTCTGAGTGAGAACGTGCAGTGTTTGGTTTTCTGTTCTTTTGTTAGTTTGCTGAGAATGATGGTTTCCAGATTCATCCATGTCCCTACAAAGAACATGAACTCATCATTTTTATGACTATGTAGTATTCCATGATGTATATATATGCCACATTTTCTTTGTCCAGTCTATCATTGATGGGCATTTGGTGTGGTTCCAGGTCTTTGCTATTGTAAAAAGTGTTGAAATGAACATACATGTGCATGTGTCTTTATAATAAAAAAATTGTAATCCTTTGGGTATATACCCAGTATTGAGATACTGGGTCAAATGGAATTTCTATTTCTAGGTCCTTGAGGAATCACCACACTGTCTTCCACCACAATGGTTGAACTAATTTACACTCCCACCAAGAGTGTAAAATTGTTCCTTTTTCTCCACATCTTCTCCAGCATCTGCTGTCTCCTGATTTTTTAATAATTGTCATCCTACCTGGCATGAGATGGTATCTCTATGTGGTTTTGATTTGCATTTCTCTGATGACCAGTAATGATGAGTATTTTTTCATGTGATTGTTGACCTCACAAATTTCTTCTTTTGAAAAGTGTTTATTCATATATTTTGCACACTTTTCAATGGGTTGGTTTGTTTTGTTCTTGCAAATCAGCTTTAGTTCTTCCTAGATTCTGGGTATTAGGTGATCGTTAGATGGGTAATTTGCAAAAAAATTTTCCCATTCTGTTGGTTGCTGGTTCACTCTAATGATAGTTTCTTTTGCAGTGCAGAAACTCATAAGTTTAATTAGGTCCCATTTTTCTATTTTCACTTTTGTTGCCCATTGCTTTTGATGTTTTAGTCATGATGTCCTTGACTATGACTATGTCCTGAATGTTTTTGCCTAGGTTTTCTTCTAGGATTTTTATGACATTAGGTTTTATGTTTAAATATTTAATCCATCTGGAGTTTATTTTAGTATAGGGTATAAGAAAAGGGTTCAGTTTCAGCTTTCTGCACATGGCTAGCCAGTTTTCCCAAGATGATTTATTAAATAAGGAATCATTTTCCCATTGCTTTTTTGGCAGGTTTGTCGAAGATAAGATGGTTATAGATGTCTGATGTTTCTTCCAAGACCTCTGTTCCAGTTCACTTGTCTATATCTCTGTTTTGGTAACAGCACCATGCTGTTTTGATTACAATAGCCTTGTAGTATAGTTTGAAGTCAAGTAGTGTGAGGTCTCAAGCTTTGTTCTTTTTGCTTAGAATTTCCTTGGCTACGCAGGCTCCCTTTTGGTTCCATATAAAGTTTAAGTTGTTTTTTTCCAGTTCTGTGAGGAAGATCAATGCCAGCTTGATGGGGATAGCATTGAATCTATAAATTACTTTGGGCTATATGGCCGTTTTCAAGATGTTGATTCTTTCTAACCATGAACATGGAATGTTTTTCCTTTTGTTTGTGTCCTCTCTTATTTCCTTGAGCAATAGTTTGTAGTACTCCTTGAAGAGGTCCTTCACATCTTTGTTAGTTGTATTCTTATGTATTTTATTCTCTGTAGCAATTGTGAATGGGAGTTCACTTATGATTTGGCTCTCTGTTTGTCTGTAATTGATGTATAGGAATGCTTGTGATTTCTGCACATTGATTTTGTATTCGGAGACTTTGCTGAAGTTGCTTATCAGTTTAAGAGATTTTTGGCTGAGACGATGGGGTCTAATAAATACACAATCTTGTTGTCTGCAAATACAGACAATTTGACTTCCTCCTTTCCTAATTGAAAACCCTTTATTTCTTTTCCTTGTCTACTGCTCTGTCGAGAACTTCCAACATATCTTGAATAAAAATGGTGAGAGAGAGGGCCGGGCATGGTGGCTCAAGCCTGTAATCCCAGCACTTTGGGAAGCCAAGGCAGATGGATCACGAGGTCAAGATATCGAGACCATCCTGGTCAACATGGTGAAACCTCGTCTCTACTAAAGATACAAAAAATTAGCTGGGCATAGTGGCACGTGCCTGTAATCCCAGCTACTCGGGAGGCTGAGGCAGGAGAATTGCCTGAACCCAGGAGGCGGAGGTTGCAGTGAGCCGAGATCGTGCCATTGCACTCCAGCCCGGGTAACAAGAGCGAAACTCCGTTTAAAAAAAAAAAAAAGAAGTGGTGAGAGAGAGCATTCTTGTCTAGGGCCAGTTTTGAAAGGCAATGCTTCCCGTTTTTGCCAATTCAGTAAGAGTTTGGCTGTGAATTTGTTGTAAATAACTTTTATTATTTTGAGATATGTTCAATTAATACCTAGTTTATTGAGAGATTTTAGCATAAAGGGCTGCTAAATTTTGTCAAAGGACTTTTCCGCATCTATTCAGATGATCGTGTGGTTTTTCTCTTTGGTTCTGTTGATGTGATGAATTATGTAAATAGATTTAAGTTTGTTGAACCAGCCTTGAATCCCTGAGATGAAGCCTACTTGATTATGATGGATAAACGTTTTGATGTGCTGTTGCATTCAATTTGCCAGTATTTTGTTGAAGATTTTTGCATCTATGTTCATCTTGGATACTGGCCTGAAGTTTTCTTTCTTTTTTATTGCAATTTAGGTTTTGGAGTACATGTGAAGAAAATGCAAGATAGTTGCATAGGTACAAACGTGGCAGTGTGTTTTGCTGCCTTCCTTCCCTTGCCCTATATCTGGAATTTCTCCCCATGCTATCTCTACCCAACTTCTCACTCTCCACTGCCCCTCCCCTATTCCCCCCAACAGACCCCAGTGTGTAGTGTTCCTCCCTGTTTCCATGTGTCCTCATTGTCCAACATCTGCCTATGAGTGAGAATATGTTGTATTTCATTTTCTGTTCTTGTGTCAGTTTGCTGAGAATGATGTTCTCCAGGTTCATCCATGTCCCTAAAAAGGACACGAACTCATCGTTTCTGATTGCCGCATAATATTCCATGGTGTATATATGCCACATTTTCCCTGTCCAGTCTATCATTGATGGGCATTTAGGTTGATTCCAGGTCTTTGCTATTGTAAACAGAGCTACAATGAACATTCGTGTGCATGTGCCCTTATAGTAGAATGATTTATAGTCCTTTTCATATATACCCAATAACGGAATTGCTGGGTTAAATGGAATATCTATTTCTAGGTTCTTGAGGAATCACCACACTGTCTTCCACAATGGTTGAACTAATTTACACTCCCACCAGCAGTGTAAGAGTGTTCCTATTTCTCCACATCCTCTCCAGCATCTGTTGTCTCCAGATTTTTTTAATGATCACCATTCTAACAGGCATGAGATGTTATCTCATTGTAGTTTTGCTATGCATTTCTCTAATGACCAGTGATAATGAGCATTTTTTCATATGTTTGTTGTCCTCATGTATTTCTTCTTTTGTAGTGTCTGTTCATATCATTTGGCCACTTTTGAATGGGCTTGTTTGTTTTTTTCCTGTAAATCTGTTTGAGTTTTTGTAAATTCTGGATATCAGCCCTTTGTCAGATGGGTAAACTGCAAAAACATTTTCCCATTCTGTTGGTTGCCAATTCACTCTGACTGTTTCTTTTGCCGTGCAGAAGCTGTGGAGTTTGATTAGGTCCCATTTGTCTGTTTTGGTTTTTGTTGCCAATGCTTTTGGTGTTTTGGTCATGAAGTCCTTGCCTACTCCAATGTCCTGAATGGTTTTGCATATATTTTATTCTAGGGTTTTTCTGGTGTTAGGTCTTATGTTTAAGTCTTTAATCCATCTGGAGTTAATTTTAGTGTAAGGTTTCAGGAAGGGGTCCAGTTTCTGATTTCTGCACATCGCTAGCCAGTTCTTCCAACACCATTTATTAAACAGGGAATCCTTTCCCCATTGCTTGTTTTTGTCAGGTTTATCAAAGATTGTATGGTAGTAGGTATGTTGTGTTGCCTCCAAGGCCTCTGTTCTGTTCCATTGGTCTATATCTCTGTTTTGGTGCCAGTATTATGATGTTTTGATTACTGTAGCCTTGTAATATAGTTTGAAGTCCGGTAGTGTGATGCCTCCCACTGTGTTCTTTTTACTTAGAATTGACTTGGCTATGTGGGCTCCCTTTTGGTTCCATATGAAGTTTAAGGTGTTTTTTTTCCAGTTTTGTGAAGAAGGTCTTTGGTAGCTTGATGGGTATAGTGTTGAGTCTGTAAATTACTTTGGGCAGTACGGCCATTTTTATGATATTGATTTTTCCTAACCATGAACATGGACTGTTTCTCTATCTGTTTGTGTCCTCTCTTATTTCATTGATCAGTGGTTTGTAGTTCTCCTTGAAGAGATCCTTTACATTCCTTGTTAGTTGTATTCCTAAGTATTTTATTCTCTTTGTAGCAATTGTGAATGGCAGTTCATTGTTGATTTGGGTCTCTTTAAGTCTCTTATTGGTGTATAGGAATGCTATGATTTTTGCACATTGATTTTGTATCTTGAGACTGCCTGAAGTTTTCTTTTTTAGATGAGTCTCTGCCAGGTTTTGGTATCAGGATGATGTTGGTCTCATAAAATGAATTAGTGAGGATTCCCTCTTTTTATATTGTTTGGAATAGTTTCAGAAGGAATGGTACCAGGTCTATTTTGTATCTCTGGTGGAATTTGGCTGTAACCCCATCTGGATCTGGGTTTTTTTTATTGGTAGGCTATTAATTGCTGCCTCAACTACAGATCTTGTTATAGACCTATTCAGGGATTCAACTTCTTCCTGGTTTAGCCTTGGGAGTATGTATGTGTCCAAGAATTTATCAATTTCTTCTGGATTTCTTTGTTTATGTGCATAGAATTATTTGTAGTAATCTCTGATGGTGCTATTTCTGTGGCTTCTTTGGTAATATCCCCTTTATCACTTTTTATTGCATCTATTTAATTTTTCTTTCTTTTTTTATTAGTCTGGCTTGTGGGCTATTTTCTTGATTTCTTAAAAAAAACAGCTCAGTTTTATTGATTTTTTGAAGGGTTTTTGTGTCTTTATCTGCATCAGCTCTGTTCTGATCTCAGTTATTTCTTGTCTTCTTCTAGCTTTTGTGTGTTTCTGATCTTGCTCCTCCAGCTCTTTCAATTTTGATGATAGGGTGTCGATTTTAGATTTTTTCTCACTTTTCATGTTGGCATTTGTTTCTATAAATTTCCCTCTAGACACTGCTTTAAATGTGTCCCAGAGATTCTGATACATTGTGTCTTTGTTCTCATTGGTTTTGAAGAATATCTTCATTTCTTGTTTATCCAGCAGACGTTTGGAAGCAAATTTTTTAGTTTCTATGTAGTTGTGCAGTTTTGAGTGAGTTCCTTAATCCTGAGTTCTAATTTGATTGCAATGTGGTCTGGCGGAATGTTCTTTATGATTTCCATTCCTTTGCATTTGCTGAGGAGCTATTTACTTCCAATTATGTGGTCAACTTTAGAGTAAGTCCTATGTGGTGCTGAGAAGGATATATATTCTGTTGATTTGGGTTGGAGAGTACTGTAGATGTCTATTAGGACTGCTTTGTCCAGATCTGAGTTCAAGTCCTGGATATTCTTGTTGATTTTTTTGTCCCATTGATCTGTCCAATATTGACAGTGGATTGTTAAAGTCTCCCACTACTATTGTGTGGGAGCCTAAGTCTTTTTGTAGGTCGTTATAAACTTGCTCTATGTATCTGGTGCTCCTGCACTGAGTACATATATCTTTAGGATTCTTAGCTCTTCTTGTTGCATTGATCCTTTCACCATTATGCAATACCTTACTTTGTCTCTTTTGATATTTGTTGGTTTGAAGTCCATTTTATCAGAGACTAGGATTGCAACCTCTGTTTTTCTTGCTCTTGATTTTCTTGGTAAATCTTTTTCCATAACTTTATTTTGAGCCTATATGTGTCATTGCACATGAGATGGGTCTCCTTAATATGACACACCAATGGGTCTTGACTTTTTATCCAGTTTGCCACTATGTGTCTTTTAATTGAGATATTTAGGCCATTTACAGGTAATGTTAATATAGTTATATATAAATTTGATCCTGCCATTTTGTTACTTTTTAATTTTATTTTATTTTTGCCTGTTAGCTGATGCAGCTTTTCATTGCATCATTGGTCTTTACCATTTTGTATGTTCTTGGAGTGGCTGGTACTGGTTGTTCCATTTCGTGTTGAGGGCTTCTTTTAGAAGATCTTATAAGGCAGGTCTGGTGGTGATGAAGTCTCTCAGTAGTTGTTTGTAAAGAATTTTATTTCTGTTCATTTGTGAAGCTTAGTTTGGCTAGTTATGAGATTCTGGGTTGAAAGTTCTTTTCTTTAAAGATGTTGAATATTGGTCCCCACTCTCTTCTGGCTGTAGAGTTTCTGATGAGAGATCCACTGTGGGTCTGATGGGCTTCCCTTTGTGGGTAACCTGACCTCTCTCTCTGTCTTCCCTTAGCATTTTTTTCTTCATTTCAAACCTGGTGAATCTGATGATTATGTGAATTGGGTTGCTCTTCTTGAGGAATACTTTTGTGGTGTTCTCTATATTTCCTGAATTTGACTTTGGCCTGCCTTTCTAGGTTGGGGAAGTTTGCCTGGGTAATGTCCTGAAGAGTGCTTTCCAATTTGGATTCATTCTCCGTGTCACATTCAAGTACACCAATCAAGCATAGATTAGGTCTTTTCACATAATCCCATATGTTTTGGAGGCTTTGTTCATTTCTTTTCACTCTTTTTTCTCTAGTCTTGCCTTCTCATTTTATTTCATTGAGTTGATGTTCTATTTCTGATATCCTTTCTTCTGCTTGATCTATTCGGCTACTGAAACTTTTGTACACTTAGTGAAGTTCTTGTGCTGTGATTCCAGCTCCATCAAGTCATTTATATTGGTCTCTAAGCTAGTTATTCTAGTTAGCAACTTGTCTAACATTTTTTCAAAGTTTTTAGTTTCTCTGCATTGGGTTGGAACATGTTTCTTTAGCTTAGAGGAGTTTGTTATTACCCACCTTCTGAAGACTGCATCTATCAATTCATCAAATTCATTCTCCATTCTGTTTTGTCTCCTTGCTGGTGAGGAGTTGTGATCCCTTGGAGGAGGAGAGGCATTCTAATCTTTAATGGTTTCATCCTTTTTGCACTGGTTTCTTCCCATCTTTGTGGAATTATCTAGCTTTGATCTCAGGGAGAGGCTTGTTGATGCAGTGTGTCCCTTGTTTGCCTGTAGAGGTGCTGCTGGGCTGCCACAGACTAAGTCTGGCTGCTGTGTAGGCTTCCTGTGTCCTTTGTTTACACAGGGAGATTAGACCCACCTCTGTAACGGCGGAGGCCTTTCCCCTCACTGAGCTCAATCCTTCCAAGTCGAGCTTGAACTGATGTGCTGCCTGTGAAACCCTCAAATGAGAGGGCTTTGGCCTGCTGGGCTTTGTGCAGGGAGGAACCCCCAGCCTATTGCCTGTGTCCCTGCTTTTAGCACCGCCTCTCTCTGGAGGGGGCACTAGCTCTGTCCTGCAGGATCTCAGAGCCAGCCAATGCATCTGCCTCGATCTGTGCCAACAATCCATGGTCCCTGCAGGGGCTACTATTCAACTCTGTGCAGGTAACTCGGGCACTTTTCAGCTAGACAAAGATATCCTGGTCTGTGGGTTGCATAGGCTTTGTTAGAAGCACAGTAGCTGGATTGGTGTGCCAGAGGAAAGAAGCCCCCAATCCTCTGATCAGATGTACTTCCTGGATGGAGCAGCACCCCACCTCACCTTGCTTTGCCCTCTTTGGTCTATGCTCACTGTCCAACCAGTCCCATTGAAATGATCCTAGTACCTCATTTGGAGATGCAGAGATCACTTTCTGTGTTTCTTTCAATGGAAGCTGCGCACTGGAGCTGTTTCTATTCTGCCATCGAGGCTGAAAGATTTATAATACCTGCCATTTCTTTGGAGGACAAAAATGATGCCATATTTCTGGGATGGAAGCAGATTTGCTCTTAGTCTGGTGTATTCACTGCAAAACCTCCAACTCCCACTACAGGTTTGGGACATGTCTGCCCCTAAGCAGAAGTGATCATATACTAGCTCTTTTTTGAATGCGTAGTTTGCAAATATTTTCTCTCATTCTGTATGTTGTTTGTTTCCACTTTTGATAGTTTATCTTGATACCTCAAGCTCTTTAGTTTAAGTAGGTCTCACGTGTCAATTTTTGTTTTTGTTGCAATTGTTTTTAAACATGTTTGTAATTAAATCATTGCCATGTTCTATGTCTTGAATGGTATTTTCTAGGTTATTTTCCAGGGTTTTCATAATTTTAAGTTTTATATTTAAGTTTTTAATCTATCTTGACTTGATTTCTTTATGTGGAGTGAGGAAGGGACCCAGTTTCAATCTTCTGCATAGGGCTATCCAGTTCATTTATTGAAAGACGAGTCTTTTTCCCGTCTCTTATTTTGACTGGCTTTGTCAAAGTTAAGACGGTTGTCAAAGGTAAGAAGCATTGTTTCTATGCTCCCTATTTTGTTTCATTTGTCTACTTGGCTTTTATTACCAGTATCATCCTGCTTTGATTACTGTAGCCTTGTAGTATAGTATGAAGCTGAATAATGTAATACCTCCATCATTGCTGTTCTTGCTTAGGATTGCCTTCATTTTTCAAGCTCTTTTATGGTTTCACATAAATTTTAAAATACATTTTTATATTTCTGTGAAAAATATAATTGGTAGTTTGATAGAAATACCATTGAATCTGTAAATTGTTTTTGGTAATATGGTCATTTTACAATATTGATTCTTTCTATCCATGGACATGGAATGTTTTTCATTTGTTTTTGTCATCTGTTTCTTTCTTTCTTTTTTTTTTTTTTGAGATGGAGTTTTACTCTTGTTGACTAGACTGGAGTGCAGTAGTGCAATCTTGGCTCACTGCAGCTTCTGTCTCCCTGGCTCAAGGAATACTGCCTCAGCCTCCCAAGTAGCTGGGATTACATGTACCCACCACCATGCCCAGCCAATTTTTCATCTTTTTAGTAGTGATGGGGTTTTGCCATGTTGGCCAGGCTGGTCTCAAACTCCTGGCCTCAGATGATCCACCCACCTTAGCCTCCCAAATTGCTGGGATTACAGGCATAAGCCACCATGCCTGGCCTGTCATCTGTGATTTTTTTAAGCAACGTTTTGTAATTCTCATCATAAACATCTTTCATTCCCTTGTTAGCTTCATTCCTAGGTATTTTATTATTTTTGTTATTATTGTAAATAGAATTGGGTTCTTGATTTGGCTCTCAGCTTGGATGTTGTTGGTGTATAGAAATGTTACTAATTTTTTGTACATTGATTTTTGTATCCTGAAACTTTATTGCAGTTGTTTATCAGATCAAGAAGCTTCTTGGAAGATGTAGTTGAGTTTTTAAAGTATAGAATCATATTGTCTGCAAACAGAGATAGTTTGACTTCATCTTTTCCCTTTTTAACTGCCTTTGATTTCTCTTGCCTGATTGCTTTGGACAAGATTTCCAGTACTATGTTATATAATAATGGTGAGAGAGAACATTCTTCCCTTGTGCTGGCTTTCAAAGGGAATATTTTCAGGCTTTGCTCATTCAGTATCATGTTGGCTGTGGGTTTGTCCTAGATGACTCTCATTCACTCATTATTTTGTGGTATGTTCTTTCCAAGTCTAGTTTGTTAACGGCTTTTAATATAAAGAGATGATAAATTTTACCAAAAGTCTTTTCTGCATCTCTCAAGGTAATTCTATGTTTTTTGTTTTTAGTTTTGTTTATGTGGTAAATCACATTTATTTATTTACATACATTGAACCAACCTTGCATTCTAGAAATAAAGCCCACTTGACCATGGTGGATTTTCTTTTTGATGTACGGTTGAATTTAGTTTGTTACCATTTGTTGATACTTTCTGCATCTATGTTTGTCAAAAATATTAGCATGAAATTATATTTTTTGTTGGATCTCTGCCAGGTTTTGTTATTAAGATGGTGCTGGCCTCAAAGAATGGTTTAGGGGGAGTACGTACTCCTAAGTTTTTTGGAATAGATTTAGTAGAAATGGCACCAGGTCTTATGTATACGTTTGGTAGAATTTGGCTGTAAAACCTTCTAACCTGGGGCTTTTCCTGATTAGTAGACTTTTTATTACTGATTCAATTTCAAAATTCATTATTGGTCCATTCAAGGATTTAATTTATTTCTTTCAATCTTTGGAGATTGTATGTTTCCTGAAATTTATGTATTTCTTCTAAGTTTTCTTTCTTGTGTGCATATAGGTGTTTGTAGTAGTCTCTGGGTTTTTAAATTTTTTTTAAATTTTGTTCAGTCAATGATAATGTCCCCTTTCTCATTTCTAATTTTGTTTATTTATTTGTATCTGCTCTGTTTTCTTCTTTATTTATCTAGCTAGCTTTTTATCCATTTTATTTATTCTTTGAATAACTGAAATATTTGCTAATTAATTTTAGGATTTTCTCATCTCAATTTTATTTTTGGATCAGCTGATTTTGGATATTTCTTGTCTTCTGCTAATACTGGAATTTGCTTGCTCATGTTTCTCTAGTTACTCTAGAAGTGATGTTAAGTTGTTAATTTGAGATCTTTCTAACTTTTTTATGTGGGCATTTTAGTGTTATAAAGTTTTCTCTTAACACAGCTTCGGCTCTGTTTCAGAGATTCTGGTATATTGTATCTTTGATATTATTTGTTTCAACAAATATTGATTTCATTTTTCACCCAATGGTTATCCAGGAGGAGGTTCTTTACTTTTCATGTAATTGCATGTATTTGAACAATTTTCTTAATATTATTTTTTGTGTTTTTTTATGCTGTGGTTCAAGAGTGTGATTGGTATGATTTCAGTTTCTTTGAATTTGCTCTGGATTTTTTTATGTCTGTATTTTTACGTGTGCTTGCATAGTTGATATTAGAGTATGTGCCGTATAGTGATGAGAAGAATGTATATTCCTTTGAGTTTTGGTGGAGAGTTCTGTAGATGTATTCAGAGGGCTGAAGCTTTGTCCAGGTTATTTATGCATAGCAGAGCCTTTGCCCTTGCTATCACAGGGGTTTCTGTTAGCAAAGTGTTTTTCATGTTCAAATTTGGGCTGCGGCCCTGTAGATAGTACTCAAGCATAATGACTGGTATACAGGCTCTTGCTTAGCCACATTGCTCCTTTGTATTTCCTCGCAATTGCAGCCATTCTGTCTCTAAATGCTCTAAAGATTTGGGTTTCTCTCTCACGTGAGTGTTGGCTGCAGCCCTTGGCATGGCATTCCCAGGCTGTACACTGCAGCCCTGGAGCAATCTCAATCTTTAAGTTATTTCCCCAGTTTGGAGGCAGTAGGAGCAGAAAACTTGAAAGTGGCAATGGCAGAGGATTTTTCACTTGTTTCTTGGGGCTCCAACCCATAGAAATGCAGAGCCACTACCAATCGGTGCATTGGACTTGGAATGGGGCCACTACATTTTGGACCCTAGCTTGAAAGTGGGCACTGCCTGGGGATGAACAGTGGGAGAGGGGTGGCTCAACGGGGAAACCAACTGGTGTCTTTTGCTTAGGGCAGCTGCACTTGCTGGAGGTGTGGTTAAAACACTCGGGATCTTTGTTGTTCCCCATTCCAACAGCAGCAAGGGCAGTACCATTGCAATGACATTGACAGTGGCAGTGGGGCTTTTAGTTGCCTCTGGAAGCTCCACCTCAGAGGAACATGGTGCCACTCCTACTGGGAATTTTCTGCCAGGGGGTGAAGCAGCTGTTTTGCTGGCCCAAGACAAGGACCCGGTTTGTTGAAGAGCAGGGCATCTAGAGTTTACCAAGAGGGCAAAATGGGCACCTCTCATTATGGTAACTGTGTCATGCTGGGAGTACAAGTAAAGCCCTCAGGCTCTTTGTTCCTTCTCTAGTCCAATGTGAGCTGGTGCAGAACAGCTGTTGCTGTCATGGCAGTGGCAAAGGCATTGTTAGTTGCCTCTGGAAGCACCTCAGTCTGGGATGGGGCTGCTTTTCTGAAGGCCCAATATGAAGGCCTTGACTGGTGAAGAATGAGGGTTGAGGGCTCACAGGGAGAAGAAATAGAGTTCCTCACCCTATGGTATAGTGAGGGTTTCATGCTGCAAGCATGAGTAAAGTCCTCAGGCTCTATTTCCCTTCCAGTCTGAGGTCAGCAAGGGCAGAATCACTGCCTTGGCAGTGGCAGAGGGTCTGCTGTTTACATCTGGGAGACCCTCCCACAGGGAAATGCAGAACCACAAGCAGTAGAAATGTTCAGATATGCGTGGGAAAGCTATTCTATGGTTCTGAGCCAGGGGCCTTGTCTTGTGGACAGTAGAAGGCGGAGGCTCACAGGGTAGAAACTCTGGGTTCCTCTTCACATGGTGACTGCAGTGTACTGGAGTTTCCAGCATAGTGAACAGGCCCTTTGCTCCTTCCCAGCCCAAGGACATTAAAGGTGGTAACACTGGAGCTGCAATGGTAGAGGGGCTGTATGTTGTCTCTGGGATTTCCTACTCAGAGCAATACAGAGCTGCCACCAAGTAAAGTCTTCAGGTGGGGGCAGGGTGATTGGGTTGGGAGCCCAGGTCAGGAAGTATTTGCCATTGAAGAGTAGCAGAGGTGGGTAACTGTGTGGAAAATAATCTGGGAACTTCTCTGTAAGGCTGCTCTGCACAGGGAGCACAGGGAGGGGGTGGTCAGTGGCAGGGAAGAGTGGGGGGTCCATCAGAGTGGAAGTCTGAGTCAGTCCCCAACCACTATAGCCCCCCCTGAGCCTGAGGGCAACAGGAGAAAGGGCTGTGGAACAGCCAAAATAGCAAACTGCCTGATCAGTCTGAGAGCTCTGTCCCAGGAAATTGCACAGCTGCTCCTAGCCCAAAAGCCCAGGTTGGGAATGGCTGAAGTTCTAGGTCAAAAGGCCCCGCCTAGAGACAAGTAGCATGGCAGGGAACCATGTGGAAAGTAGTCTGGCTGCTCTTCTGTAAGGCAACTGGAGAGTTACATTGAGTGATTATGGTGTACCTTCCAGAACCTGAGGACAACAAGAATGAAGGCTGCAGAGCAGCAAAAATGGTAGTCTGCCTTTCCCTCTGGAAGCTATGTCCCAGGCCATTGCAGAGCTAATTCCAACCTGAGAAGTTAGATGGGGCTGCGTTTGCCTTGTTAGCATTCCAGGTGAGACTTATTTTGTGAGCTGAGATAAAGGTGAGGCCTGAAGTGTGTTGCTGCTAAGTCCTGTGGATTCTGTCCATTTTCTGAAGGCACATGAGGGATCCTGGCCTCCCCTATTGCTGGAGCTGCAGACACTGGTGTTGAGACGCCCAGGGATCCAGGGCTCTCAGGACTGCACAGGGGCCTGAGCAGCAGCTCTGTCCAGATCCCATGTAGCTTTCCATATCAGTCTGGAGGTTCTGGTGGGGAAGGCTTACAGAGGAGCTCCTGAACACCAGAGATGCAAAGTTCCATGACAGAAGCATGAGTCCCTGGGGACTGTCAATCACTCACTGTTTCTTGGTAGTGGGGAAGAAGAGAACAACCCGACCCATGGCCTCCACTGGCTTCATGCCCCTCTGGTGGGCAGTTTTCCTATCTTGCTTGTTCCCATTTTCCATGGGTCAGGTTGTTTCCTTAATGAATCCCAGTGTGTCCACCTGTAGGTGACTGAATAACAGACAGAGGCTGCAGCAGGGCCACCTAGGGCCTCCTGGTTATGAGTGGTGGTGAAGGAGTGGTTCAACTGGGAGAACAACTGCCATCTTCTGCTTCAGGCAGCTGCATTTATGGGACATGAGGTTAAAGCATTCAGGGCTTTGCTGCTCCCTTTTGTATGAAGGACACTGTAGTGAAGAACATGGAGCAGTGGAGATGGGACACAAGCTGGGCTAGTTATTAGTTTTGGGGTGTCAAAAGTTATACATGGATTGTCAACTGTGCAGAGGGTTGGTGCTCTTAACCTCCATGTTGTCCAACACCCAACTGTATGTGTTATAGAGGCAATATAGTATTAACACTTAAGTGTATCGTCTTTAGAGATCAGATAGTTGATGTTCAAATCACAAGTTTATCACTTCCCCTAAATTTTTACACTAGTTGTAAGATCCTGCCTAATCAAGTAACTTCATCTGTGAGCCAAACACATCATAAGAACTTGGTAAATTATAGTTGCGAATTTTTATTTGCTTCTTACTAGACTGTGAATGACTTTAGTTCACAAACTATAACTTAGTAATGATTATGTCTCAAGAGCCTATAAAAATGCATGATCAGTTCTAGCCAATGTTTAATGAATGAATAAAAATGAACGAAGCATATGTATTAAAAATGCTAATGTTTTATTTGGTCTCACCAGAGTACATTTATCTATGAAATGCATAATTTAGTGAGGTTTATTTTTGGAAAGTTTTTATGAAATGGCTATTGTAGAACAACTCAGAAACAGACCAAACTGCCTGATTAGAGGTTGAACTAGTAAATAACAAAAAATAGGTTTTTTTAAATCATGTTGCAAACAACATGTTGCCAGCTATCTTTGTTACCTTACTAGACCACTAGAATCACCAGATATATTTGTCATTTAACATTTATTCTACATGGGACATCACATAAAATTTTTTCTATGCCCTGTGAGATAAATGATATTATATCCACATTTTGTAGATGAGGAAATAAAGGCATAGGAAATGTGTGTAACTGACCCCCACATTTACAGCTATTAGAAGGTAGATGCAGTTCTTGAACTATACAGGCTGCCTCTAGACTTAATTCTCTTAACCATTATGCTATATACATAAGATAAGGGAAACACAGCTGCCTCAGTTCTTTTTGTGCAGATAATTCAAGAGAGTAGACAATGACTTTCACTTAAAATAAATAAATAAATAAATAAATAAATAAATAAATAAATGGGCTATTTGCCAAAGGAACATAAACATGGAAATTTTAGCAAGTACAGTGATATGTAAACCAGTACAATATCAGAGTACTCAAAAGTTAAAAGCAGGTCTTGTTCTATTACAGTATAGTTTTCTTTTTTTCTAATTTACTTAAGATTACTTAGGTAATACACAACTTTCTCATTTAACTCTCTAAACATTAGATTTCAGTAGCACTGAATTATTATGATTATATTCTTTAACATTTAAAAAACACCATCAATAAATTATAAATTATAGAGAAACTATAAAATATACCCTTATTCCAACTACTTGGCAATAAGTAAATCCTTGACCTGCTTTTGGAGAAAAGACATGTAAAACAAGGAGAATGTAGTGACAGGGAAAAAATACCAACCGCTGAAAAATAAAACAAAATAAATACCTGTCTTCTTTTATAAGGCTAGATCTATGGGAAACATGTCATTTCAAAAATTTGCCTTTATTTTTTTTAAATTTTTATTGCAATTTAGGTTTTGGGGTACATGTGCAGAACATGCAAGATAGTTGCATAGGTACACACGTGACAGTGTGTTTTGTTGCCTTCTGCCCCTTCACCCATATTTGGCATTTCTCCCCATGCCAT
>CM052670.1:66717132-66736783 GCA_028533165.1 Leontopithecus rosalia | reverse complement strand
AAACTTGTGCATGCTTCACGAAGTTCTCATGTTGTGTTTTTCAGTTCCTTCAATTAATTGATATTCCTCTCTAAGTTGTCCATTCTTGTTATCATTTCCTCAAATCTTTTTTCAAATCTTTTTTCAAGGTTCTTAGTTTCTTTGCACTGATTGAGAACATGTTCTTTTAGCTCACAGAGTTTCTTATTACCCACCTTCTGAAGTCTGATTCCATCATTTCATCACTCTCATTCTCCGTCCAGCTTTGTTCTTTTGGTGATGAGGAGTTTTGGTCTTCTGTAGGTGGTGAGGTGTTCTGGTTTTGGGTGTTTTCCTCCTTTTTGCACTGGCTTCTTCCCATCTTTGTGGATTTATCCACCTGTCATCTGAATAGTTGCTGATTTTTTGATCGGGTCTCTGAGTAGAGGCCCAGATTGTTAATGATGGTGTATTTCTGTTTCTTAGTTTTCCTTCTAATAGTCTAGCCCCTCTGCTGTAAGACTGCTGAGGTGCACTCCAGGCCCTGCTTGCCTGGGATACACCTGTAGTAGCTGCAAAACAGTGAGGGATGCTACCAGTTTCTTCTAACTTTGTCCCAGAATGATGCCCGCCAAATGTTCAGTCTGATCAGTCATTTTGGAGGTGATTCTTTGGGTATACGGGGATCAGGGATCTGATTGAGGAGACGATCTGTACTTTATAGGAGCTCAAGTGCTGTTCTGTGAGCTCCGTTGTTCATTCAGTGTTGCTAGGCAAGTACGTTTAAGTCTGTTGTGGCAGAACTCATGAAACCGGTTTTTTTCCTTAGATGCTCTGTCTCGGGGAGTTAGGGCTTTATTTGTGAGAATCTGTTCTGCTGTCCTGCCCAGCTAGGGGGCAGTCTAGTCACTATTTGGCTGCTGAGGCTCCGCCCTGCTGGTGTGAGGTCTGCCCTTTTGCTCTGGGCTCCATCCCACTGTTTTGGGCTCCGCCCTACTGACAGGGCTCCGCCCTGCTGATGTGGGCTCTGCCCTGTTGAGGGAGTCTCTCTGTTATTGCAGGTTGCCTCTGCAACGGCTGTGTCAGCAGTGGGCGGGTACCTCAGTAGGGGCAGAAACTCTCGGCAATGGCTGATGCCCCTCCCCCATTGAGCGGCACAGTCATGGGTTCAGCTCTTCACACAGTGGAACTCTCAACCCCGGGCACTCTGAATCGTATTGCTTGTCCCTGTGGGGGTTGGGACCCGTGGAGCCTGATCACTTGGCTCCCTGCCTCCGAGCCTTTTTGCTTTTTTTTTTTTTTTAAGTTGTAGGGTTCACTCTCTCCCAGGTGCCTCAGCCACCGGGTGAAAGGGCCCCTGGATCTGTGTGATTTCCAGTGCAGCCACCCACTGCACTGGTTCACAATTCACCTCCCAGAAATCTCCTGGTCTGGTTCACTGTCCAAAACCTGTTCAATCAGAGGAACATGACCATCTGCACTTCCAAGTCTCAAATTGCCAGTTTAACAGGGCACCCAGACCCGTGTGTTGTGTGCGCCATGCAGCTGCGATGCAGCACTGGCTTTCTGGCTGAACCAGCAGAGAGCGCTGCGCTTGTGTCCTGCGTGCCTCTTACACCTGGGCTTTTCCCCGCTCTGTGGGCTATAAAGATCCGTCTGGAAATGCAGTGTGAACTCACCCTCTGCGTCTTGACTGAGAGCTGCAATCATGAGTTGCTTCTAGAGCACCATATTCCTCCTTCTCCCCAATATCAGTTTTTTAAAAATTTTGTTTGTTGACTAAAAAATAATAAGGTGGCAGACATGTTTCTATTCAACATAGTGCTGAAAGTCTCAACTGGAGCACTTAGGCAAGAAAAAAATCAATGAAAAGTATGCAAATTGGATAGAAAGAAGGTAGTTTCTCATGTGAATGATGTAATCTTATGTCTAGAAAACAATAAAGTCTGAACTGAATTAAACCTGTTAGACCTAATGCACCGATTTAGTAAAGTTTCAGTATACAAAGTTAACACACAACATTCAGTTGCATTTGTAAAACCTAGCAAAAAGTTACCCCCAATAATCAAGAAAATAATTCAACTTGCAGTAGTATCAAAAATTTAAAGGTTAAGAATAAATATAACCAACGTGAAAAAAATGCATACACTAAAACCTGTAATACATTGATGAAAGACATTGAAAATATCACAAGTAAATGAAAACAAATTTCAAGTTTAAGTCCGTAAACTTGAAGAGTTAATATTCTTAAAATATTGATACTACACAAAAGGTCTGAAGATTCAATGCAGTCCCTGAAAAAAATCCCAGTACATATTTTACAGAAATTAAAAAAAATCCAGAAATTTGTATAAAACCACAAAAATACTGAAATAGCCAAAGCAATCTTGAGAAAGAAGAATAAAGCTGAAGTCATTACACTTCCTGTTTTCAAATTATTTTACAAAGCTATAGTAATCAAAACAGTATAAATCTGGCACAAAAACAGATGCATAGAACAATGGGACAGAATTGAGAATGCAAAAGTTAGCTCACACATATATGGTTTGCTAATCTTTGACAAGAGTATCAGAACTACAATAAGTTGTGTTGAGAAAACATGCAAAATAATGAAACTACATCCTTATTTTACATGATTCTAAAAAATTAAACTAAAATGTATTAAAAGTTTAAATTTAAGACTGGAAATCATAAAACCTCTAGAAGAAAATATAGGGAAAAATCTCCTTGACATTGGTATTGGCAATGGCTTTTTGGATATGACATCAAAAGCACAGGCAACAGAGGTAAAAATAAATAAGTGGGACTACCTCAAACTAAAAACTTCCTGTAAAGCAAAAGAAACAACCAATAAAATAAAAATAAAATGAAAAGGTAGCCTATAGACTTGGATAAATATATACCTGATTGGAGTCTAGTATGAAAAAAAAAATAAGTGACTTCTACAATTCAGTGGCAAACCAACTTAACATTTATAGAACACTCCACTTTACAACATTAACTGCACATTCTTTTCAAGTACCCATGGAACATTCACCAAGCTAGAACATATTTTGGATTATGTTACTAAACTTAACAAATATAGAAAAATTTATATTGTACAGAATATGTTTTCTGATCAAAATAGAATAAAAGTAGAAATTAATATAAAGATAATGGGAAAAATTTGCAACTACTGGGAAATTAAGCATCACATGTCTAAATAATCTATGAGTCATATAGAAGGTCTCAAAGAAAACTAAAAAATATGTAGAAATGAATGAAAATGAAAATAAAATAGATTTTTAAGTGTGAGGGATGCATCTATAGGAGTGCTGAAAAATAAATTTATGCCACAAAATGCTTACATTAGAAAAGAACAATAATCTCAATTAAGAATCTTAGTTATGCTTTGTTGTTGTTGTTTTGTTTTGTTTCTTTTCTGACTTCTAAAGCCTCTTTTAATTTCTTCATTCATGGCCTCCTTTCATGTTCAAAGCCAGAAATGGCATCTGTCCAAGCTCTATTACCGTAATCATGTCTCTTTTTGGACTCTGACTCCTCTGCCTATCTATTTTACTTATATGAATCTTTGTGATTACATTTGGCCTTACTAGATAATTCAAGATAATCTTCCTTTTTCAAGGTAAAATTATTACCAATTATAATTCTATCTGCAAATGTGAATTTCCCTTTCTCTCTAACGTGGAATATTCTTAGATTCTGGCAATTAGAATGTGGACATCTTTCAGGGGTGGCAGCGGTAGTCATTATGATTCCTATCTTACTCTCATATCAGACAAAGGACTTATATCTAGAACATAAAAATAAGTATTAAAACTCAACATTAAAAATAAAATTCTCAAAAATTCAACGTATTATGTATAGCAAATAAGAACATTAAGTGATGGCAACATCATTATCCTATTAAAAAATTGCAAGGTAAAACCATAAGGAAATGTTACTGCATATCTATGACAATGGATGAAATAAAAGAAGACAGTGATTACACTAAAATAATTTTGTCAAGAATTTTAAGAAATCAAGTCATTCATACATTGCTGGTCAAAATGTAAAAAGCCATTCTGCAAAATTGTTTTAAAACTAAAAGTGAATTTACCAAATGTCTCAACAATTGCAATATTAAGCATATATCTTATAGAAATAAAAATTCATTTTTTTTAGATGAAGCCTCACTCTGTCACACAGGCTAAAGTGCAATGGTATGGTCTCAGCTCAGTGCAACCTACTCCTCCCCTGTTCAAGTGATTCTCCTGCCTCAGCCTCTTAAGTTGCTGGGACTACAGGCACGTGCCACCACACCTGGCTAATTTTTGTATTTTTAGTAGAGACGGAGTTTCAGTATGTTGGCCAAGCTAGTCTTGATCAGGATCACTCCTGACCTTGTGATCCACCTGCCTCAACCTCCCAAAGTGCTGGAATTACAGTCATGAACCACCATGCCCACTCAAAAAAAAACCCACTTATTTTTATGAAGAGTATTTTACACAAACATTTATAGCAGCTTTATTTGTAATAACCTCAAAATATGAACTACCCAAATGTCCTTCAATAGGTGAATGTTTAAACAAACTGTATTATGCTATGGAATACTACTCTGAAATTAAAAAGAATAAGCCATTGACATATGCAACAACTTGTTTGTAACTCAAGCAAGTTATGCTGAGTGAGAAGAGTCAATCTTGAATGGATACATTTTGCCTTATTACATTTATTTAACATTTGTAAAATAATATGATTGTGGAGATGGAGAACAGAATAGTGGTTGCCAGTGGTTAAGGATTAGTGTGGGTTTTTATGGTATGATTATAACAGAGTAACATTTGGGAATCATGTACTAATAGTACAGTTAAGTGCCTGGATTGTGGAGGAAGTTATATAAAGATACATATGTGTTAAATTGCATAGAGGTACACACACACACATGTCAAAACACACTCATAGTTGAAGTGTCAAGAAGACTTAAGTTTAAATATTGACTTACTAGTAGTATATTATCATTGGCAGATGCACAGCTGCTTAAATCTGACTTTTCTCATTGCTAACTATACTATAATATTAGGCACTTTAAATAATTTTTGTCTTGCATCCCTGGGATAAAGCCTACTTAATCCAGATGGATAAGCCTTTTGTTGTGCTATTGCAATTGGTTTGCCAGTATTTTATAGAAGATTTTTGCATCTATGCTCATCATGAATATTGGCCTGAAGTTTTCTTTTTTTTGTTGAGTCTCTGCCAGGTTTTGGTATGAGGATGATGTTGGTCTCATAATATAATTTGGAAGGATTTCCTCTTTTTGGATTGTTTGGAATAGTTTCAGAAGGAATGGTACCAGCTCCTCTTTGTACATCTGGTAGGATTCAGCTGTAAACTCATCTGGACATGGGCTTTTGTTGGTTGATGGGTTATTAATTGCTGCCTCAACTTCAGCCCTTGTTATTGGTCTATTCAGAGTTTCAAATTCTTTCTGGTTTAGTCTTGGGGGGGTGCAAGTGTCCAAGAATTTACCCATTTCTTCCAGGTTTATTGGTTTATGTGCATAGAGTTGTTTCTGGTAATCTCTGATGGTGGTTTGTATTTCTGTGGAATCAGTGGTAATATCCCTTTTATTGTATTTTATTGCATCTATTTGATTCTTCATTTTTTTATTAATCTGTCTAGTGATATGTCTATTTTGTTGATCTTTTCAGAAAAACAGCTCCTGGATTTATTAATTTTTTGAGGGTTTTTTTGTGTCTCTATCTCCAACAGTTCTGCTTTGAACTTAGTTATTTCTTGTCTTCTGCTAGCTCTTGAGTTTTCTTTTTTTTTTTTTTTTTGATCTTGCTCTTCTAGCTTTTTTAATTTTGATAATAGGGTGTCGATTTTAGATCTTTCCTCTCTTCTCATGTGGGCATTTATTGCTATAAATTTTTCTTTAGACACTGCTTTGAATGTGTCCCAGAGATTCTGGTACATTATTCCTTTGTTCTTGTTGGTTTTGAAGAACATCTTTATTTCTGCCTTCTTTTCATTGTTTACACAGTAGACCTTCAGGAGCCAGTTGTTCAGTTTCCATGAAGTTGTGTGGTTCTGAGTTAGTTTTGTAATCCTGAGATCTGATTTGATTGCACAGTAGTCTGGGAGACTGTTTGTTATGATTTCCATTAGTTTGCATTTGCTGAGGAGTGATTTACTTCCAATCATGTCGTCAATTTTAGAGTAAGTGTGATGTGGTGCTGGGAAGAATGTACATTCTGTGGATATGGGGTGGAGATTTCTGTAGATGTCTGTTAGGTGTGCTTAATTCAGATCTGAGTTCAATATCCTTGTTAATTTTCTGTCTTATTGATCTGTCCGATATTGACCGTGGAGTGTTAGAGTTTCCCACTATTATTGTGTGGAAATCTAAGTCTCTTTGTAGTTCATTAAAGACATGCTTTATGTATCTCAGTGCTCCTGTATTGGGTGCATATATATTTAAGACCATTAGTTCTTCTTGTTGCATTGATCCTTTTACCATTATTTAATTCCATTCTTTGTCTCTTTTGATCTTTGTTGGTTTAAAGTCCATTTTATCAGAGACTAGGTTTGCAACTCTGCTTTTTCATTTATTTATTCATTTGCTCTCCATTTGCTTGGTAAATCTTCTTTAATAGGAGCCTATATATGTCCTTGCACTTGAGATGGGTTTCCTGAACACAGCATACAAATGGGTCTTGACTTTTTATCCAGTTTGCCAATCTGTGTCTTTTGACTGGGGCATTTAACCCATTTACATTTAAGATTAATATTGTTATGTGTGAATTTGGTCCTTCCATCTTGATGCTAGCTGGTTGCTGTGCCCCTTAGTTGGTGCAGTTTCTTCATTCTGTTCATGGTCTTTGCCATTTGGTACATTTTTGGAGTGGCTGGTACTGGTTGTTTCTTTCCATGTGCAGTGCTTCTTTCAGAAGCTCTTGTAATGCAGGCCTGGTGGTGGCAAAATCTCTCAGCAATTGCTTGTCCTTAAAAGGTTTTATTTCTTCTTCGCCTATGAAGCTTAGTTTGGCTAGATATGAAATTCTGGGTTGAAAGTTCTTTTCCTTAAGGACGTTGAATATTGGCCCCCACTCTCTTCTGGCTTGTAGAGTTTCTATGAGAGATCCACTGAGAGTCTGATGGGCTTTCCTTTATTGATAACTCCACCTTTCTCCCTGGCTGCCCTTAGAATTTTTCCTTTGTTTCAAGGCTGGTTCGTCATATGCAAGTCTATAAACGTAATCCATCACATAAACAGAACTAAAGACAAAACCCACATAATTATTTCAATAGATGCAGAGAAGGCCTTCAACAAAATTCAACAGCCCTTTATGCTAAAGACTCTCAATAAACTTGGTATGGATGGAATGTATTTCAAAATAATAATAGCTATTTATGACAAACCCACAGCCAATATCATACTGATTGGGTAAAAACTGTAAGCATTCCCTTTGAAATTTGGGAATAGAAAATGATGACTTCTCTCACCACTCCTATTCAGGATAGTATTGGCAGATTTAGCTAGAGCAATCAGAATAAAATGAAATGGAAGATATTCAATTAGGAAAGAAGGAAGTTAAACTGTCTCTATTGGCAGACATCATGATTGCATATTTAGAATACCCCATCACCTCAGCCCCAAATCTCATTAAACTGATAAGCAATGTCAGAAGTCTCAGGATACAATATCAATGTGTAAAAATCTTAAGCATTACCATACACCAATAACAACGAACAGAGAGCCAAATGAATAGTGAACACCCATTCACAATTACTACAAAGAGAGTAAAATACCAAGGAATACAACTAATGAAGGATGCAAAGGACCTCTTCAAGGGGAACTACAAGCCACTGATCAAGGAAATCAGAGAGAACACAAACAGATGGAAAAACATTCCATGCTCCTATTTAGGAAGAATCAGTATCGGGAAAATGGCCATACTGCCTGGACTCAACACTATGCCCATCAATCTACCATTGACTTTCTTCACAGAACTGAAAAAACCACCGTGAACTTCATATGGAATCAAAAGAGAGCCTGCATAGCCAAGTCAATTCTAAGTGAAAAGAACACAGCGGGAGGCATCACACTACTGGACTTCAAACTATACTACAAGGCTACAGTTATCAAAACAGCATGGTACTGGTACCAAAACAGAGATATAGACCAATGGAACAGAACAGAGGCATCGGAGGCAACACAACATATTTACAACCATACAATCTTTGATAAACCTGACAAGAACAAGCAATGGGGAAAGGATTCCCTGTTTAATAAATGGTGTTGGGAAAACTGGCTAGCCATGTGCAGAAAGCAGAAACTGGCCCCCTTCCTGACACCTGACACTAAAATTAACTCCAGATGGATTAAAGACTTAAACATAAGACCAGGCACCATAAAATCCCTAGAAGAAAATCTAGGCAAAACCATTCAGGACATAGGAGTAGGCACAGACTTCATGACCAAAACTCCGAAAGCATTGGCAACAAAAGCCAAAATAGACAAATGGGACCTAATCAAACTCCACAGCTTCTGCATGGCAAAAGAAACAGTCACTAGAGTGAATCAGCAAACAACAGAATGGAATAAAATGTTTGCAGTTTACCCATCTGACAAAGGCCTGATATCCAGAATTTACAAAGAACTAAAACAGATTTACAAGAAAAAGAAACAAACAAGCCCATTCAAAAATGGGCAAAGGAAATGAACAGAAACTTTACAAAAGAAGACATACAAGAGGCCAACAAACTTATGAAAAAATGCTCATCATCACTGGTCATTAGAGAAATGCAAATCAAAACTACATTGAGATACCATATCACGCCAGTTAGAATGGTGATCATTAAAATATCTGGAGACAACAGATGCTGTAGAGCATGTGGAGAAATAGGAACACTTTTACACTGCTGGTGGGTGTGTTAATTCATTCAACTGTTGTGGAAGACAGTGTGTTGATTCCTCAAGGACCTAGAAATAGAAATTCCATTTGACCCAGCAATCCCATTACTAGGTATACATCCAAAGGACTATAAATCGTTCTACTATAAGGACACATGCACACAAATGTTCATTGCAGCACTGTTTACAATAGCAAAGACCTGGAACCAACCCAAATGGCCACCCATGATAGACTGGACTGGGAAAATGCACATATACACCATGGAATATTATGCAGCAATCAAAAACGATGAGTTCGTGTCCTTTGTAGGGACATGGATTAATCTGTAGAACATCATTCTCAACAAATTGACACAAGAACAGAAAAAGAAACACCGTATATTCTCACTCATAGGCGGGTGATGAACAATGAGAACACATGGACACAGGGATGGGAGCACTACACACTGGAGTCTATTGTGGGGAATGGGGAGGGACAGTGGAGGAGAGCTGGGGAGGGATAGCATGGGGAGAAATGCCAGATGTGGGTGAAGGGGAGGAAGACAGCTAATCACACTGCCACGTGTGTATCTATGCAACTATCTTGCATGTTCTGCACATGTACGCCAAAACCTAAAATGCAATAAAATTAAATAAATAAATAAATAAATAAATCGAATGAAAGTATGCATTTTGCAGCAACAGGGATGCAGCTAGAGGCCATTACCTTAAGCAATTAAATTTAGCAATAGAAAGCCAAATAATACATTTTTATTTATAAGTAGAAGCTAAACATTAGGTACAAATGGACATATAGATATCAAGAATAAAAATTGGAAATTACCATAGAGAAGGACGAGGGAGCCAAGTGTGGCAAAACTAACACTTGTTTGCTATGTTCACTACCTGGATGATGGGATCTATCACACTCTAAACCTCAGCATCACAAAATATAGCCATGTAACAACCTTGCACACATACCTTTTGTATCTAAAATAAATGTTGAAGATATTTTAAAAATATATTTAAACTTCAATGAAATCTAGGTATAAAGAAACAGGAAAATAAAGTTTCCCGTATATTGACCTGATTATTCTAGGGCATTAGTTGTGTTGTAGATTGATTATACAAATTATTTATATCTATTAAATACTGTGTACATTTCAAACCATTTCTAAATACATTTCTTCATTGAATGTTTTAGACTTCTTGGCAGTTTAGTTTTTACCTGTCTGCTCACTCCCGAGTCACTGGATAACTCACAGTAGACTACTTGCTGTAACAAACTCCAAACTCAGCATCTTAACACAATGAGTTTTACCCCTCCACGATGAAAAGAAAAATTCCTGATTAGTTGGCTTACCTGAACATCCCTCTTTCAAAATGTGAGTCAGAGATCCAGGTGCTTTCTATTTCATGTTATAGCCATCTTCACCACATGGTCTTCAAGGTCCCTGGAAAGAAAAGAGAACATGAGGAAGTTGCAGTGGTTAATTAATTATCTTGAATTGGAAGTTACATACAGAGCTTTTGTTCTTATTTATTGGGTCAGAGCTCATATATCTTTACCTATATTCAAGGGAGAGCTTGTAATATAGTCCCTGGTGCAAACTTTATTGTATGGAAGAGAAACATTAATGTTTGATGATAAACAATATACCTCTGTCATAATCAACTTCTAGTTTGTAAGTATAGTTAAAAAGTGAATACATTTTAAACATATTTTAATGAATAATTGTTTTATCATTTTAAAGTTATCATGTTAATTAATAAAGAGCTATGATTTATAGTAATGTGCATTCCACAAATACATTTTTATAATTTGTTTGTAATTCCACACTTCCCCTTACGTAGCATTAAAAGTAGTATCATTTAAGACTTAAATAAATTTTCTATGATATATGTACATATATATATATATATATATATATATATAATGCAATTAATCAACATAACTTTTACTGAGATATAAACAGTTTATACTATGGGTTTATTAAGTTTTCACAAGAATGGTTCTTTCGGTAGCTCATCTTGTTGATGCAGGAAGTTCAGAACTGTTTCAGCTCTATTGTATGAATCATTACAGATTCACAATGCTTGTGCTATGGTTTCATTTAACAAAAGTCTATCTCTTCTGGTTAGTGCTTTTGGAATAATGTTATATAAATGCTGAAGTTATGTAGCCCATAACTATTAATTGTTTGAGGAGAATTTCAAATCAGATATCGCGATTTTTCTGATGTAGTGATTTCAAAACTGTTTTTCTTTGCTGGGTTTCAGTTGAACTTTTTCATCTCTTAATAAAAGTGGAAAAGTAGTATTTTTTAGAGTCTTTAGATGTTTTCATTTTTGTTAATTTTGAATGCCTGCATGTGACGTCTATGAAACAGAACAGGCTTGTATCCAAATAAAATTATTTAAAGTATGGTCTTATAAGCCTATATAATAAAGCTTAATACCAGTGACAAATGATAAAGGTTCATTTGCTTTTAATTTCAGTATTTCAAGACAGGTAATGATTTAGAATCAAATTTCTCAGAATTTACTTACACCGAAGTCACAAAGATTCTGGAGTAGTCGGGTAATGTATTTCATACACAATTTACAATTTGGCTTGTTTAAATAATGCTTGGAAGCTGAAGTGGAGAGAAAATGTATGAGCAAATTATAACTAAGATATCAGGTATTCCTTGTTTGTGTGTATACATATATACACATATTTTCCCCAAACTGAACATTCTTCCAACTTTATTCATGCACAGAATAATTTTTTTGTAGTTCAAGTCAGATTCTTGGCTTTGACAAGAATTATAGGGCTAATTCAACAAAAGACCATGTCCTGTCATGCCACGTTTCCCTAAAGACTCAACCCACAATTTTCTTGTGGTTAAAAAAAAGAGAATATCTATCTATCTATCTATCTATCTATCTATCTATCTATCTACCCAAGGCGATACACTGGGTGAGGTGCCAGTGGTAAAAGAGCCTAGAGAATGGTTTGTAAGGAACAGCTGCCATCTTAGTCTGGTAACTACATGTTGTCTGACAGTAAAGAAATGGAGCTAGAAACATTTGGGTAAAGACATTTAAAGATGGCAATGGACAGGCAAAAAAATAAATTTTCCTTTCCCCTGAAAATTAGTGAAACCTTGGTTTCAGAGAGTGAAGGAAGAAATGTGAAAAAAAAAGAAAAGGCAGAAGTTAAGGAAAAAACTACTGATTCTGAAAAGATAGAATAATGGGTTAATCTGTATGTCTCAATAATAAAATTGGAAAGGCAGAATATGATAAAATGTGTGTGGAAATAATTTTCTTATTTGCATGTATCATGATAACATACAGAAGATTATCAGTTAGGGGAGAAGTGGGACTAAAAATCTTTATACCAACCACTGATATATTTTATAGCAATTAATATAGTAATTTTGTGAATAGTATATCTGTCCAATATTTCAAATAGTCTGAAAAATTTTGGTAAAGATCTATTCTAACAAAATACATGAAGCTGTTGACTAGAGATTCACATTTTAAAAATTGCTTGATGCATTATTGTGGTGCCCAAGATAGAGCTATACTCATGCTCATGTTTATTAATATAAATGATGTGTCATAGTCATTTTCTTCATGGATATGTAGAAGCTTAATGCCAATTCAAAATTCAGCTTATGAAAATTTGAAAATGACTACAAAATAAATAATCATACAAAATGAGTTTTTCAGGAAAAATTCAATTCAGTATATCTAGAGGTTTATGAAAATGTTGTATGCATATTACCTAAAAGCTGCAAGAAATAATCTGTCCCAATTTCAAAAAATAATCAAAAGAGGAAAGCAAATAACATAGATACTACTATTATTTTTGATTGCTAAACTGTGTCATTATTTTTCCTAAGGAAACACTGAGTATAAACTCTATGGATTTTCTATTCACAACAGCAAATTTGTTCTTTCTTTTCTTTCCATTTACCTAGGGTGTTTGTGTGTGGTGGAGAATGATATAATAGTTTTATCATTATAATACACTGAAGCCGTGGCAGAAGATAAAATAAGTACAGACATCCTTTATTTTCTGATGGGGTTACATCTCAATGGACCTGTTGTAAGTAGAAAATGTGGTAAGTCAAATTTTCAATATTGCATATTTGACTTACCACATTTTCTACTTACAGTAAGTTTTTCTGTATATAACCTTATTGTAAGACCAGAAGTGTGCTTATTGAATGTATATTGATTTTCCACCATGATAAAGTCAAAAAATCTTGAGGTGTACCCTCATAAATTAGGGACTGTATTTCCAATACCAAGGTTAGTTTGTTTTAAGCATGCTCTACTCTGAAGAATCTGGAAAGACCTAATCTTTGAACCTGGAAACCATCATTCTCAGCAAACTGACACAAGAACAGAAAATCAAACATCGCATGTTTTTACTCATAGGTGGGTGTTGAACAATGAGAACAAATGGATACAGGGAGGGAAGCATCACACACTGGGGTCTGTAGGAGGGAAATAGGGGAGGGACAGTGGGGGGTGTGGAATTGGGGAGAGATAGCATGGGGAGAAATGCCAGATATAGGTGATGGGGAAGAAGGCAGCAAATCACACTGCCATGTGTGTACCTATGCAACATCTTGCATGTTCTTCACAAGTACCCTGAAACCTAAAACCTAAAATGCAATTAAAAAAATAAAAGAAATAAAAAGAAAAACCTAATGTTACTTCAAGAAAGAATACTATGGTCTTCAACGTGTACTGATGACTTCAGAATCCACTACAGAATAGAGTCAGGATTCATGGCTTTCATGTTCTTGACATCATTTACTGTTGCAAGGATAAGCCTTGGTGCAAAACTGAGCACTGCCTGTGATGGATAAGGATACATGAAACAAAATATACCAAGAGGATATAAGATAACAGGAACCCTTAGGCATAGATCTGAGGCTCAATATTTAAATATATGTACTATACATAATTCTAAGCTGGACCCTGTAGTGTTTGACCTCTGGAGTTATTCCAGTGATTCTGTTGCATTACATGGTGATATGTTTTGGCTGTGTCCCAACCCAAATCTCATCTTGAATTGTAGCTCCCGTAATCTCTATGTGTCAAGAAAGGGATTCAGTGTGAGATTACTGAATCATGGGTGCAGGTTTTTCCTGTTCTGTTTTCATGATAGAGAAGAAGTCTCATGAGATCTGATGGTTTAATAAAGGGCAGTACCCCTGCACACACTCTCTTGCCTGCTGCCATGTAAGATGTGACATTGCTTCTCCTTTGGCTTCCACTGTGATTGTGAAGTCTTCCCAGATATGTGAAACTGTAAGGCCATTAAACATTTTTCTTTAAAAATTACATCATCTTGGGTACTTCTTCATAGCAGTATAAAAATGGACTAATAAACATGTCAAAAGGGATTTTTCAGATGACCTATTAATCAGAAAGCTTACTTAAGAGGCCTAATGTAATCACACAAGCCCTTTTTAAAAATTTGTTTTTGCTGTTAGCAAAAAAGGAAGTCAAAGCAATTTGAAATGTGAGAAATATTTACAATGCCTTTGTGAGCTCCAATCTTAAGTGGGCCACAGCTCAGGACCTAAGTATGGCCACTGAAGCTGAGAAAAATTCTCAGCTGATAGCCAGCAAGCAGTAAACTGAGAACCTTATTCTGAATTTTTTCCAACAATATGGATAAGCTTATAAGCAAATATTTTCCTAGATTCTCCATATAAGAGTACAGCCTAGCGGACACATTGATTTCAGTCCAGTGATGTCCTTAGAAGGATAATTCAGTCAAAAATGCCTGGATTTCTGGCTTATAGAATTATGAGCTAATAAATAGGTATAGTTTTAAGTCACTAAGTATGTGATAGTTTGCTTTGCAGATACACAAAACTGATACAAAGGGAAAGGTAAATAAATATACCAGTTTTTTATCTCCTTTGCATTTGTGATTATGTAAAGTATGGTTATATTTCTATCTTGGGCTGTGATATGGTTTGGCTATATCACCACCCAAATAACATCTTGAATTATAATCCCCATAATCCCCATGTGTCTAGGAAAAGACCATGTGGAGGTAATTGAATCATGGAGGTGGTTTATTCCCCATGCATTTCTCATGATAGTGGCTGAGTTATCATGAGATCTGATGGTTTTATAAGTGTTTAGTAGTTCTTCCTGCATTCCTTCTCTTTCCTGATGCCTTGTGAAGAAGGTGCCTTTCTTCCCTTTGGCTTTTGATGTGATTGTAAGTTTCCTGAAACTTTCCCAGCCAGGCTAACCTAAGCGTCAATTAAACCTCTTTCCTTTATAATTGCCTAGTCTTGGGCAGTTCATTATAGTAGCGTGAAAATACAGAATGTGAATGAATGTCCATTACATATTAAGGGGCATAATGAAAGGGGCTATGTAAATTTGGTAGTTTTTAATATGATAATTTAATGTACTAAAGTTTGGAATAATTTGCACAATTCAGCAGAAGATAATGCAATACAAAATTGAGATGCTGACACTGGAAGATGTGAACAAACTTTTCCTATATATTGTTAACTCATTTTATTAGTCATAAGATGTCTAGTAGTAGAAACTCTACCATTCCTTTAGAGTGTGGAAATAAGGAAAATGAAGTAACAGCAGTCTCAGGTCTCATGAAATAGTATTTGTAAGAAAGTCATAAAATAATCTTCAGACTATCAACTAAGGAATTTAGTGCACTGTAATCAAATATTGAGTGATGTCAACAAGACAAAAAAATAGAATGTCCTAGAAACGATTCCCTCAGAAAAATGCCAATTTAATAAGCATGTATAGACAAAAATACCTTCATGAAAACCCAGTTAAGAATTTGTAGCATCCAAGAGAAGCCAAAGACTAAGAACAGCCACATTGAAACAGATAAGAGGAGCATTCCATACCCTACCCCAATCTGGCACAGCTCCACGTAGAGAGAGATCACCTTGGCCTGTGATTTCTCCCACGAAATTGAGGAAAATAGAGAGAAAAGCATGCTTCCAGCATCCCTAGGTACATGGTGTGCTACTCAAAAGTCCTGATTCTATCTCAGCCGACCTAGAGCACCTAGGGAACCCAGAATAATTGGAATGAGTGAGGGAAGCTAAGAGCAAATAGGAAGTGTTTCTCAGAAGGTGGCATGGCTCAGCCTATGGCACGTATTTCAACAGCTAGTATGGATCTCAGTAGATTATTACATGGATCTTAGCAGACAGCATGAGCCTCAGCAGACAGTACAATTATCAGCAGCCAACATAGCTATTAGGTGATTGTATAGATATCAATAGCCAGTGTGGCTCTAAGCAGCTGGTACAGTTCTCAGAATACACTATCACTCTCAGATGATGTCCCAGTTCTCAGAGGCTAACACAGATCTCAGCAGAGGCAACACAGCTCTCACCATATGCCATGGATCCCAGTGGACAGTGTGGTTCTCAGCATCCAGTGCAGATTTTGCCAGACATAATGATTTCATTTCAGCAGATGGCACAGTTCTCAATTTAGTATGTATCTTTAAGCAGCTGACATGGATTCCAGAAGCTGACACAGATTTCATCAGATGGCATGCAACTCAACAGCTGTCACAGCTGAAATGTTGCTATAAATAGATGGTATAGCTCTCAGTTGACATCTCATCAGTCAGATCAGCTCAGCAGAACTGAAAGAAGGCATAAAATCCTGAGATGTCTGCTTCAGGAGGGGAAAAAGGAAAGGGAACGTTCACCGAAAGAAAGTAGCATCTCAGTATGCTAACCTAGGAAAATGGGTTGGGTGGCTTTCAGCACTAAGCTGGTTATGAAAGATTGGGAGAAAGTGCACAATCCTGAGACTGCCTCCTTCCCAAGGAAGGAGAGATGTGAAGAACATGTGTCTCCTGAAAATGCTTGAGAGACACCCAGAATCTGTAGCTGGGTCAAATGAGGACATGTTTTCCTGCTGAAGCAACTTCATAAGGAGTGGAAGATGTGGCTGGTTCTTCAACAGTACAGATACTAATGCAAAAGTATCAAGAATATGAAGAATCAAGAAAATATGAAGCTAGGAACAATATAAGCCTCTAGTAATCAATTCTAAAGGTATGGAGATCTGTGTATTCCCTGACAAATAATTCAAAACAATTGTTTGAAAGAAGCTTCATAAGCTACAAGAGAAGGTAGATAGAAAACTAAACACAAATTAGAAAAATAATCCATTAATAAAATAATGATATCGACAAAAATATAGAAACCATATAAAGAATGAAACAGATTCTGAAACTGAAAGATGATGTAACTGAACTGAAAAAATTTAGTAGAGAGTATCTAGGAAGACTTCTTCAAACATAAGAAAGAAACAATAAGCTCAAAGACAGGTAATTTGAAATTACTCCACCAAAAGAGCAAATAGAAAAAAAAAATTAAAACAATGAAGAAATCCTATGGAATTTATGGGACACCATGAAGTAAACCAATATGGGCATTATGAGATTTACAGAAGGAAAAAATAAAGATAAGAGCAGAAAAATGCTTTAAAGAAATAAAGGCTTGAATCCCCCATATCTGAAGAGGTACTCTTCACATGCAAGGGAGCTTCAATGGGACTAGAAACAGATTTTGCAGCAGAAATCTTGTAGTTCATAAGAAAGGGGAGTGGTATATACAAAGTGCTGGAAAAAATATATACCCTGTTATTCTATACTATATTCAGCAAAACTGTCCCTTTAAGGAAAAAAAAAGGCTAACCTAGGAAAATAAAAACCAAGGAAATTTGTTACCAAACACTGCATGTTCTCACTCATAGGTGTTGAACAATGAAAACACATAAACACAGGGATGAGAGCATCACATACAGAGGCCTGTCGAGAATGGGTAGGGGCTAGGGGAGGGATAGTACGGGGTGGGGGATTGGGAAAGGATAATATTAGGAGAAATACTTAATATCCATGATGGGGGGATGGATGCAGCAAACCAACAAGGCATGTGTATACCTAGTAACAAACCTGCACATTCTGCCCATGTACCTCAGAACTTAAAGTAAAAAAAATAAAAGTATAATTGGGTCAAAGAAAGAGTATATGATGATAGAAAGGTCAATTCATCTAGAAAATGTAACGTGTGTGTGTGTGTGTGTGTGTGTGTGTGTGTGTGTGTCTGCACCCAACATAAGAGAGCCTAAGTATATAAAACATGTATTAACAAAATTGAAGGGAGAAATAGACAGCAATTCAAAAATAATAGAGGGCTTTAAACTTCTGCTTTCAACAATGGATAGAACATTAGAAAAGAAAATCAGTGAGGAAGAAAAGGAGACCTGCATAACATTGACAAAATGGGTCTAACATATATATACATGCACACGCACACACACACACACACACACACACACACACACGGACCTAAAATGCACATGCATATACATATACCATATGTTTATAGAAAACATTCCACTCAGGAGCAACAGAATTTGCAGTTTTCTCAACTGAAGACAGAACATAATCCAGTAGAGATGTTAGACCATGAATCAAGTCTTAACAAACTGAAGATTTAAATAATATGTAATATATTTGTGACCACAAGATATAAAATAAGAAACTACAGAAGAAACATTGAAAAACTTAAAAATATGTAGAAATTAAATTTGTCAAATAAGAAGTCATAATGGAAATCAAAAAATATATTAATACAACTGAAAGTGAAAGTACAACATACGCAAATTATGAGATGCAACAAAAGCTGTACCATAGGGAAGTTTGTAGCAATAAATGACTACATAAAATAGTTGAAATGTTTAAAATATACAAACTAAAAGTAAATTTCAGAGAACTGAAAACAAAAAACAAAGAGAGCAATTAATAATAAAGATTAGAGCAGAAATAAAATGACTGGACAAATAATTAAACACCAGCAAAACTAAGGATTAATTATTGTAAATGATGACCTATATTAACAAATCTTTAGAAAATTAAGGAAGAATAAGAAAAGACTCAAATAAAGTTAGAAATTAAAGAGAAGATCTTACAACTGATGGCACAGAAATATAAAGGATCAGGAGAAACTACAATACACAATTGCATGACAACACACTGGAAAATCTAGAGGAAATGCATATGGTCACAGAAACATACAACATACTGAAATGGAATCAAGAAAAAATTGAAAGTACAGACAGAGCAATTATAAATAGGAAGATTTAGTTAGTAACTAACGCATCTCAACAAACAAAATTCCAGGATCAGATTGTTTCACTAGTGAATTCTATCAAATATTTGAAGAAGAAAAAAGGCCAAACCTTTTTAAAATTATTTCAAATATTTGGAGAATGGGGAGGACTTCCAAAAGTATTTTGTGGGCCAGCATTCCCCTGCCACCAAAATCAGACAAAGACTCCAATAAAAGAAAATTACAAGTCAATATATTCAATGAACACACATTGAAAAAGACTCAACAATATATTAGCAAACCAAATTCAACAGCATATCAAAAGAATTATATACCATGACTAATTAGGAGTTATCCTAAGATGCAAAGACTGTTCAATATATGAAAACCAATCAATGCCATACAATAACATTAGCTGGTAAGGGACCTCTTCAAGGAAAATTACAAACCACTGCTCAATGAAATAAGAGAGGACACAAACAGATGGAGAAACATTCCATGTTCATGGTTAGGAAGAATCAATATCGTGAAAATGGCTATACTGCCCAAAGTAATTTACAGAATCAATGCTATCCCCATCAAGCTACCATTGTCTTTCTTCACAGAACTGGAAAAAACCACCTTGAACTTCATATGGAACCAAAAGAGAGCCCACATAGCCAAGTCAATC
>CM052670.1:66698377-66716632 GCA_028533165.1 Leontopithecus rosalia | reverse complement strand
ATGGTTTTGCCTAGATTTTTTTCTAGGGTTTTTATGGTGCCTGGTCTTATGTTTAAGTCTTTAATCCATCTGGAGTTAATTTTAGTGTAAGGTGTCAGGAAGGCGTCCAGTTTCTGCTTTCTGCACATGGCTAGCCAGTTTTCCCAACAGCATGTTACTTTTCAAATTAATTTCACTTACATAGCACTTTGTGGCTATGGCTAAATATGTTGTGAGATCTTTTTGTCACTATGTATTTTCTATTTGCTCATAAAGGTCAGTATCCACAGGTGATTTAGCCTGTCTAGAGTATAATCTCAAATTTCTTGGAGCAAGGGTTTTCAACAACTGCATTTCCCAGTTATGGAATTGACTTCTAACTTCTGCTTGTAGAAATCATCTGTATTGTAATTTAAAATTAAATGTATGGCATATCTGTTTGCTGACACAGTCAAATGCTCCTTTTTTCATCTTCATGTCACAATATGTGATATAATTTTATTTCACTATTATTATCTTATACTTTAAGTTCTGGGGTACATGTGCAGACGGTGCAGGATTGTTACATAGTTATACACATGCCATGGAGGTTTGCTGCATCCATCCCCCGGTCATCTACATTAGGAATTTCTCCTAGTGCTATCGCTTCCCAATGTCCCTACCTCCCACTATCCCTCCCCTAGCTCTTCCACCCCCCAACAGGCCCCAGTGTGTGTTCTCATTGTTCAACAACCATTTATGAAAACATGCGGTGTTTGGTTTTCTGTTCTTGTGTCAGTTTGCTGAGAATGATGGTTTCCAGATTCACCCATGTCCCTGCAAAGGACACGAACTCATCTATTTTTATGGCTGCATAGTATTTCATGGTGTATAGCTGCATAGAATTCCATGGTGTATATGTACCACATTTTTTTTTATCCAGTCTATCATTGATGGGCAGTTGGGTTGGTTCCAAATCTTTGCTATTCTGAACAGTACTGCAATGAATGTACAGGTATGCATGTGTCTTTATAATACAACGATTTGTAATCCTTTGGGTATATACCCAGTAATGGGATTGCTAGGTCAAATAGTACTTCTGTTTGTAGATCCTTGAGGAATAACCACACTGTCCTCCACAATGGTTGAACTAATTTGCACTCCCACAAACAGTGTAAAAGAGTTCCTATTTCTCCACATCCTCTCCAGCATTTGTTGTCTCCAGATTTTGTAATTTCTGCCATTCTAACTGGTGTGAGATGGTATCTCAATGTGGTTTTAATTTTCATTTCTCTAATGACCAGTGATGATGAGCATTTTTTCATGTTTGTTGGCCTTATAAATGTCTTCCTTTCAAAACTGTCTGTGGACTTTTTAAAATCTTCCAAAACCATGTGACTTTTTTTTTCCCTTAATGACAATTCGAGATGCATATAGTGTTGCTGGCTGTTTTCATGTTTGTTTTTAATAACTTGGAAAAAAGCTACACCTAACCCCAACAACAATTGCTGCCAGTTAGAGACTGGTAATTTTTTTTTTTTTGAGATGGAGTTTCACTCTTGTTACCCAGGCTGGAGTGCAATGGTGCAATCTCGTTTCACCGCAATCTCCACCTCCTGGGTTCAGGCCATTCTCCTGCCTCAGCCTCCCGAGTAGCTGGGATTACAGGCACGCGCCACCATGCCCAGCTAATTTTTTGTATTTTTAGTAGAGACGGGGTTTCACCATGTTGACCAGGATGGTCTCGATCTCTTGACCTCGTGATCCACCTGCCTCGGCCTCCCAAAGTGCTGGGATTACAGGCGTAAGCCACCGCGCGCAGCCGAGACTGGTAATTTTTAAACCTATCATTAAATTATATCATTTCATAAGATTAGAATGATGTACCTCAGATGCACATAAGGCAGCTATCTTTCACCTTCCAGCTCCCACCCTGAAGGCCTGTGGTAGTGAGAAGTTCTGCACCTAAATTCATCTTGTCAAGAAACATTTCACTGGGTAAATAAGTAAACTATTGTATGTGCTTTCATTGTGCATTGTTGACTTCTGCAGGCATGACTTAGAACACATTATTATTAACATGATATGTGGCTAATATAAATGATGGAAAACCATAAGTCAATAATATCATAATATATACTGCACTTACTTATCAAGGCTAGAAAGAAGAGAAGATGGAATTGCAATTTTACTATTCAATTATAGGACTTAGAAAATAGCATGATGCCTTTGTCTACTCTCAAGTAGCTTTGTCAACAATTTCTAGGGAACACATCTCATCTTGCAAAATAATGGATGGAGTATCATGAACTTTTAATAAAGGGTACCACTAAAAACATAGTCTATATTATTCAAAAATCCTTTTATAAAATGTACACAATAGCTATCTTTTTAAAACTCAGTTCCAGAGAAAATTTCCCCCATCTGGTGACCTGACCCATTTCTTTCTGTTAGCCAATTCATTTTGTCTTTCTCTGTCACTGGCACAACTTACAGAGATAAAAGATAGCTCAAATACTTCATATTAATTTAGTTATTTGGTATGCTTTTGTTCTCTCATTTTAGCTTTTTATAAATGTTTCAGTAATTTAAAACATTTATTAGTCTCTCACACTTCATATGACTTATTTTATCCTTTATAAATCCAAAAATGTAAATAGATGATCCTTTTGTTATTTTGAAATGCTAATTTGAGGATTAATTGAGGGAGTAGACAACGGGCAGGAGGGAGACTAATACTTTCCCCGAGAGTACCAGAAACTACCCTACTATGTTTTAGCTAATATGCCTTAGAGGTCTAGACATTTAGAGACATTATTTGATTACTTCATTTACTTTTGCAACAATTGTTCACATAAACTTACTTTTTATGGTCTATCACCTTGTTTGTTTCTGTAGTTATTCTTGGGCTCAGACAAGTGAGATTCCAAAATCACATTCCTCCTTGGACTTTTTAATGTCACTGACAATAGTTATCTGGTATTTTTTCTTAGGTTCTTTTCATATATGGCTTTTTGCCATTATTTCAATTTACTGAGTTTTAGGAAATAGGGATCTCAATGTTTGAAAACAAAACAAACATTGTTTTAGAATTTATATTTGTTAAGAAGGCTTTATTTCGGTTGAGAAATCTTAAAATAAGTAGAAATCTAGTGAAATATGTTGTATTGACTCATTCATTTGACAATTTTGAGAACCTATATGAGTAAAGCATTGTTCTATGTGATGACAATACAGTAGTAAATTAGAAAAATCAGTCTTTCCTATCAAAGATCTTGCATTCTCATGGTAAAAGACAATAAATATCTAATTAAGTAAATAAATACTTTCTAATAAGAAAACATAATAATAAGAAAAAGTTTAGGAGGGTAATTAAATAGAAAGTGTAAGATTTATTGCCAAGGTAAAATGAGGAAACTGAGGCAGGTATAAAAAAGTGAGAAGCCAATTTATTCAGCTCCCGGGTAAGCTTCAGTGGCCCAAGTG
This sequence comes from Leontopithecus rosalia, assembly GCA_028533165.1. Taxonomy (NCBI): domain Eukaryota; kingdom Metazoa; phylum Chordata; class Mammalia; order Primates; family Cebidae; genus Leontopithecus; species Leontopithecus rosalia. Next base: position 66,713,188 of record CM052670.1, on the reverse strand, counting down.
GGGGCCAGAGAAGTCGCACCCAGCTGTTCAGGGAGTGGGGTTTTATGGGGAGTGCAGGCAATTGATTGGTTACTGGGGAAACAAAGAGAAGGCATTTCTATTGGCTGTTGAGGAATAGGAAGTACATGGAGTCAAAGTAGGAAGTACATGAAACTAGCTGCCATTGGTAGGCAGGACCTTGGGTAAGTGGGCCTTGATTGACTACTGGGGAAACAAAGAGAAGGCATTTCTATTGGCTGTAGAGGAGCAGGAAGTACATGGAGTTAAAGTAGGAAGTACATGAAACTAGCTGCCATTGGTAGGTGGGCAGGACCTTGGGTAAGGGCCTGCTGGGGGCGTACAGGGCAGGCTGTTGCTGGGCAGGGAATGGTGGGGCTTCTTTTAAAAAAACTTATCTGCAGGGTCTTTTAATAGTGGGCTGGGGGTTGGATGCATAATTTAGTGCTGAGTGTGGGCTTGGGCATGGTATGCAGAGGCAGGTGCAGGGAAGCTTTGGGGGGAAGCCAGGTAATGAGCTCGGGTGATGATACATTTATCAGGTGCAGAGAGTGATGAATGTGTCTGTTTGACTCCCGGCAAGGCAACTGGCCTTACAGATAGCAATGTAGAAATTTAGTGGAGATGTTAGAATCTTTTGCTAAGGGAATCTGGAAAAGCATCTCCGAGAATGTGATACTTGAACTCAGAGTTGAAAAATGAGGGGGCTTCAAAACATTTGTTGAAAATTTGAATAAAATATAAAAAATAAAAATAAAAACTTTATTTTTCAACGTAAGCTTCATCAAGTTTGTAACAGTTGTGTAGGTAATCATATCTGACATTTAGTCCATCTTTAAGTAACTGAGGGTCCTTGGAGTTTAATCATGTCATTGTAGTCTTTTTACCTTATTAACTGAAGAAAACTGATGTCATTTAAAGACATTTAAAGATGATATAACAAAATGAAGTCAGAAAATGCCACATCAAGACTATAAGCTGGATGCCTAATGATTTTCCATTGAAAGTCTCACAAAGTTGCCCTTGTTTGGTAAGGCGAATGAGCAGAAACATAGTTGTGGTAAAGAAGGACTCTCTGGTGAAGCTTTTCTGAGCATTTTTCTGCTAATGTTTTAGCTAACTTTCTCAAAAACACTTACAATACACAGATATTCTAGTCCTTTGGGTCTCCAGTAAGAAAACAAGCAAAATGCCTTGAGCATCCAGAAAAAAAAAAAAAACAGCTGCCATAATGTTTGCTCTTCAATAGCCTACTTTTGCTATGGGTGGGCCACTTCCACCTTTTGGTAACCATTGCTTTGATTGCGCTTTGTCTTCAGGAGTGTACTGGTAAAGTCATGTTTCATCTCCAGTTACAATTCTTCAAAAAAATACATCAGGACCTTGATCCCACTTGTTTAAAATTTCTGTTGAAAACTCTGTTCTTGTCCCAAATTTGGCATAGTGAGTATTATGGTACTTAAAATAAAGCCAATCTTTATTTAGCATTTACTCCATGCCACAAAATATTTTAATAATTTTATGTGAATTATTCCATACAGTCCTTTTATCAATCCAGTGAGAATATTTGTTATATTTTCATGATACCTAAGAACAATTTGATATTAACTTATATAAATATAAAGTCTGATAACACAAAGCATAGATAAAATAAAGGGAAACAAGGCATTCTATACATTGCTATGGAAGGAAATCTGTATAAAACTTTTGAACAATATATTTGTATAAAAGAATATTACCTGCTTTCTTCAAATTATCAATCTTTTAAGATGAGCATTGTCAAGAGTGAACAGGATTGGTTTACTCTTATTACAATAATGTATTTTGTTTTATTTTTTAAATTTTTACTTGTGAAATATCTAAAACATACATAAAATAATATGGTGGGTGTGAAATCATAAACCATATTAAATATGTTTGAAATTTTATATGTTTGCACTGGGTATTTTTCTCAAAAATTTTTAAAAGATTAAACATTAGTAAAACAGCTGAAGTTACATTATCATCTCCCATCTCTTTCACCTCAATTTACACAGAGGTAACAAAGTATCTTAACGTTGGGACATATTGTGCCAGTTAATAGTTTTGTACTTTTACTATATGCAGTACTGTATATGACAATATATAACTTCCTTCTTTCTTAGTTGTTTTTTAGTTGTATCCCTGTTATTACCTAGAGTCGCTATGCATTATGACAGTGGTATAATATTCATTTGAATATATAAATGACAGTTTATTTACTCATTTAGATATAGGAGAACAGTTAGATTACTTATGTATTTTCACTATTACTAACAAGGTTTTGGTAAATCTCATTTAGTTCTTTTCTGCACACATATATGAGGGTTTCTTTAGGAAAGATTTCTGGGAGTAGATTTTCTGAAAAACAAATATACCTATTTTTAATTTAAAGAGATATTGTCAAATTTTTCTTCAAACTTTTGTACAGATTTACACTCCCACGGGCAATATATAGGATGTCTTGTTTCCCCATATTTCGCCAACATTTTCAGTTATCAGACTTGCTATTTGCTGAGTGGGAAATGCTATAGCATGATAGATTTAATTTGCATTCTTCTATTGTTATTGAGATTAAACCACTTTTAACATCTAGTGACTATCCTGGTATGCACAGCAATCAAAAATGATGAGTTCGTGTCCTTTGTAGGGACATGGATGAATCTGGAGAACATCATTCTCAGCAAATTGACACAACAACAGAAAAGGAAACACCGTATATACTCACTCATAGGTGGGTGATGAACAATGAGAACACATGGACACAGGGAAGGGAGTACCACACACTGAGGTCTATTGGGGGAAATAGGGGAGGAATAGTGGGAGGGGCAGCGGGGGAGGGATGACATGGGAAGAAAAGCCAAATATGGGTGAAGGGGCAGAAGGCAGCAAAACACACTGCCACGTGTGTACCTATGTAACTATCTTGCATGTTCTGCACATGTACCCCAAAACCTAAAATGCAATAAAAAGAAAAATTAAAAAAAAGCAAAAACAAAACCAAACAAACAAACAAACCAAAAACAAAAAAAAAAAACATGTATTTATAGGCCAGATGCAATAGTTACCACCTGTAATCCCACCACTTTGGAAGGCCAAGGTGGGTGGCTCACCTGAAGTCGGGATTTTGAGATCAACCTAACCAACATAGAGAAAACTAATCTCTGCTAAAAATACAAAATTAGCAGTATGTGGTGGCACATACCTGTAATTCCAGCTACTTGAGAGGCTGAGGAAGGAGAATAGCTTGAACCCAGGAGGTGGAGGTTGCGGTGAATCGAGATCATGCCATTGCACTCCAGCCTGGGCATCAAGAGTGAAACTTTGTCTCAAAAAAGAAATATATATATATATATATAATATTATATGTATGTCATAAATTATACATATATTATGCATGTATTATATATTATATGTATAATATATTATATATATTTATTTTATATAATAAATATATTTATAAATTTATATAAATATATATAATATATATATTTATAAATAAATATATACTTATATATTATATATTTTATATAAAGTAGATATATAAATGTTATTTATATTATAGATGCATAATATATGTATGTATTATATATAAAATATATGTTTTATATATTATATATTATATAATATGCATATGGCATTTACTTCAGGGGAGGCCTTTAATTTTGAACTTTTAATGAAAACAGATAATGGTTTATATTTCAATTATTCCTGGAAGCATTGTAATGCAAAATAGCCACCTCCTATTTATTCTTCCCCAACTACTAACCAAGATCTCGATAAGCAATACAGAACCAATAGTAATACTCACATAGGAGGTGGAGGACTATATTGAAGGAATGGCTGAACTTCCCTTCCCAATAAAATTACAACCACTAATCACTCTCAAGATGTTCTGAATTTCTAATAACTGCAATAGGACCCAAGTTAAGGAATGAGAACAAAACAACAAAAAAAATGGGTCATTCCACTGAATGCAGATGGCATGCTTTGCGACAAGAAATGTGAGTAAAGGTGCTTGTTCCTCTTTGGAACAACAACTTCTCTTTTCCTTTGACTGTCATGTCCCAGGGGGAGCTTACTCCCTCAAGCTGAGTTGCAGAATAAAGATGACAGGGAACAAGGCTTCCACTGACTTGCAATCAATATGGAGCATGAGTGAAAAATACACCTTGGTTGTCACAAGCAATTGAGATATTAGGGCTGTTTGTCACCACAGCATAACTTAGCCTAAACTGACAGATAATATTTACTGCAACAAATCAATAATACTTTTTATTTTGGACACATTTACTTTTCTTCCAAACTATTCATACTGCTTTATGTTCTCTGGCTAATCCTCTCAAATGCAGCTTCTGGTTTGATTTGGTTTGGTTTTGACATTATCTCTTTTAATAAATACAGTTACTATCAAAAAAAATATATAGGTCATTATAGAACTGTTATTGCCAGAGCCCTGGTGAATCTTTAGAAGTCTGGAACATACAAAAACAGCATGAAGAAGCCTAATCTCTAAAACTGAATGAACCAGACTGGAGAATATATGTGGGCCTGCCATGTGATTCTTTATCAGAGTACAAATTTTGTCCATCATAAAAAATTAAAAACCACTTTGAAGACTCAATCTTCTGTATGTAATAGTTGATGGCAGAAACAGTTAATGTCTATGGTATTGTGGGTGGCATTTAAAAAAATATATTTAGACAGTAGATAAATTTTCTTTAGAATGTTCCAATGTTATGACAATTAATTGGTCTTCCTTGGCTGTTTTAAAACCCCAATGAATGAAAAGTGATATGTTCTTTAAGGAAACAATGTTAACTACCTATTACATTTCTTGACTTTGCACTGGCCTTGGATGCCCAGTGAGAGGTAATATAATATAGCTAGTGAACTACATTTGAATATTAAACAGAAGTAAGGAGAAGGAAGTCATGTGAATACCACAACAAGTGAAAGAAATTTCCTTAAAGGGGACCAAAGCAGTTCACAGAACCACAGGATGAGCCTCCATTTAGGAATATTGTATTGTTATTACTGTGAGGCCATGGAATCAAATATGATGAGATTGATGGCATCCCTAGCCCTCCTGATTTAAGCAATAAACTCTGTGTGTCAAATCTTCCCACTCCCCATGAACAAAGGATGGATGCAAGTGGACAGATTAATTTTAATTTTTAAATAAAGTTTAAATAAATACATAAACTAATAGTTCAACAAATCCTCCAAGTCTCAAAAATCCTCTATTGATTTGGATCTTACTAAAAAATAGTCTTTATCCAATATAATATATAAGTTTTCTTTATTAGTAAGTGTTATACTCTTTTTTTGTGTATGTGTGTGTTATACTCTTTTGAGAGTCTTTTTTAGAGCCTTTAGTTTATTCAATTAAAATTAGATGAAAACTTAACTTTTTATTGATATTTTAAGTTATAATTATGTATATAAATTAATGTGCACTGAGAATATAGCTGGCTAATATGAGGAAGTTCTAGCACTTACCTTTGGTAAATAATTTTACCTCTCTGAAGGTCTATACAATGAGTAAGTTAGGCTAGATAATTTTAAAAATATTCTAAGGTTTTAACATTCTATAATCTTTCTCCTTTTAGGAATTATTATCTACTCTTCTTTAAAAGTATTATGTCCTTGGGGGCTTTGTGAGCATTGAGAAAGCTTATTCAAACTCCAAAAGACTCTGAATTGAACTACAGATAATTTATCTTGTAAAACTAAAATATTTTGTCAATTAGACAGCAGTCTCCAATTACCACCTACCCTCTGGCCCCTAATGATCAAAATTATGTTATTTGCTTCTATGAGATTGACTATAATATATACTTTATATAAGTGGAATCACTCATTATTTGCCCTTATGAGATTGGCTTATTTCTGAACATAATGTCTTCCAGGTGTATCTATAAATTACAGGATTTACTTATTTTTTCTGGATGAATAATAATTGTGTATGTAGGTATCTTTAATGCAATATGTTGTGTATATTATATCTATTATATCTATCTATACAATTATAGATATTAAAAATTTGTGCTAAGTGCTTTTCTTCCCTAGGAAATTTATAGCTTCAGGTCTTAAATTTAATTCCTTATCTATTTGAGTTTATTTTTGTTAATAGTATAAGACAGGAGCCTAATTTTAATCGATTTCATATTAATATCCAATTTGTACAATGCCATTTGTTGAAGAGACTCTCCTTTTCTCGTATGTATTATTGGTGCCTTTATTGAAAATCAGTTGATCTTATATAAATTTGTTTGTTTTGGAGCTTCTTATTTTATTTATTTCATTGGTCTATGTCCATCTTTGCTCCAGTATCATACTGTCTTGATTATTAAAACTTTGTAATATAGTTTGAAGTGAGAAAGTGTGAGGTCTTCAGTTTTATTGTTTTTTCTTGAGATTACTTTGCCTATTCCAGATCTTTTGTGATTTCATATAAATTTTGCATTGTTGAGGGGGGAATCCCAAGATGGTTGAATAAGAGGCAGCTCCAGAGAGCAGCTCCCAGAAAGAGAGATGCAGAAGCCAAATGGTCTCCACAGTACAAAACGAGGTAACAAGTTCATTTTGTGGGTCTTCTGGGACAGTGAGTATAAACCAAATAGGTCAACTTGTGGCAAGGTGGGGCACAGCCCCACCCAGGAGGAGTGCACAACCAATTGAAGGACCAGGGAATCTCCCCCTCTGGGAATTTGGTTCGGATACAGCACTCTGCCAACGCCCTCTACAAACCACAGAACAGGAGATCTTCACCAACCTGAAAAGCCTTAGCAAGCTGCCTGAAGAGGGCACAACAGTGACTTCAGCCCTGGGGCTGTGAGCATAGGTCTAGGCGGAATCACTGGCTGATGCCCAGAAAGCCAAAAAGCAAGTGGGACGGAGTTACCCACCACCAAGTAAAAAGGGGAACAGAACTCAGGAAAACAGCCCAAATGGCAGGATGGGTCCCCCTGCCACTGCACAAAGCCCAGCAGGCCAAAAAACTCTCACCCCAGAGTTAGTCACCTAGAACGTCAGTTAGAGAATGACCAGGAATGTTCCAGCTCAGCGGGTAGAAGAGAAGCTGCCATTACAGAAACTGGATTAATCTTCCTGAATAAATGAAAGATGCAGCAGCTCCACTGAATCTGTGGCAGCCCAGCAGCATCTCTTCAGGCACACAAAGGAAAGGCTACCTCCCCAAGCAGCTATCTAGATCAAAACTATGTAAATCCAAGAGATGGGGAGAAACCAGTGCAAGAAGAATGAAATCATCAAAAACCAGAACGTCTCTCCCTCACCATGAGTTCATGACTCCTCACCAGCAAGGGAACAAGGTAGTATGGAGAACAAATTTGATGAATTGACAGAAGCAGGCTTCAGAAGGTGAGTAATAACAAACTTCTCTGAGTTAAAGGAACATGTTCTATCCCAATGCAAAGAAACTAAAAACCTTGAAAGATGTTAGATGAAATGCTAACTAGAATAACCAGATTAGAGAAGAACAAGAATGATGTGATGGAGCTGAAAAACACAGCACAAGAACTTAATGAAGTATACACAAGTTTCAGTAGCTGAATAGATCAAGCAGAAGAAAGGATATCAGAGAGAGAAGATCAAATAAATGAAATAAAATGAGAAGGCAAGAAAAGAGAACAAAGAATGAAAAGAAATTTCTTGAACAAAGCCTTCAAGAAATATGGGATTATGTGAAAAGACCTAATCTATGCCTAATTGTTGTACTGGAAGATAACAGGGAGAATGAATCCAAGCTTGAAAACACTGTTCCAGGAGAATTTTCCCAACCTAGCAAAGGAGGCCAACATTCAAATACAGAAAATGCAGAGAACACTATAACAATACTCCTCTATAAGAGCAAACCCAAGGCACATAATCATCAGATTCACCAGGGTTGAAACAAAGGAAAAAATACTAAGGGCAGCCAGAGAGAAAGGTTGGTCACCCACAAAGGGAAGCACATCAGACTCACAGTGGATGTCTCAGCAGAAACCCTACAAGCCAGAAGAGAATGGGGGATAATATTCAACATCCTTAGAGAAAAGAACTTTCAACTTAGAATTTCATATCCAGCTAAACTATGCTTCATAAGTGAAGGAGAAACGAAATCCTTTATGGATAAGCAATTGCTGGGGATTTTGTCACTACCAGACCTGCCCTGCAAGAGCTCCTGAAGGAAGCACTAAGCACAGCAATGAAAAATTAGTACCAGCCACTGCAAAAAAGAACAAAATGGTAAAGACCAATGATGCAATGAAGAAATTACTCCAATCAAAGGGAAAAACAACAAACCAGTAATAAAATGGCAGGATCAAATTCACAAGTAACAATATGAACATTAAATATAAATGGACTAATTGCCCCAGTCAAAAGACACAGACTGGCAAATTGGATAAAAAGCCAAGAACCATCAGTGTGCTGTATTCAGAAAACCCATCTCATGTGCAAAGGCACACACAAATTCAAAATAAAGGGATGGAAGATTTACAAAGCAAATGAAGAACAACAAAAAAAGCAAGGGTGGCAATACCAGTCTCTGATAAAATGGACTTTAAACCAACAAAAATCAAAAGAGACAAAGAAGGGCATTACATAATGGTAAAAGGATCAATACAACAAGAAGAGCTAATGATCCAAAATATATATGCACCCAATACAGGATCACCTAGATACATAAGGCAAATCCTTAATGACCTACAAAGGGACTTAGACACTCCACTATCAATATTAGACAGATCAACAAGACAGAAAACCAACAAATAAATCCAGGACTTGAGTGCAGATCTGGACTAAGTGAACTTAATAGACATTTACATAACTCTTAACCCCAAATCCACAGAATATACATTCTTCTCAGCACCACGTTGCGCTTACAATTGACCACGTAATTGGAAGTAAATCACTCCTCAGCAAATGCAAAAGAATGGAAATCATAAGAAACAGTCTCTCATGCCACAGTGCAATGAAATTAGAACTCAGAATTAAGAAACTAACTCAAAACTGCACAACTTCATGGAAACTGAACAACTGGCTCTTCAATGATTACTGGATAAATAATGAAATGAAGTCAGAAAAAAAAGATGTTCTTTGAAACCAATGAGAATGAAGACACAACATACCAGAATCTCTGTGACACATTAAAAGCAGTGTCTAGAAGAAAATTCATATCAATAAATGCCCACATGAGGAGCAAGGAAAGGACTAATATTGAGAGCCTATCATCAAAATTGAAAGAGTTAGAGGAGCAAGATAAAAAACCCCCAAAATTAGCAGAAGACCAGAAATAACTAAGATCAGAGTAGAACTGAAGGAGATAGAGGCACAAAAACTCTTCAAAAAATCAACAAATCCAGGAGCTGTTTTTTTTTTAAAGATGAACAAAATAGATAGACTGCTAGCCAGACTAATAAAAAAGGAAAGAGAGAAGAATCAAATAGATGCAGTGAAAAACAATAAAGGGTACATGACCACCAATTCCACAGAAATACAAACACCATCAGAGATTACTGCAAACAACTCTATGTACATAAACCAGTAAATCTGGAAGCAAAGGATAAATTCCTGGACACTTACACTCTCCCAAGAAAAACCAGGAAGAAGTTGAATCCCTGAATAGACCAATAACAAGGGCTGAAGTTCAGGCAGCAATTAATAGCCTACCAACTAAAAAAAGCCCATGTCCAGATGAGATTACAGCCTAATTATACCAGAAATACAGAGGAGCTGGTACCATTCCTTCTGAAGCTATTCCAAACAATACAAAAAGAGTGATTCCTCCCTAACTCATTTTATAAGACCAACATGATCCTAAAAACAATACCGGGCAGAGACAAAACTAAAAAAATAACTTTCAGGCCAATATCCATGATGAACATTGACACAAAAGTCTTCTATAAAATACTGGCAAACAGAATGCAACAGCAAATCAAAAAGCATATTCATCATGATCAAGTAGGCTCCTTCTAGGGGATGCAAGGCTGATTCAACATATGCAAGTCTACAAACGTAATCCATCACATAAACAGAACCAAAGAAAAAAATCACATGATTACCTAAATAGATGCAGAGAAGGCCTTTGACAAAATTCAACAGCCTTTCATGCTAAAACCCCTCAAAAACCTAGGAATTGATGCTATGTATCACAAAATAATAATAGCTATTTATGACAAACTAACAGCCAATATCCTACTGAACAGGCAAAAACTGGAAGCATTCCCTTTAATATCTAGCATGAGACAAAGGTGCCCTCTCTCACCACTCCTATTCAATATGGTATTGAAAGTTCTAGCCAGTGCAATCAAGCAAGAGAAAGAAATAAAGGATATTCAAATAGGAAGAGAGGAAGCCATATTGTCTCTATTTGCAGATGGCATAATTTAGAAGACCCCATTGTCTCAGCACAAAATCTCCTGAAACTGATAAGCAACTTCAGCAAAGCCTCAGGATACAAAATCAATGTTCAGAAATCACAAGCATTTCTATACACCAATAACAGACAAACAGAGAACCAAATCAAAAGTGTACTCTTATTCGCAATTGCTACAAAGAGAAAAAAATACCCAGGAATACAACTAACAAAGGATGTAAAGAACCTCTTCAAGGAGAACTGCAAACCACTGCTCCATGAAATAAGAGAGGATACAAACAGATGGAAAAACATCCCATGCTTATGATTGGGAGGAACCAACATCATGAAAATGGTCATATTGCCCAAAGAAATTTATAGATTTAATGCTATCTCCATTAAGTTTCCAATGACTTTCTTCACAGAACTGGAAAAAACCACTTCAAACTTCATATGCAGCAAAAGGGAGCCTGCATAGCCAAAACAATCCTAAGCAAAAAGAACAAAGCTGGAGGCATCAGGCTGCCTGACATTAAACTATACTACAAGGCCATAGTAATAAAAGCAGCATGGTACTGGTACCAAAACAGAGAAATAGAACAATGGCACAGAACAGAAGCCTCAGAAGCAACAACACATCTACAGTCATCTGATCTTTGACAAACCTGACAAAAACAAGCAATGGGGAAAGGAGTCCCTGTTTAACAAATGGTGTTGGGAAAACTGGCTAGCCACGTACAGAAAGCAGAAACTGGACCCCTTCCTGACACCTTACACTAAAATTAGCTCCAGATGGATAAAAGATATAACATAAGAACTAACACCATAAAAACTCTAAGAAAATCTGGGCAAAACCATTCAGGACATAGGCTTAGGCAAGGACTTCATAGCTAAAACACCAAAAGCAATGGCAACAAAATCCAAAATAGACAAATGGCATCTAATTCAACTCCATAGCTTCTCTACAGCAAAGGAAACAATCATTAGAGTGACTGGCAACCAACAGAGTGGGTGGGAAATTTTTTTGCATTCTACCCATCTGACAAAGGGCTAATATCCAGAATCTACAAAGAACTAAAACAAATTTACAAAAAACAAAACAAAACAAAACAAATGAACCCATTTGAAAAGTAGGCAGAGGATATGAACAGACATTTTACCAAAGAAGACATCAATGAGATCAACAAACATATGAAAAAATGCTCATCATCACTGGTCATTAGAGAAATGCAAATCAAAACCACATTGAGATACCATCTCACACCAGTTAGAATAACTGTCATTAAAAAATCTGGAGACAACAGATGCTGGAGAGGATGTGGAGACAAAGGAACACTTTTACACTATTGGTGGGAGTATCAATTAGTTCAACCATTGTGGAGGACAGCTTGGTGATTCCTCAGGGACCTAGAAATAGAAATACCATTTGACCCAGCAATTCCATTACTGGGTATGTATCCAAAGAATTATAAATTGTTCTATTATAAAGACACATACAGATATATGTTCACTGCTGCATTGTTTACAATAGCAAAGACCTGGAACCAAACCAAATGTCCATCATAGATAGAGTGGATAAAGAAAATGTGGCACATATACACCATGGAATACTCTGCAGCCATAAAAAAGGATGAGTTCGTGTCCTTTGCAGGGACATGGATGAATCTGGAAACCATCATTATCAGTAAACTGACACAAGAATAGAAAACCAAAACCTTACGTTATCACTCATAGGTGGTTGTTGAAGAATTAGAGCATGTGGACACAAGGAGAGGAGCATCACACACTGTGGTCAGTGGGGTCAGACTAGGGGAGGGACAGCGGGGATCAGGAGGGTTTGGAGGGATAAGGAGGGGAGAAATGCCAGATACAGGTGATGGGGTGATGAAGGCAGCAAACCACCTTGCCATGTATGTACCTATGCAACAATCCTGCACGATTTGCACATGTACCCCAGAAACTAAATTATAATAAATAAAAAAATCTCTTTTTTGTGATTTGCATTTATTTATTTGTTTGTTTATTTATTTTCTTTATTTTTAACTTATTTTACTTTAGGTGCATCCTATATCTAGCATTTCTCCCCATGTTATCCCTCCACACCCTCTCCTCCCTCCCCACCTCCCTTTGTCTCTCCTCTACCCCCCCGCAACTGTCCCCTGTGTGTGATGCTCCTCTCCCTGAGTCCATGTGTTCTCATTGTTCAACACCCACCTATGAGTGAGAACATATGGTGCTTGGCTTTCTGTTCTTGGGTCAGTATGCTGAGAATGGTGGTTTCCAGATTCATCCAAGTCCCTACAAAGGACGGGAATTCATTGTTTTTTATGGCTGTCTAGTATTCCGTGGTGTATATGTACCACATTTTCTTTGTCCATTCTATCATTGATGGGCATTTGGGTTGGTTCTAGATCTTTGCTATTGTACACAGGGCTGCAATGAACATACATGTGCATGTGTCTTTATAGTAGAATGATTTATAGTTCTTTGGGTATATACCCAATGGTGGGATTGCTGGGTCAAATGGAATTTCTATTTCTAGATCCTTGAGAAATCGCCACACTGTCTTCCACAGTGGTTGAATTAATTTACACTCCGACCAACTGTGTAAGAGTGTTCCTATTTGTTGATTTTTTATCATGAGTTGATGAATATTTTAATTGCTTTTACTGCATCAATAAGAAAATTATATAAATTTTATTCTTCATCCAGCTAATGTTTTTTTTAATTTTTTTATTTTTATTGCATTTTAGGTTTTGGGGTACATGTGCAGAACATGCAAGATAGTTGCATAGGTACACATGTGGCAGTGTGTTTTGCGTCCTTCTGCCCATTCTCCCATATTTGGCATTTCTCCCCATGACATTTCTCCCCCGCTCCCCCTACCGCTGTCTCTCCCCTGCTTCCCCCCGCTCTCCCTCCCCTATTCCCCCAATAGACCTCAGGTTGTAGTACTCCCATCCCTGTGTCCATGTGTTCTCATTGTTCATTACCCGCCTATGAGTGAGAATATATGGTGTTTCCTTTTCTGTTCTTGAGTCAATTTGCTGAGAATGATGTTCTCCAGATTCATCCATGTCCCTACAAAGGACAGGAACTCATCATTTTTTATTGCTGCATAATATTCCATGATGTATATATGCCACATTTTCCCAGTCCATTCTATCATTGATGGGCATTTGGGTTGATTCCAGGTCTTTGCTATTGTAAACAGTGCTGCAATGAACATTCGTGTGCATGTGTTCTTATAGTAGAACCATTTATAGTCCTTTGGATATATACCTAGTAATGGGATTGCTGGGTCAAATGAAATTTCAATTTCTAGGTCCTTGAGGAATTGCCACACTGTCTTCCACAATGGTTGAATGAATTTACACTCCCACCAACAGTGTAAAAGTGTTCCTATTTCTCCACATCCTCTCCAGCATCTGTTGTCTTCAGATTTTTTAATTAATGCCATTCTAACTGGTGTGAGATGGTATCTCAATGTGGTTTTGATTTGCGTCTCTCTAATGACCAGTGATGATGAGCATTTTTTCATATGTTTGTTGGCCTCTTGTATGTCTTCTTTTGTAAAGTGTCTGTTCATTTCCTTTGCCCATTTTTGGATGGGCTTGTTTGCTTTTTTCCTGTATATTTGTTTGAGTTCTTTGTAAATTCTGGATATCAGGCCTTTGTCAGATGGGTAAACCGCAAAATTTTTTTTCCATTCTGTTGGTTGCCGATTCACTCTAGTGACTGTTTCTTTTGCCGTGCAGAAGCTGTGAAGTTAGATTAGGTCCCATTTGTCAATTTTGGCTTTTGTTGCCAATGCTTTTGGTGTTTTGGTCATGAAGTCCTTGCCTACTCCTATGTCCTGAATTGTTTTGCCTAGATTTTCTTCTAGGGTTTTTATGGTGCCTGGTCTTATGTTTAAGTCTTTAATCCATCTGGAGTTAATTTTAGTGTAAGGTGTCAGGAAGGGGTCCAGTTTCTGCTTTCTGCACAAGGCTAGCCAGTTTTCCCAACACCATTTATTAAACAGGGAATCCTTTCCCCCTTGCTTGTTTTTGTCAGGTTTATCAAAGATTGTATGGTTGTAGATATGTTGTGATTCCTCCGATGCTTCTGTTCTATTCCATTGGTCTATATCTCTGTTTTGATACCAGTACCATGCTGTTTTGATTACTGTAGCCTTGTAGTGTTGTTTGAAGGCCGGTAGCATGATGCCTCCCGCTGTGTTCTTTTTGCTTAAGATTGACTTGGCTATGTGGGCTCTCTTTTGGTTCCATATGAAGTTCAAGGTGGTTTTTTCCAGTTCTGTGAAGAAAGACAATGGTAGCTTGATGGGGATAGCATTGATTCTGTAAATTACTTTGGGCAGTATAGCCATTTTCACGATATTGATTCTTCCTAACCATGAACATGGAATGTTTCTCCATCTGTTTGTGTCC
>CM052670.1:66678546-66697877 GCA_028533165.1 Leontopithecus rosalia | reverse complement strand
GAACATCATTCTCAGCAAATTGACACAAGAACAGAAAAGGAAACACCGTATATCCTCACTCATAGGCGGGTGCTGAACAATGAGAACACATGGACACAGGGAAGGTAACACCACACACTGAGGTCTATTGGGGGAAATAGAGGAGGGACAGCAGGGGGGGTAACGTGGGAGGGATGGCATGGGGAGAAATGCCAAATATGTGTGAAGGGGCAGAAGGCAGCAAAACACACTGCCACGTGTGTACCTATGCAACTATCTTGCATGTTCTGCACATGTACCCCAAAACCTAAAATGCAATAAATACTTAAAAAAATGCATAGGGTAAGGAACCATCCTAGCTTGCCTAGGACTGGGGAGGTTCCAAGACTTTCAGGGTTTAAAACTGGAAAGGTCCCTGGCAAAGTGGGATGAGTTGGTCACTCTGTGTATGCACATTTCTACTTTTGAAAAAGAATGTGAGGGCATGGTTAAATATAGAGGCTTACACTTAATATAAGTTGGTGCAAAAGTAATTGCAGTTTTTCCGTTAATTTTAATGGCAAGCCCATTCATACAATGCCTATGCACAGACAGAGTTTATTCAATTTAAAGCAGTTAAAATTGTCAAATAACCCCTTCTTAGAACTTTAGGTTCATCGCACTACAATTTTATCCTTCACTGGATCAAATGGAGTGATTCTCAGTATTAATAATCACTCAAGACTCTGTCTAAATGTTCACATGGGTGATGGACACTGTAATGTCATAGACCTATAAGGTTTCCTAACATTAACTAGAAGAGACAAAAGGCACCTTGTAGGGAAATTAACACTAACAGCAACAAAGGAATGTTGTCAATTCTTTTTTAGGGCTGGATGCATCCAATGTGCATATTATCTTCCCATGTTTGTTTGGCTTTTCACTGCTGAATGAGCAATGTAGTTCATACAGATCTGTCCACATATCAAAAGAGGAAATTATTTCATTTTGGGGCTTTGTCTTTTGCAAGAGAGTTGTGTTTAAATGATATAGATGATTTATGATGAATGTTTGTAATAAAAATTTATTTTAAATAAAAATTAAAATAAAATAAAATAAAAATAACATGCTGCAAGCATTGTGTCCTGACTGCACTCTAGGAAAGAATGACAACAATATCTCAAAATCAGATACATTTGGCAAATTTTGAGTCATTCTTTGCTTAATCTTGGAATATTCAGGCTGAAATAATTGTTTGCACGAAATAATTATTAACATTGTACCAACTGAATTTTGACGTGCAAATGTTTGTACTAATTCCTGTAGTGATAATTGATTAGTGTACAGATGATGTTTAACCTTCCAAAAGAAGAATGAAGGGTGACTATTGTAACTCAAATTGATAACAAGCCTTTATTCTTCGTTGCAGGATAATTAATTTGAGTGGAATGTTTTGTTTATTACATGCGGTTATTAGAAATGCCTGTTCACTTGAGACTCAGGCTTGAAAACCACTGAATAAAATTGACTAGGGCAAACTAAAAGCTGCACACTGTTATAATCTAAGGTAATTGACATCTCAGTACTTAAGACTGGACCTCAGTAAAACTGGGAGATTACATTTGTCTCTCGTAACTATCTCCCTTCTATTTCACTAACTTCTGCCTTCCTTTCTCCTGATGAGTAGTTAACAACAAAAATGGTAAGTATTAAAGTCATAAGCTGAATTAGTTTTCTATTGTTGTGTAACAAATTATCACAAATTTAACATCTTAAACAAGACCCAGTTATTAGATCATAGTTTTGTAGTTCAGAACTCCTGGTAGGCTTATCTGGATTCTCTGCTCAGGGTCTCACAAGACCGAAATCATGATACTGGTTGGGCTGGACTCTCATCTGGAGGCTGGGAAGAATCTGTTTCAAATCTCATTCAGATTGTTGGCTGAATTTGTTCCTTGTGGTTATAGGTCTGACATTCCTATTTTCTTGCTGGCTATTAGTAAAGGGCATCTCTCAGCTCTCTAAGGCCACCTGTCTTCCTCTCATGGAACCTCAAACAAATAGACAATCAAATATTATGGTTAAAAGTTAGGGGATTATGGTGTGTGATAGTCATGATGATGATAATAAGTTGAGAATTTATTTGCTGATTCTACTTCTAGTTGGTAAACTGAGTATGAAGGTCTATCACATATCAGTCTTTTGGCTTAGATAAGTGTGATTCAGTGGTTTGAGTGTGCTACTCTTTATTCATAGAAGATTCTAGTATATCTAACAATTATGATTTCTAGAGAGAAAAGTAAAATGAGCTAATATTGTGATCAAAAGATAAGGCTGTCTTCATTTGGAAGAGGTTGAAATTGGGGTTTAGAGAAGTTACAGGTTGCCCAAGCTTAAACAGATAATAAGATTCAAAGTGTGTGAGCCCCTTCTCCTCTAGCTAAAAGTAAACCCCAGCTAGGGTATCATGGAGATAAGTCTTGCCACAGTTTTGTGTGGTTACTTTTTATTATGGAGAATCAGTCTACATCAGGGTTGCTATATATGCTTCATCATCATGGTCTTAGTGTGCTGTGACCTATGACCTTAAGTATAAAGGTATTAAACTCTAGGTTTAACAAAGAGAGGAGAGAGTAATATTTTGGAATGACTCCACTGAGAACTTCTGGACACTTTCAGGTACTTTGGTAGTTGATACTATTTGTTATTTTTATGATAGGTTTCACTCTCAAGCACTCCATAAGAATATGTGATAAGCTTCTGTAATATACATTTTTGTATAATCCTATAAATTATGACTAGGATATGTGATTATTACATATGATTTCATAATAGAACAAAATGTGGCTTGCAAACCAGAGATTTTTTTTTATGTAATGAAGGGGAGTAAAAGTTTGCAAAAAACGGAAAAAAATGAATTAAAGATTCCATGAAGGGAATTGCTTAAAGTAAAACTAACAGAACTATGAATGAAGAGACAGAGAGTAAAAAAGGAAAAGTAGAGCAGGCGTAATCCCCTTAAGGGGGAAAAAAGAAAAAAAATACAAAAGCAATTTTGGCTGCTTTCTATGAAAATAGGTGAGTTATACTCTTGGCCCAGGCAATTTGTAGACAGTTTGACGGAAATGAAGGGTAATATTGGACAGGCATTCTCCAAGTGGTGAGTTTTAGGTATGTGAAATATAATGTTACAAGATGGATACATCAGAAAGTGATTGTTTTCATGATGAAAGAATGATTTGCTATGCATGAACATTCATGCAGGGCTCTTTTAACTATAGTTTGCCCTAAATACCTTTACATATCTGCTTACATTTTATTAACTACACAGAACAACTGGGTTAAGAAACAGAGAAGCAAAATCCAAAGACTTATGGGCACATGCTTCTTAAAATTCATCCTCGGTGGATAAATAATATTTTCTTAAGAACAGGGAGCATATCATGTTTGTTATATCTAACACATAGTAGGTGTTCAATAGATAATGAATAAATCAATGGAAATTTCATGAAAAATGGACCACATATAATAAATAAATTTACAATTGTGATTTATCTACTTTCAGAAAGTTATTTGAGTTGGCCTATAAGAAGATAAACATATATAAAATAATGGCTGGTAGTGGTATAGTGCAATAGGCAGAATAATGGTCCCTCAAATGTGCATGTTGTAATCTACAGCACCCGTGAATATGTAATGTCACATAGCAAATGGAATTAAAGGTATAGGTAAAATTAAAGTTATTAACCATTTGTTCATATTAATAATTTCACCTACTAACTTGACTGGTGCTTATTGGCTTTGAAGAGATAAGAAGGGGACAAAACCCAAAGAATGTGAGCAGCCTCTAGAAACTGGAAAAATAAAGGAACTGAAATTTCCTCTAGAATCCCAGAAAAAAAAAACACAGCCCTGCTGATATTTTAAAATCAGCCTAGTGTGATGGTTAACATTAGATGTCAACTTGACTAGCCTGAGGATGCCCAGGTGGCTTGTAAAGGATTGTTCCTGGGTGTGTCTGTGAGGGTGTTGCTAGAGGAGGTTGACATTTGACTCAATGGACAGGAGGAGGAAGATCCAGTTTGGGTGGACACCATTCAATTGGCTGCCAGAATGGCAAGAAAAAACAGGTGGAAGAAGGTGTGATAATTTTGCTTGCTGGGTCTTGTGGCTTTCTCTCTCTCATCCCATACTGGATGCTTGATTCCTCTCCTATTGTCCTTGGACATCAGACTCCAGGTTCTTAGGCCTTTGAACTTCGGGACTTGCACCAGTAGCTTCCCAGCAGGTCTTGGGCCTTCAGCTTCAGAGTCAGGGCTGTACTGTCAGCTTCCTGATTTTGAGGCCTTTGGACTAGCCTGAGTCCATGCAACTGGCTTTTCTCTTTCCCCAGAATGCAGATGGCCTATTGTGAAATTTCCCTTTGTAATTGTGTGAGCCAATTCCCCCTAATTAGCTCCCTTTTATATATACCTATACCCTTTTGGTTCTGACCCTCTGGATAACCCTGGCTAATACTCCTGTGAGACCCAATTTGGGTATCTGATACCCAGGATTATAAGAAAATAAATGTGTGTTGCTTTAAGCCATTAAGTTTGTTGTAATTTGTTACAGAAACAATAGAAATCTAATACACATAGAAATAAAATGTCCATTTCCAAATATTGATTTTCACATTTTTGTAATGTCTGTGCACATGAACCAAAGAATAATAAACTTCAAGTCTCATTTTATTTTTTTTCTGATAACTAGAGCACCACTAATACCACTACGATAAAAGGTGTATTTCCTGCTGGTACTGAGATACTTTCATACCTTGTTTTGATAGCCATGGCCTTCTAGAGAAGCCCCAGAAGTTCATTCACTTGCTCGCTCATTCAACAATGAATGACATTATTCTAAGTTTTGAAGATACAACAGTGAGCCAGATGTAGTGGTGCACACCTATAGTCCCAGCTACTATAAAAGCTGAGATGGGAGAACTGCTCAAGCTCAGAAGTTTGGGAGACTGCAGTGAGGTATGATCGTGCCACAGCATTATGGCCTGGGTGACAGAGAAAGACTCCATCACTAAAATAAATTGTTGAAAGGCAATGAACAAAACAGCCTTTACTCTCATGGAGCTTGTATCATAGAGGAGAAAAAATAATAATAAATAAATAAATAAATAAATGTAAGACAGTACAATACACTATAATAATTGTTGTAAAGTAAATATAAAGAAAAGAAGAAGCAGTAATGGAATAGGGTATGTGTTTTAGATCAGAGGGTAAGGGAAATGCTATCTGAGAAGATGAACTTAATAGCATGATACAAATGAAGTGAAGAAAGTGACTAACATGGATAATTAAATTTTATTATTTTGCAATGCACGATGGCTTCTTGGGAGGAGGTAAAATGATGTCTCATGTCCAGGAGAAAGAAGTAGCTATGTACAGATGAATGTTTAGGATTGTTTCTTAAGTATAAGACTCCCCACATACCAACTTTATTTTTTATCCTTTTCTTAGCCTTCTTCCACTATCATAAAAACTTACTTCCCCATAAGAACAACACAGTATTCCCCCCTCCCAGAGGAAAAGATGCAATGATTATGAGTGTACCACTTTTGGCTTCTTTGGAAAGTGTTGGCTATAAAGTGCCCTACATTTCTATGGGATATGCCATTAATATGCATTAGCCACTTAAAATTATTCATCTGCGGGGGGCGCGGTGGCTCAAGCCTGTAATCCCAGCACTTTGGGAGGCCGAAGCGGGTGGATCACGAGGTCAAGAGATTGAGACCATCCTGGCCAACATGGTGAAACCCCGTCTCTACTAAAAATACAAAAAAGTAGCTGGCCATGGTGGTGCGTGCCTGTAATCCCAGCTACTCAGGAGGCTGAGGCAGGAGAATTGCCTGAACCCAGGAGGCGGAGGTTGCGGTGAGCCCAGATCGGGCCATTGCACTCCAGCCTGGGTAACAAGAGCGAAACTCCGTCTCAAAAAAAAAAAAAAATTATCCATCTGATTTGAGATGCTCCCAAACCTCTGAGCAACAAACTCTGTTGTCTTCTGGAACCCCCCACATTCAGCTAAAGAAAAGATTGCCCAAATCCTAGAATTTTCTCTAGAACTATGTAATCATACTACAGTAACAAGAGACTTTAAATAGTTTTCAAACGTGAAAGGAAATGCAGGACTTCTAAATAGAAATAAACTCCCCCCAAAAAAAAGCACTCTGCAAACTGAAAAAAAAAATTGGGGGAGAAGAATGTAGTCCAAGGTTTGTTTTAAATTTAATAAGTTACGTTTTATAATGTAATAAGCACTCACAGATTCAACATTCAAAACTAAACTTAGGCCTTGATAATAACTTACATTTAGTTGTACCCTTCTCCACTTCAGTCTATTTCCCTGGGTCACTTACTATGAATCTCATTTTCATTGTTCCCTTGCTTTCTTTTTATTTAGTTTTGTTGCATTTATATGTGTTCTGAATATTGGTATAGATATTAATATGTAATTCTCTTTAATAGGGATAAAATTTGTATTACTTAATATTTGACATTTTAACCACTTTAAAGTGTACAATTCAGTTATTTTTAGTATATTCACAGCATGCAAACATGACTATCTAATCCTAGAATACTTTAATTAAAACATAAATGGCTCATGCCTGTAATCCCAGCATTTTGTGTGGCAGAGGGGAGCGGATCACTTGAGGTCAGGAGTTCAAGACAAGCCTGGCCAATGTAGTGAAATCCTGTCTCTACTAAAAATACAAAAACTAGCCAGGTATTGTGGCACATGCTTGTAATCCCAGCTTCTTGGGAGGCTGAGGCAGCAAAACCGCTTGAACCTGGGAGGTGGAGGTTGCAGAAAAAAACAACACATAAATGAACCATGTACCCAATCCAATAAGCAATCACTGTTCATTCACCCCTCGGCCTTTAGCACCTGAAAGTTATTAATCATAGTTTTCTCTCTATAAATACGAATATTTTTAAAATCATTTAATACAATATGTAAACTTTTGTCTGGCTTCTTTCACTTAATATAATGTTTTCATGTTTTGAAAATGTAGAATGAATCAGTAATTCCTTTAATTTTTTGGAAAAATAATGTTTTATTGTGTGGGTATACCACATTTTTTAGTGACTCATCAGATGATGGACATCTGTGATATTACCACCAACTGGCTTTTTTTATAGTGCTACTTCTATAAACACTTGTGCATACATTTTTATGATGACATGAGATTTTATTTATTTTGGGTGTTTAACTAGGAGTAGAATTGCCAGTTCATATGATAAGGATATGTTTAACTTTTTGAGGAATCATTATATAGTTTCCCAAGGTGGCTATATCAATTTATATTTATACCAGGAATATATAAGGGCTCAAATTTTTCCATCTTTAGCAATAATTAATATTTTCCATGTTTTTTATGTCCATCACAGTGGTGTTTGGTGGTATCTCACTATGGTTCAGATTTGCATTTCTATTATTAGTGATAATTTTGAGCATTCTTTACATAATTATAGACCATTTTTATATCTTCTTTGAGAGAAATACCTATACAGGTATTTTACCAATCACTACTTGGGTTACTATATTTTATTGAGTTGAAATATTTTATACACTTTAGATACAAGTCTCTTAATGTATATCTTTTTAAATATTTTGTTACACTTTAGGTTATGGGGTACATGTGCAAAACATGCAGGATTATTGCATAAATACATACATGATAATGTGGTTTGCTGCCTCCATATCCCCATCACCTATATCTGGCATTTGTCCCCATGTTATCCCTCCCCAATCTCCCTACCCCCCCACTGTCCCGCCCCTATTCCCACACAACAGACCCCAGAGTGTGATGCTCCCCTCCCTGCGTCCATGAGTTCTCATCATTCAACATTCGCCTATGAGTGAGAACATGTGGTGTTTGATTTTCTGTTCTTGTGTCAGTTTGCTGAGAATGATGGTTTCCAGATTCATCCATGTCCCTACAAAGGACATGAACTCATCATTTTTTATGGCTGCATAGTATTCCATGCCATATGTGTGCCACGATTTCCTTGTCCAGTCTATCATCTGTGGGCATTTGGTTTGGTTCTATGTCTTTGCTATTGTAAACAGTGCCACAATGAACATACATGTGTGTGTATTTTTATAATAGAATAATTTATACTCCTTTGGGTATATACCCAGTAAAAGGATTGCTGGGTCAAATGGAATGTATATTTCTAAGTCCTTGAGGAATTGCCACAGTGTCTTCCACAATGGTTGAACTAATTTACACTCCCACCAACAGTGTAAAAGCGTTCCTATTTCTCCACAACCTCTCCAGCATCTGTTGTCTCCAGATTTTTTAATGATCGCCATTCTAATTGGCATGAGACGGTATCTCAATGTGGTACTGATTTGCATTTCTTTAATGATCAGTGATGATGAGTTTTTTTCATATGTTTGTTGGCCTCATAAATGTCTTCTTTTGAAAACTGTCTGTTTATGTCCTTTGCCCACTTTTGAATGAATTTTTTTTATTGTAAATCTGTTTTAGTTTTGTAGATTCTGGATATTACCCCTTTGTCAGATGGGTACATCGCAAAAAATTTTTCCAGCTCTGTTGGTTGCTGGCTTACTCTAATGATTGGTTTTTTTGCTATACAGAAGCTCTGGAGTTTAATTAGATCCCATTTGTCTATTTTGCCTTTTGTTACCAATGCTTTTGGTGTTTTAGTCATAAAGTTCTTGCCTATGCCTATGTCCTGAATGGTTTTGCCTAAGTTTTCTTCTAGGGTTTTTATGGTGTTAGGCCTTATGTTTAAGTCTTTAATCCATCTGGAGTTAATTTTAGTATAAGGTGTCAGGACAGGGTCCAGTTTCTGCTTTAGGCACACAGCTAACCAATTTTCCCAGCACCATTTATTAAATAGGAAATCCTTTCCCGATTGCTTGCTTTTGTCAGGTTTTTCAAAGACTTGATAGTTGTAGATGTGTGTCTTTGCCTCCAAGGCCTCTGTTCTGTTCCATTTGTCTATATCTCTGTTTGGTATCACTACCATACTGTTTTGATTACTGTAGCATTGTGATGTACTTTGAAGTCAGGCAGCATGATGCCTCCAGCTTTGTTCTTTTTGCTTAGAATTGTCTTGGCTATGCAGGCTCTCTTTTGGTTCTATATGAAGTTTAACGTGTTTTTTTCTAGTTCTGTGAAGAGGGTCATAGGTAGCTTGTTGGGGATAGTGTTGAATCTATAAATTACATTGGGTGGTATGGCCATTTTCACTATATTGAATCATCCTAATCAGGAGATTGGAATGTTTTTCCATCTGTTTGTATCCTCTCTTATTTTCTTGAGCAGTGTTTTGTAGTTCTCCTTTAAGTGGTCCTTTACATCCTTTGTTAATTGTATTCCTAGGTATTTTAATCTTTTTGTAGCAATTGTGAATGGCAGTTCATTCTTGATTTGGCTCTCTTTAAGTCTGTTATTGGTGAATAGGAAAGCTTGTGATTTGTGCACATTGATTTTGTGTCCTGAGATGTTGCTGATGTTGCTTGTCAGTTTGAGGAGATTTGTGGCTGAGATGATGGGATCTTCTAAATATAGAATCATGTCACCTGTAAATAGAGACAATTTGACTTCCTCCTTTCCTAATTGAGTAACGTTTATTTCTTTATCTTGCCTGATTGTTCTGGCTAAAACTTCCAATACTATATTGAATAGGAGTGGTGAGAGAGGGCATTGTTGTCTAGTGCCAGATTTCAAAGGGAATGCTTTCAGTTTTTGCCCATTCAGTATGATATTGGCTGTGGGTTTGTCATAAATAGCTTTTATTATTTTGAGATATGTTCCATCAATCCTAGTTATTGACAGTTTTTAGCATAATCGGCTGTTGATTTTTTTCAAAGGCCTTCTGTACATCTGTTGAGATAATCATGTGGTTTTTGGTTTTGGTTCTGTTTATGTTGTGAATTACATGTATAGACTTGCATATGTTGAACTAGTCTTGTGTCCCCAGGATGAAGTCTACTCAATCATAATGAATAAGCTTTTTGATGTGCTGTTGAAATCAGTTTGCCCTTATTTTATTGAGGATTTTTGCATCTATGTTCATCATGGATATTGGCCTGAAGTTTTCTTTTTCATTGAGTATCTGCCAAGTTTTTGATATCAGGATGATGTTGATCTCATAAAATGATTTGGGAAGGATTCCCTTTTTTTAGATTGTTTGGAATAGTTTCAAAAGGAGTGGAACCAACTCCTCTTTGTATGTCTGGTAGAATTTGGCTGTGACCCCATCTAGACCTGGGCTTATTTTCGTTGTTAAGCTATTAATTGCTGTCACAAATTCAGCTCTTGTTATTGGCCTATTGACAGTTTCAACTACTTCCTGGTTTATGATTGGGAGAGTGCAAGTGTCCAGGAATTTATCAATTTTTCCAGGTTTACTGGTTTGTGTGCATAGCGTTTTTTGCAGTAATATTTGATGGCAGTTGTATTTCTTTTGAATTGGTGGTGACATCCACTTTATCATTTTTTATTGCATCTATTTGATTCTTCTCTCTTTTCTTTTTTATTAATCTGACTAATTTTCTGTCTATTTTTTTATCTTTACAAAAAAACAGCTCCTTGATTGATTTTTTGAAGGATTTTTTGTGTCTCTATCTCCTTCAATTCTACTCTGATCTTAGTTATATGTTGTCTTCTGCTAGCTTTTGAGTTTTTTTTTAATCTTTCTCCTCTAGCTCTTTTAATTTTGATGATAGGATGTTGATTTTAGATATTTCTTGCTTCTCATATGGCCATTTATTGCTATAAATTTTCCTCTGGGCACTGCTTTAAATGTGTCCCAGAGATTCTGGTACATTGTGTCTTCATTCTCATGGGTTTCAAAGAACATCTTTATTTCTGCCTTAATTTCATTGTTTATCCAGTAATCATTCAAGAGCCAATTGTTCATTTTCCATGAAGTTGTCCAGTTCTAAGTTATTTTCTTAATCTTGAGTTCCAATTTGATTGCATTGTGGCCTGAGAACCTGTTTGTTATGATTTCCATTCTTTTGAATTTGCTAAGGAGTGATTTGTTTCTAATTATGTGGTCAGTTTTACAGCAGGTGTGATGTGGTGCTGATAAAAATATATATTCTTTGGATTTGTGGTGGATTGTTCTTTAGATGTCTAATCAGTTTATTTGTTCCAGATCTGAGTTCAAGTTCTGGATATCCTTGTTCATTTTCTGTCCCGCCGACCTGTCTAATATTGACAGTGGAGTGTTGAACTCTCCCACAATTATTGTGTGGGAGTGTAAGTCTCTTTGTAGGTTGTTAAGAAATAGCTTAATGTGTCTGGTGCTCCTGCATTGGGTGCATATATATTTAGGATCATTAGCTCTTCCTGTTGCATTGATCATTTTACCATTATGTAATGCCCTTCTTTGTCTCTTTTGATTTTTGTTCGCTTAAAGTCTATTTTATCAGACATTAGGATTGCAACTCCTGCTTTTTGTTTTGCTTGGTAAATCTTCCTCCATCCCTTTATTTTAAGCTTATGTGTGTCCTTGCAAGTGAGATGGGTTTCTTGGATATAGCACTCCTATGGTTTTTGAGTTTTTATCCAATTTGTGTCCAGTCTGTGTCTTTTGATTGAGGCATTTAGTCCATTTACAGTTAAGGTTAATACTGTTATGTGTAAATTTGATCCTGCCATTTTGATGCTAGCTGGTTGTTTTGCCCATTAGTTGATGTAGTTTATTCATTGTGTCAATGCTATTTACCATTGGGTACATTTTTGGAGTGGCTGGTACTGGTGGATACTTTCCATGTTTACTGCTTCTTTCAGGAGCTCTTGTAAGGCAGACCTGGTGGTGACTAAATATATCAGCAATTGCTTGTTCATAATCGATTTTATTTCTTCTTTGCTTATGAAGCTTCATTTGGCAGGATATGAAATTCTGGGTTGAAAGTTCTTTTCTTTAAGGATGTTGAATACGGGCCCTCACTCTCTTCTGGCTTGAAGAGTTTCTGATGAGAGATCTGCTGTGAGTCTGATGGGCTTCCCTTTGTGGGTAACCCAACCTTTCTCTCTGGCTGCCCTTAGCATTTTTTCCTTCATTTCAACCCTGGTGAATCTGAGTATTATGTGCCTTGGGGTTGCTCTTCTCGAGGAATATCTTTGTGGTGTTCTCTGGATTTCCTGGACATGAATATTGGCCTACCTTGCTAGGCTGGAGAAGTTCTCCTGGATAATATCCTGAAGAGTGCTTTCCAGCTTGGATTCATTCTCTCCATCACATTCAGATACACCTATCAAATGTAGATTAGGTCTTTTCACATAATCTCACATTTCTTGGAGACTTTGTTCATTTCTTTTCACTCTTTTTTTCTGTAATCTTGCCTTCTCATTTTATTTCATTGAGTTGATCTTCAATCTCTGATATCCTTTCTTCTGCTTGGTCAGTTCAGCTATTAATACTTGTGTATGATTTACAAAGTTCTTGTCTTGTGTTTTTCAGCTCCATTAAGTCATTTATATTCTTCACTAAACTGTTTATTCTCATTAGCACGTCATCAAACATATTTTTCAAGGTTGTTCATTTCTTTGTGTTGGGTTAGAACATCTTCTTTGAGGTCAGAGAATTTTGTTATTACCCACCTTCTGAAGCCAATTTCTGTCAATTCATCAGACTCATTCTCCATTCAGGTTTGTTCCTTTGCTGGTGATGGGTTGTGATCCCTTGGTAGAGGAGAGGCATTCTGGTTTTGGGTGTTTTCATCCTTTTTGCACTGGTTTCTTTCCATCTTTGTGGATTTATCTACCTGTCATCTTTGTAGTTGGTGACTTTTGGCTGGGGTCTCTGAATGGATGTTCTTTTTGTTGATGATGAAGTTATTAATTTCTGTTTTTTTATTTTCCTTCTAACAGTAAGACCCCTCTGCTGTAGGATGGCTGGAAGTCCACTCTATACCTTGCTTGCCTGGTGATCACCTGCAGCAGCTGCAGAACAGTATGGGTTTCTGCCAGTTTCTTCTGTTATCTTTGTCCCAAAAGGATACCTGTCAGATATCAGCCTGAGCTCTCCTTTATGATGTGACTCTTTGGCTCTATGGGGGTCAGGAAGCTGAGTTGAGGCTTGGAAGCCTGTGACTAAACTTTAGAAGATATAGCAAAAATCCTAAATGTCTGGGAAGTATCTGCCAGGGCAAGGTACTCAAAGAGAACATCTACTAGGGCAATGTGGAGGGAAAATGTAGGGTTGGAGATCCCACACAGAGTGCACACTGGAGCACTACCTAGTGGATCTGTGGACCCAAATCCTCCAGATGAAAGAATGGTAGATCCATTGACAGCTTTCAACCTGTGCCTGGAAAAACTGCAGCCACTCAATGCCACACCATGAGAGCATTTGTGTAGGCTGAACACTGCAAAGGCACAGGGTTGAAGCTACCCAAGACCTCAAGCATCTACCCCTTGCAAAAGTATGCTGTGGATGTGGGATATGAAGTCAAAGGAGATTATATTAGAGGATTGAGGTCTACTGACTTCTCTGCTGGGATTGAGATGTGTGGGGACTGTAAGTTCCTCTTTGTTGTTATTGTTCAATTTCTCCCTTTAGAAATGAGAGTATTTACCCAATGCCTATATTCCCATTGCATTTTGGAAGTAAATAACTTTTTATTGTTGTTTTACATGCTTATAGGTAGAAGGGACTTTTCTTAACTCAGATGAGTTTTGAACTTTGGGCCTTGGAGTTAATGCCAGAATGAGTTAAGACTTTGGAGGACTGTTGGAAAGGAACACTTGTATTTTACAATGTAAGAAGGACATGAGATTTAAGAGGGACCAGGGTAAAAAAAATATGGTTGGAATTTGTGCCCCCAACAAAAACTCATGTTGAATTGTAATCCCCCAATATTGAACATGGCACCTGGTGGGAAGTGATTGAATTATGGGGTTGGATTTCTCATGAGTGGTATAGCATCTTCCCCTTTTAGTAATGACCTTGTGATAATGAGTGAGTTCTTGTGACAGCTGGTTATTTAAAAACATGTAGCACATCTCCCCTTTCACTTTGTTTCTCCTGCTTCCATCTAAGACATGTCTACTCTCCCTTGACTTTATGCTATGACTGTAATTTTTCTGAAGCCTCCCCAGAAGCTGAGCAGATGCAAGCATTATGCTTCCTGTGCAGCCTGTAGAACTGTAAGGCAAATATAACTCTTCTAAAAATACATTACTCAGTCTCAGGTATTTATTTATAACAATGCAAGAACAGCCTAATACAATAGACAAGTGACACTAAAAAGCAATAGCACAAACATTTTGCATAAAAACCACCCAACAACATGATAATAGAATCATATCCACAAATATCAATATTAAGCATGAATGTGAAGCAGCTAAATTCCCCAATTGAAAAACGTAAAGTGGCAAGGTGGATAAAGAACTAAGACTCAATGGTATGCTCTCTTCAAAGGGATCTATCTCACATGCAATGACACCCACAGACTCAATGTAGAAAGATGAAGGGAAATCTACCAAACAAATGAAAAGCAGAAAAAAAGTAGGGGTCACAATCCTAATTTCAAATATAACAGCCTTATACTAACAAAGATCAAGACAAACAGAAGTAAATAATGATAAAGGGTTCAATTCAACAAGAAGGCCTAACTGTCCCAAATAAACATGCACCAAACACAGAAGTACCCAGATTCAAAAAAGTTATTAGTGACCAATGAAGAGACTTAGATTTTTACATAATTACATTGGAAGGCTTCAATGCACAACTGATAGTACTAGACAGATCAGCAAGGACAAAAATTAACCAAGATACCCAGGACTTGAACTAAACACTTGACCAAATGGAAATAATAGATATATAAAGAGCTCTCCACCCCAAATAACAGAATAACATTTTTTCCCATCATTACATAGCACTTAATCTAAAGTCAAATACACAGTTGGGCAAAAAAACAATATCCGCCAATTAAAAACCAAACAAAAATCATACGAACAACCCCCTCAGACTACAGCATAATAAAAGTAAAATTCACATGGACATAGGGAGGGGAGCACCACACACTGAGGTCTATTGGGGGAAATAGGGGAGGGACAGCGGAGGGGGAGCAGGGGAGGGATGGCATGGGGAGAAATACCAAATATGGGTGAGGGGGCAGAAGGCAGCAAAACACACTGCCACGTGTGTACCTATGCAACTATCTTGCATGTTCTGCACATGTACCCCAAAACCTAAAATGCAATAAAATTTAAAAAAAAAAAGTAAAATTCAAAATGAAGAAAACTTCTCAAAACCATACAGTTACATAACAATTTAATAATCTGCTCCCAAATGACTTTTGGATAAGTAATTTAATTAATGCAGAAATCAAGAGGTTATTAGAAAGTTATAACAACAAAATTTGACATTACAGAGTTTCTGAAACTCAGCTAAGGCAGTATTAAGAGGGATTTTTTTTTTTTGAAACAGAGTCCCACTCTGTCGCCCAGGCTGGAGTGCAGTTATGCGATCTCAGCTCACTGAAATCTTTGACTCCCAAGTTCAAGGAATTCTCCTGCCTCAGCTTTCTGAGCAGGTGAGACTACAGGTGCCCACCACCATGCTCAGCTAAGTTTTGCGTTTTTAGTAGAGACGGAGATTCACCATATTGGCCAGACTGGTCTTGATCTGGCCAATATTCCCATGGTCGATCAGGCTGACATCATGATCCACTGACCTCAGGCTCCCAAAGTGCTGGGATTGCAGAAAGAGGGAAATTTATAGCACTAAATTCCCACATCAAAAAGCTAGGAGAATCTCAAATTAACAACCTAGTATCATAACTAGAAGAACTAAAGAAGCAAGAGCAAACCTACCTCAAAGCTAGCAGAAGGCAAGGAAATAAACAAAATCAGAGCTGAACAGAAGGCAATTGAGAAACAAACATAAAAACATACAAGCACAGTGGCTCACACCTGTAATCTCAGAACTTTGAGAGGTCAAGATGAGTGGAACACCTGAGGTCAGGATTTTGAGACCAGGAAGGCCAATATGGTGACTGAAAATACAGAAAATCAGCCAGGTATGGGGTGTACACTTGTAATCCCAGCTTGAACCCAGAAGGCAAAGGTTGCAGTGAGCCATGATCATGCCATTGCCTTACAGCCTAGAAGACAGAGTGAGACTTCATCTCAAAATTAAAATAAAACATGCAAAATATCACCAAATTCATGAGTCACTCTTTGAAAAAAATAATAAGATAGACTACTAACTAGATGAATATAGAAAAAAGAGAGAAGACCCAAATAAACATATTTAGAAATGACAAAGTGGATTTACCACTGAGCCTAAAGAAATGCAAATAACTATCAGAGACTATTATGAACACCTCTATGCACAAGAACTAGAACATCTTGAAAAATGGATACATTCCTGGACAGAAACACCCTCCCAAAACTGAATGAGAAAGAAGTTGAATCCCGGAAAAGGCTCCAAAATTTAATCAGTAATAGTGTACCAAGAAAAAAAAAAAAAAAAAAACAAGACCAAATGAATTCACAGCTAAATTCTGCCAGATGTACAAAGAAGGGCTGGTACAATTTTTACTGAAAGTATTCCAAAAAATTGAGGAGGAAAGCCTCCTTTTCAGGTCAAGTCAGGATCATCCTGATACCAAAACTTAGCAAACACACACACACACACACACACACACACACACACACACTTTCTTAAGGGCAATATCCTTTATAAACATGGATGCAAAAATTCTCAATGAAATACAAGCAAACCAATTCAGCAGCACATCAAAAGGCTAATCCAGTATAACTAAGCAGGATTTATACCTGGGATAGAAGGTTGGTGCTCCATGTGACTGTGAATTATCATTAAATTTGATTCATCACATAAAAATAAAGACCAGGACAACATGATTATCTCGACAAAAACAGAGAGGTTTTTTGATAAAATTCAACATCCCTTCATGTTGAAAATCCTCAATAAAGTGGATATTGAAGTAACATACTTCAGAATAATAAGAGCCATCTGTGAGAAACCCAGAGCCAATCTCCTAATGTAATGAATGGAGAAAACCTGAAAGCATTCCCTTTGAAATTCAGCACAAAGTAAGGAAGTACTCAACTATATCAACATAATGTTTGAGGTCTTGGGAAGATAAATCAGGCAAGACAAAGAAATAAAAGGCATATAAACAAGAAGAGGGTAAGGCCAACTATTCCTATTTCTAGACATTATTCTATGTCTAGAAAACACTATAATCTCTGACCCCAAACTACTTGAGCTAATAAACAACTTCAGCAAAATTTAATAATGCAAAATAAACAGGCAACACTTAGCAGCATTCTTCTACACCACAACATCCAAATTGAGAGAAAAACCAGGAAGGTGATCCACTTACAACTGTCAAGAAATAATAACATTCCTAGGAATATAGCTAACCATGGAGGTGAATTAATTCTATAATAAAAATCACAAAACATTGCTCAAATAAATTAGAGATGACACAAACAAATGAAAAAAAACTTTCCATGCTAATGGATAGCAAAAATTAATATTGTTAAAATGGCCATATCACTGAAAGTAACTACACATTTAATGCTATTTGTATCAGATTACCAATGACATTCTTTACATAACTAGAAAAACTATTTGAAAATTCATATGAAAGCAAAGAAGGCCCCAAATCACCAAGACAAATCTAAGCAAAGAAAATAAACCTGGAAGCATCATGTTACCCATCTTCAAACAATACTACAGGACTACCGTAACCAAAAGAGCATGCTACCGGTACAGAAACAGAGACATAAACAAATGGGATACAATGGAGAGTCCAGAAATAGTGCTACACACCTAAAATTATCTGATATTTAGTAAGCAGATGAAAACAAGCAATGGGGAATGAATTTTATGTTCAATAAATGGTGCTGTGAAACTGGCTAGCCATATGCAGAAGACAGAATCTGAATTCCTTCCTTATATCAAATCTAGATGGACGGATGTTTGGATGAAAATGATAAACAATAACAATCAGGTACTTTGCTTACTACCTGTGTGATAAAATATTCTGTATACCAAATCCCTATGACATAAATTTACTCATGTAAAAAACCTGCCCATATACCCCTGACCCTAAAGGAAAGGTTGAAAAAAGAAAAAAAATGCTATAATCAACATGCTCTACACTAATTATTTAGGACCTATTTCTCCTTTCAAGGTAAAAGTTTGTACTTTTTAATCAATATATCTCAATATTCCCCACACCCAAGTAACTAGAAACCACCCTTCTAGTCTCTGAATCTATGAGTATGACTTTTTTGGGTTCCACATATAAGTTCAATATTTATGTCTCTCTGCCTGGATTAATTCACTTAATGTCTTTCAGGTCATCTTTTTTTTCCATAAAAGCCAGAATTTTCATCAAATGAAAGTTTGAATAGTATACTATTGTGTATATATATTATTTACAGATGTACACAGATATTAATATTTTTATTGTCCATTCATTGATTGACAGACACACATGTCGATTCCATATCTTGACTACTGTGAATAATGCTAAAATGAATATAGAAGTGCTTATATCTCTTTGACATGCTGTTTTCATTTCCATTGGATAAATAAACAGAAGAGAGATTGCTTGATATGTTAGTTCTATTTTATTTTTTATTTTTTTGAGGAACTATCATACTTTTCACAATAGTGACTATACTAATTTACATTACCACTGACTTAGTTCATTTTGTATTGCTATAACAGCATACCTGAGACTTGGTAACTTATATATATATCTTTTTAAGTTTTAGTTATCTCACAGTTTTGCAGGCTAGAAAGTTCAAGGGCATTGTCCTAGCTTCTGGTCGTACCATGGCAGACTCTCAGATATGTAGCAAACACATGCAAAAAGACAAAACCTGAGAGACATTCTGGATTTATAAAAACCAGCTCTGGCAGAATCTAGTGTATTCCCACAGTAACTTATCCAGTATTACGAGAGCAGGAACTCACTTCTCACTTTCAGAATAGCACCAAACTATTCATGAAGTATCTGCCTCCATGACCCAAAAACCTCCCACTAGGCCCCACTTCCTTTTTTTTTTTTTGAGAGAAGGAAAGAAAGAAAAAAAATGAGTAAAGGAGAGGAAGAAAGAGGAAGAGAAAGAGGGAGGGTGAATGAAAATATTGCTTTATTCTGAAAAAAAAAATGGGTATTAATAATGACCAATCAATGTTTCATTTAAACCTATGAGTAGGTGTGATGTGGTATTGACAAGAATGTATATTTTGTGTATTTGAAGTGGAGAGCTCTGTAAATATTTATTAAGTTTACTTGTTCCGGATCTGAGTTCGAGTCCTTGATATCCTTGTTAATTT
>CM052670.1:66644915-66678046 GCA_028533165.1 Leontopithecus rosalia | reverse complement strand
GATGTGGTATTGACAAGAATGTATATTTTGTGTATTTGAAGTGGAGAGCTCTGTAAATATTTATTAAGTTTACTTGTTCCGGATCTGAGTTCGAGTCCTTGATATCCTTGTTAATTTTCTGTCTCATTGAATCTAAGTCTCTATGTATCTGGGTGTTAGGATCGTTAGCTCTTGTTGTTGCATTGATCCTTTTACCACTGTATCTTTGTTGCTTTAAAATCTATTTTACCGAATACGAGAGTTGCATCTCCTGCTTTTTATTTATTTTTTATTTATTTTTGGAATGATCCAAGATGGCCGATCGCTAACATCTCGGGATTGCAGCTCGCAGTTAAAGCTCATAGAACTAGAGGACGCCACACTTTCAGACAAATTCTGGTCGCTCAGGAGCAGAAGATTCCCAGTGGAGGAGCCACGCGGGGCAGTGGTTTCGCCGGCACTGTGGTGCACTGGTCTCGCTGGCACCTCCACACGGCAGCTCTCGGAGCTGACTAGGCGGGGCTGGCTCCCCTTCTGACTGAGGTTTGGAGGAGCCCCGCGGGTTCCCAGGCTGACTCCTGAGGCCAGCGCAGAAGTTGTGCTGGCACCTCGGCACAGAGTGAACGCGAATGGTTCCCCTTCTGACTGAGGTTTAGAGCTCTGGGAAGGCATACTCGCCTATTATGGACACAAGAAGGAAGCCAGACAGGAGAAGCCTGGGCAGAAAAACACCATCAGTCTTAATGCCACTGTTCCTGGCCCTGGGAACTAACATCTTGGACGTCCACTCAAGAGACCTACTGAAAGCTGGTAATTTCAAAGACGACAGGAGGATAAACTTACAATGATGGGAAGAAACCAGCGTAAAAAGGCTGAGAATACTCAAAATCAGAACCCTTCTCCCTCTAAAGATGATCACAGTTCCCCACTTCTTACCATTGGCACACTGTGGCTCAAATTTCAACATAAGTTTTGGTGGAGACAAACCATATGCAGACCATAGCACCTGTGAACAGCTTACAAAACTTGTCTTTCCTCAAGATCCTCACTGACACCTATCTTTGGTCATTTTGAGAAAAACCATCCTAGTGGATATGAGATAATAATTTATCATGGTGCTGACTTGAATTTTTCTAGTAATCAACATGTTGAACACTGTTTTAATATACTTCTTGACCACTTGTATGTCTTCACATGAGAACTGTCTATTCAGGTAAATTGCCCATTTTTAAAAATCAGATTATTTAATTTATATTGAGTGGTATGAGTTCCCAATACATTTTGAATATTAGTTCATTGTCATATTTATGGTTTGCAAATACTTTATCTTATTCTATAGCTTACATCTTTATGTTCACTGTTTTTCTTTGCTGTGCAGATGCCTTTAATTTTGATACAATCTTATTTTTCTATATTTGTTTTGCTTGCCTGTGTTTGGGGTCATATCTAAAACATATTTGTCAAGACCAATATCCAAAAATGTTTTCTCATATATATTCTTCTAGCAATTCTAAAGTAGCATGTGTTACATATAAGTCTTTATTGCATTGTAAGTTGATTGGTGTATATGGTTTGAGATAAATGTCAAATTTAAGTTTCAGTAAGTTAATGCCAAGTTTTTCTAATATGATTCGTTGAAAAGACTATCCTTTCTCCATTGGGTGTGTTTGGCAACTTGTAAAATATAATCAACAGTATCTTTGTGAATTTATATCTGTGTTCTTCGTTCTATTTTATTAGTTTATGTGCTTGTTTTTATGCTACTATAATACTGTTTTAATTAATCTACATTTGTAGTATATTTTAAGATTAGGTAGTGTTGTGCTTGCAGCTTTGTTCTTTTTGTTCAAGATTGCTTTGTTATACTAAGTCTATTGTATACTCATACATATCTTGGAATTTTTTCCATTTCTGGGAAAATATTAAAATTTGATAAGAAATTCTTTACATTTGTAGATCATTTTGGGAAATAAGGACATTTTAACAATATACATTCTCCCAATCTGTAAACATGGGATATCTACATTTGTTTGTGTCATCTTGAATTTCTTTGATCAGTGTCGTGGTTTTCAGTGTACAATATTTCACCTCCTTTGTTAAATTTTTTTAATGCTATTGTAAATGAGATTTTTAATTTTTTTGTAATAGTTCATTGTTAGTCTGTAGAAAGAATGCTAAATTTAGTATAAAACTTACTAAATTTTCTTATGATTGCTAACAAGTTTTTGCTTTAGCATTCAGGGTCATGTGTATGTAAATTCATACAATCTGCAAACAGAAAAATTTTAATTTCTTTCTTTTTTATTTTGATGCAGATTTTTTTCTAGCCTAACTTTTGTGGCTAGGACTTCCAGTGTTTTGCTGAACAGAAGTGAGGGTATTCTTTTCTTATTCCTGACCCTAGAGGAAAAGCGTATGATGTTAAATGTGGGCTTGTAACATGTGGCTTTCATCGTTTTGATGTAATTTACTTTTACACCTAACTTGAAAGTTTTTATCATAATTCATTTGATATGAAATAACATTTTCATTCATCAATTTTTTTTCTGCATGTATTGAGATGATATAATTTTAGACTTCATTCTGTTAGTATGATGTATCATATTTATAGATTTGCATATGTTTGGTGACCCATCCTTGTATCCCAGGGATAAATTTCACTTTATCATGGTATATGATCCTTTTAATGTGCTGCTGAATTTCATTTGCTAATAATTTGTTAAGGGTATTTGCATTTATATTGTGATGATTAATATTAAACGTCAACTTGATTGAATTGAAGGATGTAAAATATTGTTTTTGAGTATGTCTGTGAGGGTGTTGCCAGAGATTAACATTTGAGTCAGTGGACTGGAAGAGGGAGACCCACCCTCAATGTGGGTGGGCATGGGCATCATCCACACAGCTGTCAGCAGGCCTAGAAAATGCAGGTGGAAGGTAAAGTGACCTGTCTTGCTGAGTCTTCTGGTTTTCATCTTTCTCCTGCTGGATGCTTCCTGCTCTTGAATGTCAGACTCCAGGTTCTTTGGCCTTTCAACTATTGGACTTCCACCAGTGGTTTGCCAGCGGCTCTTGGGCCTTAAGCCACATACTGAGGGCTGCACTGTTGGCTTCCCTATTTTTTAGTCTTTGGGGCTTGGGCTGAGCGACTACGGCCTTCCTTACCCCTCAGCTTGCAGATGGCCAGCCTATCTTGTGACTTTACCTTGTAATCACGTAAGTCAGTTCTCCTTAGTAAACTTTCTTCCATATATACATATATCCTATTAGTTCTGTTCCTCCAGAGAATGCTTACTAATACAAACGTTCATGAGAGATACTGTCCTGTAATTTACTTTCCCTGTGGTATCTTTATATGGCTTAAATGTGAAGGTAATTATAGCCTGGAAAAATAAATATAGAAGAATTTTTTTCGCTTCACTTGTTTTTGGAAGATATTGAAAAAGATTGGTATTAATTTTTAAAATATTTGGGAAAATGTAACTGTGAAAACAACAGGTTCATTTTTTTTCCTTTGCTGAAAGACATTTTATTACTTATTTAATCTATTACTTTTTATTGGCCTGTTCAGATTTTCTATTTCTCTGTAAAACAGTATTTGTTTGTTGTATGTTTCTAGGAATTCTTACATTTTATCTACATAATCCAATTTTTTAGTATGTAACTGTTTATTTTACTCTTCTATAATTTATGTATCTGTGGCATCAGTTGTAATGTTTACTCTTTTATTTTTAATTTTACTTATTTGAAAATTTGTTCTTATTAGTTAGAAGAGTCTGTCAACTGTGTCTATCTTTTCAAAAAATAAACAGTTAATTGATTGTTTCTATTGTTTTTCCTAGTGTATTTTATTTCGGTTCTGATCTTTGTGAATTTCTTCCTCTTATTTATTTTGAACTTAGTTTTTTTCTACTTATTTGAGGTGTAAAGTTATTCTGTGTATTTGAGATTTTTAATTTTTTTAATGTACACATTTATTGCTGTAAATCTTGCTCTTAGAACTGCCTTTGCTTATCTTATAAGATTAGTATATTGTGTATTCTTTATTGTTTGTCTCAAGATTTATTTTGTTTCCTCTTTCATTTATTTTTGATCAATTAGTTGTCCAAAAGTAATTTGTTTAAATTTAGTTTTTTTTTAAATTTCAGGACTTCTTTAGCTGCTATTTTTTAGTTATAAAACTAATATAAATTATTGTCATTGTAAAAAATACTTAATTTGATTTAAATATTCTTCAATGTATTAAATCTTGGTTATAGCCTAATATATAAAGTATCATGAGAATTGTTTTAGTATGCTTGAGAAGAGTATGTTAGGGTGGTGCAAGATGATCAAATAGAAAGTTTTACCAATCAACCCCTTGCATAGACACCAACTTTTAACAACTATCCACACAAAAAGCACCTCCATAAAACCAAAATTTATTTGAGCAATAACAATATCTGGCGTTAAATATATATCACTGAAAGAGGCACTGGAGGGGACAGGAAAGACTGTCTTCAATTGCCAATGCCACCACTATTCTCTCCCCTGATCAGTGGCTGCATGGCATGAATATGTGGAGGAGAATTGGTAAAGGGACTGGGAAAGGTTGCATTGAAGTCACTGCTGTCCTGTTACAGAAGAAAGCAAAACCATACTGTAATCAGACAGTAGCTACCCAGAGAGGGAGCATTGGAACCAGCATAGGTAGGGGGACACCTACCTATGAGTTTTGGCAACCCTTGCCACAGTGAGTTAAAGTGCTCTGGCATCCTCAGTAAAGATGAAAGGCAGTCTAGAACACAAGGACTGCAATTCTTAGGCAACCCCTGATGGGCTTAGTGTGGACTGGGACATTGTGTTACCTAGTGAGACACCAGATAGGATGAATGTGGTTGTGCCTGCACCACCCCTCCTCCAACCAAAGGAATTGCAGTTCACAGCAATTAAAGTGAATAATGTTTTCTTCTTGAGGAAAGGAGGGAGAAGAGTAAAGAAGATTTTCTCCTGCATTTTGGATATCAGCTCATCCACAATATGGGCACCAGACAGACTCATGGAGTTCCCATCACAGGGCCCAGCTTCTAGATGATAATTTGTAGCAAACTCTGGACTAGAAAGCAACCTGTTGCATTGAAGGAAAGAACCCAGTTCTGGAAATGTACATCACTAGCTGACTAAAAATCCCTGGGGCCCTAAATAACCAGTAGTAATACTTAGGTACTACACCATAGGCCTTGGGTGAGGCTGAGATATCCTGGTTTCAGGTTCAGCTCAACCTTAAAGTATTAGAGAACAAAATGGGCTCCTGGTGTCTCTCAGATAAGGCCCAGGGTCTTAGACAGCATTTCTGGACCCGTCCTCGCCAACAGGACCTGTCAAGGGTGCCTCTGAGGCTGGCAATGTTCACCCCAGGCTGAGTGAAGAGTACTTGGGTCTTAAGTAAACATTAAAAAACTGCTCATGGGCCAATGGTGGTGATGGCCATGAGGAGAAGCTTCTTTGCTTTTAGAAGGGGGAGATAAGAGCTGGAATGACATCTTACGGTTTGAATGCAGCTTAGCCGTAGTAGAATAGAACACCTGGTAGATTTTTAAGACCTTACCCATGGGAGATTCAGTAGTGGTGTACACAGGGGTGCTTGTGTCACTTTACTCCCATTTCAAGGAGCTCAGCACAGGAGAGACATGCCATTTGTGCCCAAGGTATTACCAAGATGATACCTCTAAAGCCTGCAAGAACCACAGCATCACTTTACTGGGAGAGCAAGTCAGTTTGAATACCTGGAAAGCCTTCCCTGAAAAGATAAGCACAGATTGTGAATGCCAGATTTCAAAGACTAAAAAAGAATATCTCACTCTTCAATTCTCAGAAACCAATGAATGTCTACAAGTAGCAAGACTAGCCATGAAAACATAAACTCACAAAATGAACTAAATAAGCCACCAGAAACCGATCCTGGAGAAATAGACATGTGACCTTTTAGAGAATTCGCAAATATCTATTTTGAGGAAGCTCAAGTTAAAAATAACACCGTGAAAAAATTTAAAATTCCATGAGAAAAATGTAACAAAGAAATTGAAATTATTTAAAAAACGTGAAGGAGAAACTTTGGAATTGAAAAGGCAATTGGCACACTGAAGTTAATGAAAGAATTGATCACACAGAAGAATTTGTAAGAGGAATCAAAAGAAGAAAGTATATGAAATAATAAAGCATACCTATAGGATCTAGAAGATATCCTCAAAAGGGCAAATCTAAAAGTACTGTACTTAAAGAGGAGATAGAGAGAGAGAGATGTATATGTGTAGGCAGTTTATTCACAGAGTTAATAAAAGACAACTTCCAAACCTAGACAAAGATATCAACATTCAGTACAGGAAGGTTATGGAATACCAAGCAGATTTAACCCAAAGCAGGTAACTTCAATACATTAAATAACCAAACTCAAAGGTCAAGTATAAAAGGTCATAAAAGCAGCAAAAGAAAGGAAACAAATAACATGTAATGGAGCTCCAATTCATCTAGCAGCAGGCTTTTTGGTGGCAACATTAAAGACCAGAAGACAGTGGCATGACACAGTTAACGTTTGAAGAAAAAATTGTTTACCATCAGATAGTATATCCGGTGAAAATATTAATCAAGCATGAAGGAGACATAAAGACCCTGCCAGAAAAAGAAAAGCTGAGGAATTTCATCAACATCAGACCTATTCTAAATGAAATGCTAAACAGAGTTCTTCAATGTTGAAAAAAAAGGCATAATGAGCAATAAGAAATTATCTGAAGGTACACAATTCCCTAGTAATAATAGGCACACAGAAAAATATTATAACACTGTAATTGTGAGGTACAAAGCACCCTTATCTCAAGTAGAAAGGCAAAGTGATATACCAAACAAAAAAAATAACTACAACTTTCCAAGATATAGACCATACAAAAATACAAAAAGACGAACAACAAAAAGTTAAAAAGTGGAGAAATAAAGCATTTGACAACAGTTAACGTCCTTTCATGTTAAAAATCCTCAATAAATTACATTTAAGAGGGACATATCTAAAAATAATATGTATACTACCCATACCCACAGCTAGTATACTAAATTGGGAGAAACTGAAATACCTAATCAAAGATGAGAATGTCCACTTTTACAACTGTTATTTAACACAGCACTGGAATTCCAAGTTAGAGCAATCAAACAAGAAGTAAAAAATCAAGAACACCTAAACTGGAAGGGAAGAAATCAAATTATTCTTGTTTATAGGTGATATAATCTTATATTTTGAAAACCTTAAGACTTCAACAAAAAAATACTGAACTAACCAACAAATTCACTAACATCTCCGGATAGAAACTAACATAAAAATGAATTGCATTTTTATATGCCAAAACTGAGTTATTGTAAAAGAAAATAAAAAATGTAATTATATTTACATTTGCATTAAAACCTAACCTAAATAGCGTTTAAAACCTAATAAGTTAACTTGAACAAATAAGTAAAAATTTCTGCAATGAAAATTATAAAACATTAATAGAAGAAATTGAAGACAATACCAAAAAAGGAAAATCATATTTCATGTTCACAAATTGAAAAATAAACATGGTTAAATGTTTATACTACTGAAAACAAGCTACAGATTTAATGCAAAACCTATCATCAAACTACCAGTGGGATTCTTCATAGAAATAGAAAAATAATCCTGCAATTTACATGGAGCTAGAAAAGACCCAGAATATCCAAATCCATTCCAAGAAAAAAATGACAAAACTTGAAGAATCACATTACTTGACTTCAAGTTACATTACAAAGCTTTAGTAACCCAAACAGCATGATACTGGCATAAAATCAGACACATGGGCTAATGGTAAAGAATAGAGAACCCAGAAACAAATCCATACATTTTCAGTGACATCATTATTGAGAGAGGTGCCAAGAACACACATTGGGGAAAA
Organism: Leontopithecus rosalia; assembly: GCA_028533165.1. Lineage (NCBI taxonomy): Eukaryota > Metazoa > Chordata > Mammalia > Primates > Cebidae > Leontopithecus > Leontopithecus rosalia. The sequence goes on along the minus strand of CM052670.1, from coordinate 66,670,133 downwards.
GACAGTCTCTTTCATAAATTGCCATGGGAAAACGGAATGTTTATAGGCAGAAGAATAAAACTAAAATTTTATCTCTCACCATACACAAAAATCAAATAAATTAGTTATATTTAAGATCTCAAACTATAAGACTACTACAAGAAAACATTTAAAAACTCTCCAAGATTTTGGTCTGAGAAAAGATTTCTTGATTAATACCCTGCAAGCACAGGAAACCAAAGCAAAAATGAACAAATAAAAATCACATCAAGTTAAAAGTTTCTGTACAGAAATAGATACAATCAACAGTGAAGAGATAATGCACAGATTGGGAGACTATATTTGCAAACTACCCATCTGACAAAGGAAAAGTAATCAGAATATATAAGCAGCACAATCAACTCTACGTTAGAAAAAAAATCTAATAATCTTATTAAACAATGGAAAAAGGATCTGTACAGACATTTCTCAAAAGAAGATACACAAATGAAAAACAGGCATATTAAAAATGTGCAACATCATTGATCATCAGAGAAATGCAAATCAAAGCTATAATAGGATATCATCTCACACCAGTTAAATTATCTTTTATTCAACAGAGAGGTAATGACAAAGGTTAGGGTGGATGTGGAGAAAAAGGGACCCTCATATGCTGTTGGGAATAATGTGACGTAGTAAAGCCACTATGGATAACGATGTGAAGGTTCATCAAGAAACTACAAATAGAGCTACCATATGACCCATCAATCCTACTGATAGCTATACAACAAAAAATAGTAAAGCCAGCATATCAAAAATATAATCTGCACTCCTGTTTATTGCAGCAGTAGTCACAACAGACAATGTTTTTAAGCATCTAAGAGTCTGTCAACAGGTGAATAAATACATAAAATATGGTACATACACACAATAGAGTACTATTCCGCCATACAAAAGAATGAGATCCTGTCATTTGCAACAACATGGATGGAATTGGAGGTCATTATGTTAAGTGAAATATGCCAGGAATAAAAAGCCAAACTGCATATTTACACCAATTTGTGGGAGATAAATATTAAAACAGTTGAATTCATGGAGATAGAGGGTAGAAAGATGGTTATCAGAAGCTGGGAAGGGTATCAATGGGTGTGAGGGTATAGGATTGATTGTTAACGAGTACAAAAATATAGTTAGAAAGACCAGGTAAGACCTAGTATTTGATAGCACAGCAGGGTGATTATAGTAAATCATAATTTAATTGTACATTTTTGAAGAAGATCAAAGAGATGATACCAGTAGGCTAGTGTCTCCTGTGGCATCTTGCTGATGTCACCTTAGTTACGTTTTATGCATGGTGTATAATAGGGGTACAACTTTATTCTTTTTTATGTGGATACACAGTTGTTCCAATATCCTTCCCATTTGTTGAAAAGAGTACTTGTTTTCTATTCAATTGTCATGACACTCTTGTCAAAAATCATTTGGCTGTAAATATGAAAGTTTATTTATGTGGTCTTAATTATATTCTATTTAAATGTCTATTCTTATGCCACCACCATACCATTTTGAAATTTGTAGCTTTGTAGTAAGTTTTGCAACTGGTAAGTTTGAGTCCTCCAACTTTGTTGTTTTTCAAGATCGTTTTGACTATTCTCATTCTTTGGCAGTTTATTATTATTTTTTTGTTTTGTTTTGTTTTGTTTTGTTTTGTTTTGTTTTTTGAGACGGAGTTTCGCTCTTGTTACCCAGGCTGGAGTACAACAGCGCGATCTCAGCTCATCGCACCCTCCGCCTCCTGGGTTCAGGCAATTCTCCTGCCTCAGCCTCCTGAGTAGCTGGGATTACAGGCACGCGCCACCATGCCCAGCTATTTTTTTTTTTTTGTATTTTTAGTAAAGATGGGGTTTCACCATGTTGACCAAGATGGTCTCAATCTCTTGACCTCGTGATCCACCTGCCTCGGCTTCCCAAAGTGCTGGGATTACAGGCGTGAGCCACTGCGCCCGGCCGGTTTTTTGGGATTTTTTTTTGTGTGTGAGAGATGAAGTCTCTCTCTGTCACCAGGCTGGAGTGAAGTGGGCATGATCTCAGCTCTGTAGCCTCTGTCTCCCTGGTTCAAGCAATACTCTTACCTCAGCCTCCTGAGTAGCTGGTACTATAGGTGCAGGCTACCATGCCCAGGTAATTTTTGTATTTTTAGTAGAGACAGGGTTTCACCATGTTGGCCAGAATGGTCTTGGTCTCTTAACCTTGTGGTTTGTCCATTTCTGCCTCCCAAAATGCGGGGATCACAGGCATCAGCCACCGTTCCTGGCCTCTTTGGCATTTTCATATGAATTTTAGAATAAGCTTGTCATTTTTGCAAAAATAAAAGCCATCTGAAATTTGGATAGTGATAGAGCTAAATCTGTAGATCAGTTTGGAAAATGTTGTCAATTAAATAATATTAATTGTTCCAATCCATAAATATGGGGGTATATTTTCATTTCCTTAAGTATTCTTTATGGTTTTTTTTTAATAATATTTTGTACATCTTTGCCTTTCACTTAAAAAAAAACTCATGTTGTCAGTGGCCTGAGTAGCTGGGATTACAGGCACCTGCCACCTTGCCTGGCTATTGTTTTGTATTTTTAGTAGAGATGGGATTTCGCTATGTTATCCAGGCTGGTCTTGAACTCCTGACCTCATGATCTGCCCATCTTGACCTCTCAAAGTGCTGGGATTACAGACATAAGCCACAGTGCCTGGCAACTTATTTTTTTAATTTTTTTTGATGCTATTGCAAATGGGATTTTATATTTTTATTATTCATTGCTAGTGTATAAATATACAAATAATTATTATGTTAAATATATTACCATGCAATCTTACTGAATTAATTTATTGGTTCTGAGAAGTATGAAGTTTTCATTAGAAATGTGTAGATATTTCTGCATATATGATCATGTAATCTGCAAATATAAATAGTTTCACTTCTTTAATCCAAATGAATTTTATTTCTGAAAATAAAAATTTTATTTTTAAATCCATAGCACTTTGGGTTATTTGTATTCCTTGGCTTAACATTCTTCTCTTACTTTTTATTACAAACAGCAAGAAGATGCCAGAAGTTACTTTCTGCATTTTGTCTGGAAATCTTCTTAGTTCGGTTATTCATTTCATTTGCTGCATTTTCTTTTTTCCACCTGACTACAAGCAAAATTTAAGTTTAACTTTCCCCTTTTCTTCAGTTTCAAACTACCTTAAAAGATTATTCTTTGGGTTGTATATGGTGAGATTAAAAAGAAGCTGCAATTACAGATTTAGACATTTTTCCAAAAGGTTGGTAATTCTATAGCTTATTTAATTCTAAATTTCAAATGTAAACTTGAATCATACAGTCATGATTTATAGCATGATACCCACATGATATAACCTTTGATATATTTTCCTTTTCATTCCCAGATATATAATGGAATTACCAGCCAAGTCAGAATTTTATGAGAAGGCACAATTAGAGAAAAAAGAGTGAAAAAAAATGAACGAGGCCTCCAAGAACTATGGGATTATGTGAAAAGACCTAATCTACGCTTGATTGGCATACCTGAATGTGATGAGGAGATGGAATCCAAGTTGGAAAACACTCTTCGAGATGTTATCCAAGAGAACTTTCCCAACCTAACAAAGCAGGCCAACATTCAAATCCAGGAAATACAGAGAACAGCACAAAAATATTCCACAAGAAGAGCAACCCCAAGGCATATAATTGTCAGATTCACCAGGGTAGAAATGAGAAAAAAAATCCTGAGGGCAGCCAGAGAGAAAGGTCGAGTCACCCACAAAGAAAAGACCTTCATTTAATTTTGTTTATTGAATTATTTAATTACACAATTTCTATGTGGATCTTATTTGTAATATCTGTTAAAAGTATCATTTTTATCATTATTTCTTTATTCATTTGTATAGTTTATCTGTTTTATGTATCACTGAAATTCTTTAATATTGTTTTATATTATGTCTGTGGGCATTTATAATTTTTAATGAAATTTGTTGCTGGAGAATTTTTATGTTTTTTTTAGAAATGTCATGTTTCCTTGCTTTTTAGTTTCTTTGGTGTCCTCACATTGATATCCACATATCTAGTGTAACAGTTACTCCTCCAAATTTTATTGGTTGGCTTTTTTTATGGTAAGACATCTTTTCTTATTTTCTTTCTTCTTTGTTTCTCTTCTTTCTTTCTTTCTTTCTTTCTTTCTTTCTTTCTTTCTTTCTTTTCTTTCTTTCTTTCTTTCTTCTTTCTTTCTTTATTTCTTTCTTGTTTCTCTTTCTTTCTTTCTTTTCTTTCTTCTTTCTTTTTTTCTTAATGAGACGGTGTCTCACTGTCATGCAGGCTGCAGTGCAGTGGCATGATCTCAGCTCACTGCAACCTCCATCTCCCAGGCTCAAGTGATTCTTTCACCTTAGCTTTCCAAGTAGCTGGGACCACAGGTGCAGGAAATGGTGCCCAGTTAGTTTATTGTTTTTGTTGTTTGTTTGTTTGTTTGAATTTTAGTAGAGACGTGATTTCCCTGGCTGGTCTTGAACTCCTGAGCTCAGGCAATACACCTTATCCCAGCCTACCGAAGTGCTGGAATTACAGTCATCAGCCACCCTGCCCAGCCGGTAAGACTTTTCTATAATGTTGGCTGGATGAGGTGCTTTGGGTTTGATTCTGGGTGACTACAGTAGTGTATTCTCTATATAATTTCTTCAGCTGTAATTAGTGTCAATTATGTCTTTGATTTTGTTCAGTAGCTCAGGGTGCACTTATTATTAGAAACTATGGTGAGGCTTTGTTGTGGACAGAACTGCCAGGCAAGCCAAGTTTTGGGCTTCAGTTGTGGTGGAGGCAGGGCTGAGGAAACAGGTCCTTGAGGCAACAGGTGGTGTACACTGGCACTAATGGAAGCAAGTCTGAACAAACTAGTTTTTGACCCTCCAGAAGGCTATCTTGGGTTCTGGTTGTGGCAGCAGTGGGCTGGGCAGGTTAGTGTGTCCCTGGGAAACATGTGAGGCATCAGTAATGGCAGTATTGGTGGGCAGCTGAGCCTCATAACTACAGAAACCAGGCATATGTGGCAATGGTGGCAGCAGTGGGTTGTCTGAGTAAGTCTCCAGACTCCTAGATGGCACTTGTTTGTGGGTGCTGGAGGTGGTGTCCCTGGCTGTCTGGATGAGCCCATCCTCAAACCTCTAGGAATAGCATACAGATGCCAGCAGTGGTGTGCAGGGAAGGTCAATTTCCAAGACCACTTATAATCTGTGTAGGCACTGGAAGGCTGAGCTGGCCAATTCTCAGGCACTCCACATATATTGTTAATATAAATATTAAATGCCTTAAGCTATTCTTTAAGCACTATGTTGACAGCATCTGATAAATTTTGCCATGGTCTATTTTAAGTTCATACTACTTTTACATTTTCTTTCAGACTTACCCTTTACTGCTTTTTTTTTTTTATTATGGCAGAATATTTTTTTTAATTCGCCGTGTTAAACATTTTTCAATGTACATTTCAGTGGCATCAAGTACATTCACAATATTGTACAAATGTTGCTATTATTAATATCCAAGATATTTTTTATTATTTTTGAATGAAACTGCATATTTACTAAACAATAACTTCTTTTTCTACCCACCATTCAGTCCTTTGCAACCACTATTATAGTTTCTCCCATTATAAATATGTCTATTCTAAGTACCTCATACAAATGAAATAATACAATACTGACTGCTTTACTTGGCTTATTTTACTTAATATGTTTTCAAGTTTCATCTGTGTTATAGTAGGTATTATAATTTTTGTTAAGACTGAATAATAGTGTATTGTATAAATGTGTCCTACGTTGTTTATCCATCTATGTCATCTATGGACATTTGGGTAGTTATCACCTGTAAGAGATATGTACTGTTGTGGTGAACATTTGTGTACAAATATGTTTCACTTCCTGTTGTTAATACTTTTAGATATATAACTAATACATTAAATGAATGGATAATATGATGTTCTAAGTTTAACTTTTAAAAAATAGTGTAAGAATATGAGGAAGCCCTATGCTATTTTTACATTGATTATATCATTTTACATTTTGTCTGGAAATGAACAATGATTGCAATTTGTCCACATCCTCTCTAGCACTTGTTATTTTCCTTTTTTAATAATAGCTATTCTAATGGGTGTGAGGTAAAATCTCATTGTCTTGGCTGGGCGCAGTGGCTTATGTCTGTAATCCCAGGACTTTGGCAGGCTGAGGTGGGCAGATCACTTGAGGTCAAAAGTTTGAGACACCTCTAACAAAATAACAAAAATTAGCCAGGCCTGGAGGCTAACTCTATGTCCATGAGTTCAACTGATTAATTTTTATTTCTCACATATAATGAGAACATGTGAAATGTATCCTTATGTGCCTTGCTTGTTTTACTTAACATAGTAAACTCCATTTCCATTCATGTTGTTGCAAACATGGCTAAATAGCCCTCCATTGTGTACATGTACAACACTTTCTTTACCCATTCATCTGTTAATAGACACTTAGGTTACTTCCGAATGTTGGTTACTGTGGTCACCGCTGCAACAAACAAGGAACTGCATATATCATTTCAATATCCTGATCTCTTTTCTTTTGTGTGTATATCACGCAGTAGGATTGCTGAATCATATGCTTTATTTTTAGTATTTTGAAGAACCTATAAATTGTTCTCCATCGTGGTTGTACTACTTTATATTCCCAAAAACAGTGTACAAGTGTTCCCTTTTCTCCACATCCATGCCAGCCTTTGTTATCACCTACCTTTTGACTTCAACTGGTGAGATATCCCATTGTAGCTTTGATTTGCATTTCTATGATAATCAGTGATATTGAGCACCTTATCATGTTTATTTGACACTTGTATGTCTTTCTTGAGAAATGTCTTTTCAGATCTTTCTCCTACTTTTTGCATCAGAGTATTATCTTTTTTTCTATAGAGTTGTTTGAGCTCCTTATATATTCTGGTTATGATACCCTCTTCAGATGAGTAGGTTGCAAGTATTTTGTCCCATTCGGTGTGTCTTCTCTTCACTTTGATAATTGTATCCTTTACTGTGCAGAAACTTATTAACTTGATATGATCTCATCTGTCCATTTTTGCTTTGGATGCCTTTGCTTATGAAGTGTTGCTCAATAAATCCTTGTCCAGTTCAATGTCCTTGAGGGTTTCCCCAATATTTTTTGGAGTGCTTTCATATTTTGAGGTCTTATATTTAATTCTTAAGCCATTTTGATTTAATTTTTTTTAAGGTAGAGAGATGGGGTAATTATTTCCTCAATGGCACCTTTGTCAACACTGAGTTTACTCCAGATGTAAAATTTATCTCTGGGCTCTCTATTCGGTTCCACTAATTTGTGTGGCTGTTTTTATGCCAGTAGCTTGCTATTCTGTTTACTAGAGCTCTGTAGTATAATTTGATGTCAGTTAATGTGATTTCTCTACTGTTGTCCTTTTTGCCTAAAATACCTTTGACTATTCTGGGTCTTTGGTTGTTCCATATAAATCTTACCCTTTTTATCTATTTCTGAGAAAAATGTAATTGGCATTTTGATAAATGTAATTTGATATTTTATTTTGATTATAGCTTTATATTGCTTTGGATAGTACAAATATTTTAGTATCAATACTTCAAACCCATAAATAGAATATTTTCAATTTTTGTGTCCCATACAATTTATTTTATCAATTATGTAATTTTAATTGCAAAGATCTTTCCTTTCTTCTGTTGAGTTAAATTCTAGGTATTTCATTTTATTTGTGGCTATTTTAAATGAAAGTACATTTTATATTTCTTTCTCAGATTGTTTGCTGTTGACATATAGAAATGCTCGTAATTTTTGTATCTTGATTTTGTAGCCAGCAACTTTACTGAATTTGTTTATCAGTTCTAATAGGTTTTTGGTGGAGTCTTTAGATTTTGCAAAATATAAGATTATATCATTTGCAAACAAGAATAAATTGACTTCTTCCTTTCCAATCTAGATGGAATTTATTTTATTCTCTGGTCTGATTGCTCTAGCTAGGACTTCCAGTACTATGTTGAATAACAATGATGAAAGTGAGCATACTTGTAATGTTACTCATCTTAGAGGATAGGCTTTCTGGTTTTCTCCACTCAGTATACTACTTGCTGTGTGTCTATTGTACATGACTTTTATCATTTTAAAGTATATTTCTTCTATATCCAGTTATTTTCAGATTTTCATTAAAAAAGAATGTTGAATATTATCAAATGATTTTTCAAGATCAATTGAAATGTTCATATGATATTCTCTTTCATTCTGTTGATATAATGTATCACGTTTATTGATTTGTGTAAGTTGAACCGTACTTGAATACAATGAATGATTTTATAAATGTGTTGATAAATTTTCTTTGCTAACATAATATGAAGGTTTTTGCATAAATATTCATAGAAGATATTGGCCTGTGGTTTTCTTTTTAAAATACGTTTTTGTTTGTTTTTTGTACCAGGGTAATACTGACATCACACAATTAGTTTGGAAATAATCCTTCCTTTTCTATTTTTCAGAATAGTTTGAGTAGAATTGGTAATCTTTCTTCTTTGAGTGTTTGGTAGCATTCAGCACAGACGTCATCAGTTCCCAGGCTTTTTGTTAAGACTTACAACTTGTGAAGAATTACTGATCTGTATAGATTTTGGATTTCTTCATGGTTTAATCTTGTTAGTTTGTATGTTTCTAGGACTGTATCCAATTTATCTTTTTTCCAGCTTATTGTTGTATATTTGCTTATAGTAGCCCTTAATGATCCTTTGAATTTCTGCATTATTAGTTATAATGTCTCCTTTTTCATCTCTGATTTTATTTATTTTTTATTTTTTTTCCTCTCTTTTTTTAGTTACCCTGGCTAAAGGTTTGCAATTTTTTTTTATTTCCAAAACTAACTTTTTGCTTGTATTGTCTTCTTCATTCTCTTTTTATTGATTTATGTTCTCATATTTATTTTTCCTTCTCTGCTACCAATTTTTGGCTTGGTTTCTTTTTGATTTTCTAGTTTTTTAATTTAAATTTTTACGTTGTTATTTGAAATTTTTGTTCTTTTTTGATGTAGGCATTTATAGCTATAAACTTCCATATTAGTATTGCTTTTGCTGTATCCCACAGCTTTTTCTATTTTTATATCCACTATCATTTGTTTCTAGAAAATTTTTTATTTTTTTCTTACTTTCTTCATTGACCCATTTGTCATTGAAGTACATATTGTTTAAACAATTTCCATTTATTTCCCTACTTTTCAAAATTCCATTTTTTAATTTCAAGTTTAATTCTATTGTCATCAGAGAAAATGCTTAATATTATTTTTATTGAAGTTTTAAAACTTACATTGTGACCTAACATGTGGCCTTTCCTTGAGAAGAATCTATATGTTGAATAAAAGAACAGGTATGCTAAAGTCTTTGATTAAAATGTTATACAAATGTTTATTAAGTTCTTTTGATCCTTAGTGCAGATTAAGCCTGATGTTTCTTGGCATATTTTCTGTCTGAAAGATCATCCGATGATGAAAGTGAGATGTTGAAGTCTGCAGCTGTTATTATATTGGAGCCTAACCCTCTCTTTAGCAATAATAATATTTGCTTTATATATCCAGGTGCTCCAGTGTTTAGTGCATGTATATTTTAAATTGCTATATCCTCTTGTGGAATTAACTCCTTTATCATTACATAATGACCTTCTTTTTCTCTTCTTATACCTTTTGTCTTGAACTCTACCTTTGCTAATATAAGTACAGCTACTCCTATTCTTTTTTGGTTTCCATTGGCATGGAATATATTTTTCCATCTTTTTATTTTCAGTTTCTCATAGACAATAAATCATTCATTGGGTTTGCTTTTTTTAAAATCCTTTTAGCCATTCTGTGTCTTTTGATTAAAGAGTTCAGTCCATTTATATTAAATGCTGTTATTTATAAGTAAGGACTTAGTCCTGCCATGTTACTATATGTCTTATGGTTGTTTTATGGTCTCTTTTCCTTTTTTCTTTTCTTTCTGTCTTCCTTTTCATGAAAATGATTTTTTTTTGGTGAAATGGTTTTCTATTCCCTTTTTTTTTTAATACATATTGTATGTTTTTTGGTTTCATGTTTACACACTACATTTACAGTGTTACATCATTCTGTGATTTTCTGTTTACTTACTACTATCAGTAAGCTTTGTTCCTTCATATGATTTCATGTTGCTTATTAATGTCTTTTTCTTTTTAATTGAAGGACTACCTTTAACATTTCTTGTAGAACAGGAGTGGCGTTTGAGACATCATTCAGCTTTTGTTTGTTTGGGAAACTCTTTGTTTTTTACTCCAGTTTTAAAGATATTTTCACTGAATATATTATTCTAGCTTCAAAGATTTTTGTTCATCACTTTAAATATGTCATGCTATTCGCTTTTTGCCTAAATTTACACTAGAAAGACTGCTGGCAGGTGCATTGGACTTCTGTTTTATGTTATTTGCTTCTTTTCATTTGCTGCTTAGGATACTTTCCTTATTTTTGACATTTAAAAGTTTGATTACTACATGCTTTGAGCTACCATTCTTTGGATTATATTTGCTTGTTCTTCTATAACCTTCTTGTACTTGAATGTTATTATCATTTTCTATCTTTTGGAAACTCTCTGATATTATTCCTTTGTGTATACTTTCTACCCTATTTGTCTACCTCTTCTTTAAAACCAATAGTTCTTAGATTTGCCCTTTTAAGGCTATTTTCCAGATTTTGCATGTGTGCTTCTTTATTTTTTAAATTTTCTTTATCTGTCTCCTCTTTCCACTTAAACAATTCTGCTCTTAAAGAACTCTGTTTCATTCTCCTGTATGCCAGTTGCATTATTCAGCTCCAGAATTTCTGGTTGATTTTTAAAGTTATTTTAATCTCTTTGTTAATTATATCTAGTGGATTCCAAATTCCTTCTCGTGTTATCTTGTATTTGAGTTTCCTCATCATAGCTGTTTTGAATTTTCTTTCTAAAAATTCACATATCTCCTTTTCTCCAGCATTGGTCACTGGAACCTTATTTAGTTCATGTCGTAAGATCATGCTTGCCTGGATATTCTTGATACTTGTGAATGTTCATCTCTCTCTGGCATTGAAGTTTTAGGTATTTTTATGTTCTTCACAGTCTAGGCATGTTTGTATCTGTTCTTCTTGGGAAGACTTTCCAGGTATTGAATAAAATTTTGGTGTTGTTAGCCAAGCCATGTTCTAATTAAAGTGCACTCCAAGCCAATAACACTGTGGTTCTTGCCAGCTAATAGAAACACAACCTTGATGATATTGCATAACATTTGGAATAATTATCTGGATCACCAGGCAGAGACCCTTGCTCTTTTTTCTCCTTTGCCTATCTCTACCTCAAAGTAAGTATTTCTCTCTGTTCTGAGTCACCTGAAGCAGGGAGTGAGGAGACATGAGCATCATTTTGGCCACAAAGCTGCAATTGCACTGGGTGAGATCTCAAATCAGCACAGCACTGGGTGTTTCCCAAGGCCTGCTGTAACCACGTCCTGACTATAGCCTGTGTTCACTCAATGCCCTGGGGCTATGTGATCAGTGCATTTAGAAGCAAGGCAGGCTTGTGTCTTTCCCTTTAGGGTGGTGAGATCCTGCAGGCTCCAGGCAGTTCCAGAGGTATAATATGGAAGCAGAGACCTGAGACAAAACTTAAGTCTGTATAATATTCTTTTGTATTCTTGCTGAGCTGGCACTCAAACCACACGATGCAGTCCTTCTCACTCTTCCCTTCTATTTCCATAGGCAGAGGAGTCTCACCCTGTGACCATTACCACCACAGGCCCATGGGGAGTACTACCAGTCTACCATTGATGTTTCCTTAAGGCTCTAGGGTTCTTCAGTCAGCTGGAGAATGCTGCCTGGCCTGGAATTTACCCTTCAGTGCAGTGGGCTCCACTCTGACCTAGAGCAGATCCAGAAATTCTGTCAATGAGTCAAAGCCTAGAATAAGGGTCCCCAAGAGTCCATTTGCAATTTGGTGGCCAAGCTGGTACCTAAGGTGCAAGATGATTTCCCCTATACTTTTCCCTCCACTTTTCTCAAGGAGAAAGAATTTTTCCTCATATTCTCCACAGTTGGTAATGTGTTGAATCTCACCTGAATCCAGGAAGTCTTTGACACTACCAAGGCCCATAGCATATTACCTGGGTATCACTGCTTGTTATTCAGAGCTTAGTGGCTCTTTGTTCAGCAGGTGGTGGGTCCTGCCAGAACTATGTCCTTCCCTTTAATGCAGTAGGTTCCCTTTTTGTCCAGGGTATGTCTACAAATGCCATCTGGAAGATAAAGCAAGAAAAGGAGGCCTTATAGCTTTGGCCAGTTCTTTATCCTACTGTAGCTCAGCTGGTATTGAAGATGCAAGAAAATGTCCTCTTTACTCTTTTTTTCTCCTCTCCTCACATAGAAGAGATGATTTACTTCTGTTGCAGTGAGCTTTGCTGCATGGAGTCAGGGGAGGAGTGAAGCAAGCACTTGCTTAACTGACATAGCTGGTGTCTCCCTAGGTCACATTCCACCTTAGTCCACTGGCTCTAAGCCCAGTTCAACACTAGAACTTGCCTATCAGTTTCAGCTGTTGTGGCTTAGGCTATCTTTCAAGTTTACTTAGAGCCCCAAAGAAATTTAGGTTGGGAAAGCAAAGCTTGTGAAAACTCAATTACTAACCACTGGAATGGCCAATTTCCTTCCTACTAGAGATATTTCCTCCATGGGCAAAAGTCATCTGAGGTTAGCCCAGTCTTACTTTCTCTTGTGTCAGGGCAGCACTGAGTTCTATGCATTGTCTCACAATTGCTACATTCTCTCTCTTCCAAGTGCACAGATTCTCTCACCATGCCACATGGTCACTGTTGGGTGATGGGGAGGGGGTAGTATCAGTAGTTTGAAACTATCTTTCCTATTATCCACAATGCCTCTTTCAGTGATATGAAGCTAAAATCAGGTAATGTGAATAATCACATGATTTTGGGGTTTTATGAAGGTGTTTTCTTGTGTGTGTGTGTGTGTGTGTGTGTGTGTGTGTGTGTGTGTGTGTAGATAGCTGCTAAATTTTGTTTTCTTATGGGAGGGATCATTGATAGAAGTTTCTTTTGACCACTGCTCTACCTTCTAACCATACTTTCTTGAAAGACTGTAGATTTTCCATCAAATGGTCTTGACACTAAAAATTATTTATATATTTGAAGTTTTATTTCTGAGCTCTCTATTCTGTCATTGGTCAATATTGTCTGCCTGTATTCTACTACCACACTATCATGAAGAATGTATATTTTTAGTATGTTTTGAAATCAGGAAGTGAAAGTTTTCCAACTTAATTTTTTTTTGGAAATCTTTTTTTTTTTTTTTTGCTGGCTATTTGGAGTGCCTTAAGTTTTCTTACACATTTTAGAAATAGTTTTTATTTTCTAAAAATGTCATTTGGATTTTGATAGGAATTACATTGAATCTGCAGCTTTATTTGGATAGTATTATCATATTAACATTATTAAGTCTGTTAATTCATGAAGGTGGGATATCTTTCCATTTATTTTTGTCTTTTTTATTTTTTTGCAACAATATTTTGTACTTTTCAGTTTCCAAGTCTGTTGACTCCTGTATTAAATTTATATCCAAGTATTTTATTACTGATACTATCAAAAGGGTAAATGGAATTTATTCATTTCTTTTGCTATTGTATAGAATGCAAAGATGTCTGTGTGTTTATTTTGTATTGCAAATTTTTGCTTAATTTTTTTATTAGTTTCCAAAATTTTTTGTTTGAGTAGTCTTTAAAGTTTTTTTTACATAAAATATTATGTCATCTATTAACAGTGGTAATTTTTCTTCCTACTTTTTAATTTGGATGACTTTTATTTTTTTTCCTTTATAATTGTTTTGGTTAAGATCCGACTAAAATATTGAATAGAGTTAGTGAAAGAGGGAGTCCTTGTCTTATTCCTTCTCTTAGGAAAATATCTTTTAGTCTTTTATTATTGAGTATGATATTAGCTGTGGAGTTTTTATACATGACCTTTTATATTAAAGTAATTTTCTATTTCTAGTTCATTCTTTCTTGTTATGAAACTTCTTGCATTTTTCCAATATTTTTATGCATTATTCACAATAATCATGTTTTTAACCTCTATTTTGCTAATAACGTGTACTATGTTAAGTGATATTTGTTCAAATATTTTTTCATTACTTGAATCAATTGCGTTTGGTCATAATGCATAATCCTTATAATATGGTGCTAAATGCAGTTTGCTGCTTTTGAGGTTGCTTTCATTAGTATTAATAAGGGATATCAGTCTGTTGTTTTGTTTTCTTGTAGTGTCTTTCTCTGTATTTCATATCATAGTAATGATGGCCTTATAGATTATGTTATGAAGTGTTTACTCCTTCAGTATTTTGGATAATTTTTAAAGTATTTTTGGCCATTCTTCTGTAATGCTTGGTAGATACCACCAGTTAAGTAATTTGCTTGAGAGCTTTTGTTTGAAGGTTTTGATTATTGATTCAATCTCGAAGTTACCTGCAGACACTTATATTTTTATTTTTATTAATCAGTTTAGATAGGTTATGTATTTCTAAGAAGTTTTCAATGTAATCTAGACAATCCAATTTTTTGGTATAAAATATTTTATAGTACTTCAATACAACTGTTTTAAACTCTCTAATATCATTTGTAATGTCCCACTTTTATTTTTGATTTTTGGCTATTGGAGTATTCTCTATTTTTCTCTTAGTCAACTAGATAAAGATTTTTCAATTTTGTTTATAATTTCAAAGAACTGACTCTTAGTTCTGTTTTTTTTCTATTTTAAATTCTTAATTTTTATGTTTGCTCTAAATATTTATTATCTTCTTCTTTGTTCAAGCTTTGGGCTTAGTTTTCTCTTGCTTAAATCGTTTCTTAAGGTGCAAAGTTGGGTTACTAATCTACAATTTTTGATGTAAATATTCAGTTACAGTTATAAATGTTATTCTTAGTATCGCTTTTACTACAGCATATTCATTTTATTATGTTGTATTCTTGTTTTCATCTGATTTAAGGTGTTTTCTTTTATCCATACTAATTTTTTATTTGATAAATTGATTATTCTAGAGTGTGTTGTTTAATTTCCATATATGTGTAAACTTTCTAGTTTTTCTTCCATTGATTTCTAGTTTCATCCTAGAAAAACTGGAAAACAAACTTTTTATGACTTTAATCTTATATATTTTATTATGATTTATTTTTCAGTCCAACATATGGTCTTTAAAATAGAATGTTTCATTTAAATTTTTAAATGTGTATTATGCTATTGCTGAGTAGAGTATTTTGTATATGTCTATTAGGCCTAATAGCTGTATAGTAAGTTTAAGTTATTTATTTTTGTGTTTGTTTCCTGGCTTAGTGTTTTTTCCATGGCTGATTGTGGGTGTCAGTTTCTCCAACTGTTACAGTAGGGCTGTGTGTTTCTCTTTTCAGTTCTGTCAACTTTTGCTTTACATTTTACAGGTTGTCTTGTTTGGTATGTGTCTGTTTTCAAGGGCTAAATTTTCTTGATAATCTAATGTTCTTATCAATATATCATGCCTTTCTTGTTTCTTGTAACAGTTTTTGTCTTAAAGCTTATATTATGTGATATTTGTATAGCCACCCCAGATATTTCTATGTTACTAATGTCTGAAATATGCTTTCCCAATCTTTTAATTTTAACCTATCTGCACTTTTAGATCTATGGTGAACCTTTCCCAGGAAGAATATAGTTGAATCATACTATTTTTAATATGTTCTCCTAATCTCTGACTTTTCATTTTAGAGCTGGATCACTACTACTTAATGTAATTACCAATGGGAAATAACTTATTTGTGCCATTTAGGTATGTGTTTATTGTGTTTTATGGTATTTGGTTCTTAATTACCTCTATTACTGCTATCTCTTATGTCTAGTTGATTTTTAGGTAATGATTCATTTGATTATCATTTCATTTTTTAGTAAATATTTTACAGGTATTTCATTTGTGGTAACCACGGTGATTACATGTAACATCCTACCTTACCAGATACTTTCAGTTATCTCTACCTTCCCTCTCAAAATTCGCTGACAGGTATTAGAACTTTTTTGATGCATATTTTCAGGGATATTTTGATTATCTGTGGAATTATATTTGTAACTTGCTATGCCCCCAAAGAAAATTTGTATCTTGGTGAGTAAAACTTTAGATGGAAATTATTTACTTACTGCACCATCCATGTGCAACTTGTTATACTCACCCTACTACTTATAGTGGGATAAGGGACCTGCAATGTGGAATTCTAAATGAAAAATTTTAATAGCTCTAATAGTCTGACTAATTATCATCTTTGTAACAGGATTAATACTTACAGGAATTATTTAGCCCAAGTTAACACTAAAGTTATTGTAACCATCCAATGACATATTTCGCCCAATCATGTTGCAAGTTATAAAAAAATGGCCCAGACTTAAAATTATCTTCTAACAAGAAGTCAAAGGAGAATACGTTTTTCTCAAAGAAAAAAAAGGTTGCGTTTATGTTAACACTTTTGGTAGAATACAGCGACATCTGGTGGAAGCAACCAGTATTACATTCCACCGTAGTGGCTAACAAGTATCAAACTCTTAATTGTCATGGTTATGGCTTCTGGTATGCCTACTAATAGTGGCAATGTTAAAACTCATATTCAAAACCTCTATTCTAAACCTTGTAAAACATCTCTTCTTGCTAGAATCTATTAAGTTCCAAATGGTGCTGCAGATGAAATCACGCATGGGCGTGCCTTTCTTCTGAGAACCCTTAGATTAATCCCTAGATGCTGTTCCCCTCACGACGGCCTCTCCAGCAGAAAGTAGTCATAAGGACTCATCGTTCAGCTGCCCCCTACCCCCACCCAAGAGCAATTAGGGTTTCCACTCTTCATGGGGGAGATAACACAGGAGGTAGAAAGAAATTATTTAAGTAAATAGTGAAGGCAAAAGAGTTCTCGGCAGAATTTCTCTTCTAACAAAAAGTATCTCCTGAAATATTTTCTTTCTTCTAACAAAGAGCAGCATGAAAAATTGAGCTGCAAACATAAATAAGAGAGCTAAAGGTTTGCACAGGGGAATGCTGGAAACTGCAACAATAGAAAACAGCTATCTGGGAACCAGGCATGTCCAGCATGGAGGCTTCATATCCTTTTTTTTTATTACAATGTGTACAGGAACAAAGAAATTGGCAACATGGCACAACTCAGGAAGAGACCCAGCCTGCATTATAAAAGATTACGTTGGGGGCTACCAGAAATTTATGCCCTATGCAAATGGCACACCTCTTGTAACCATTTTTTTGTGAGCCATGTACATCATACACCACCTCCCCTCCACTCATCTATAAACCCCTCTGCATTTCTCTGAGGACTGGCAAGCCATTTTTTCAGGACCCCTTTCTGTAGGAGAGCTCTTTTCTTTCCTTCAACTGTTAAACTTCTGTTCTCAACATCACTCTTTCTGTGTCTGCATCCACATTCTCCATGCTGTGAGACAATGAACATCAGGTATCACCCCAGACCATGAGGCTGTTTCAATTCTAACAGGTGAGAAATGACAAAGCAGTCTAAACTTATGTGAACTGTGTATAATTTGCCATATGGGGACATTACATTCACTGTTCCATTAGCTTAGTGATCAGCAAATAAAAGAAATATTTCTTTAAATTTATGAAATCTTTTTTTTTTTGCCATGGGATCTGTTTACATATTGGGCATGTCTTTCACACTCAGTCAGGAAGTTAACTATTATGCCTTAGTCTTCTCAACATGTTGTGTAGAGCTAAGGTCATTCACACTTATATCTTTGGACATCCTCATGTCTTTCCTAAGATTGTGTGCAACCCTGAATAGTCAGATGGAATTCTACATTCCTGAGAAAATATCAGAGCTTTTCAATGCCATTGTGGTTATCTCATTTTTTTTCACTTTTCCTCTTAATCATTTTAGTTACTCTATTTTTTCCTCCTCTGTCATTTATTACCTCAGGCAGCTTTCCCCTAAAATAATTTTCTGTAAATTTTTTGAAAACTCTCTCCTATCACTTACATCTTTATAACAGGTACATTTAAGTTTTGTAAAATAAAGACAAACATTTTGAGTTCATCTTCTAGGAATATATCAGTTCATTCTTTTTTTTCCTTTTTTTATATTATACTTTAAGTTCTGGGGTACATGTGCAGATCATGCAAGATTGTTACATAGGTATACACATGCCATGGTGGTTTGCTGCATACATCACCCTGTCACCTACATTAGGTATTGTTCCTAATGTTATCACTCCCCAATCCACACACCCCCTGCTATCCCTCCCCAGCCCCCCCAACCCCTAACAGGCCCCAGAGTGTGATGTTCCCCTCCATCCCCCCATCACCTACATTATTTATCCTAATGTTATTCCTCCCCAATCTCTCTACCCCTGCTACCCCTCCCCTGGCCCACCACCTCCAACAGACCTCAGTGTGCGATGTTCCCCTCCCTTTGTCCATGTGTTCTCATTGTCCAACACCCACTTACGAGAACATGCAGTGTTTAATTTTCTGTTCTTGTGTCGGTTTTAAACTGTAAATAAAATCTATTCCACAACTTTTCATACCAGAAATTCAGGCTATTATATCCAAGGATTTTGATATACTAAAGAAAAGGAGATGGAATTGTGATCCTTTAAAATTCTAAAATGTTCACTCTTCTTAGTGGGATGCAGCCATGTTTTTTGAAAAGACTACTTCTATTTTTCTGATAATCTGTGGTTAATTTTAAAATTTGAAAACAAAAGTTAGTTCTAAATTTTCCTAACTTTTTATTGATTTTATAGGGAGACAGAACTTCAGGTCTTTTTTAATGCAGCATTTTGTTACATCTGAAAGTGGGTTTTAGATTTTGCCTATTGTATTTTTTTATGGATGCCTTATTTATTTATTATAATTTAGATTCTGTTGTACATGGGAAGATCATGCAAGATTGTTGCATAGGTACATTAATGGCAATGTGGTTTGATACCTCCATCCCCCATCACATATACCTGACATTTCTCCCCACATTATCCCTCCCCATCCTTCTTCCCACTGTTTCTCAAAAATTTCCAGTTAGTTCTGCTTTGTATTTTGTAATTCTAACTTGAGATTTTCTAATTTTTTTTATTTTTTGTAAGAGTGTTTGCTCTTAGTTTATACAAAATTTTTTTAATGATAGTAGCTTTAAAGTCTTTTTCAAGCACTTTAAGATTTTTGCCTTGCAGTGTTGGTATCTTGAGATTCTAAGTTTCTATCCGTAGTCATTTATTTTATTCTTATTATGTATAGTAATTTTGTATTCTATTCTGCAAGGTGTGAATATTACATCATTAGACATTTCATTTTATTTTATTTTATTTTTGTTTTAGCATGCAGTGGAATTTTTGCTTCAGGCCTCAAGATCCATGGGTAATAGTTTCAATATCAATTTCATTCTTAAATTATTTGCGTTGTTATTTATAAGTTCCTCATATGTTTGCCTTTCTTTTCAGTCTGAATAACTGGAAAAAAATCTGCCTATATTTTTATGATCTTATTGCCTCTGTTGTGCCAAATAGGGTCAAATATAAGCATGCACCACTCTAGGATGAGCCTAGGAATTTATTAAAATCTTTATATAATTGGTTTCCAGAATTACATTCTCTCTGTAATCTAGTAAGTACTGTATTATTTCTTGGGCCTTCTCATCTTGATTTTTCAATCGGAGACCTGAGGATTTATTTACCTTGAGCAATTCATGTATCTGTGCTCACACATAAAGGCAAGCTATGGAAAGACAGAGAGCAAAAAAGAAAACATGGCTTTCCTAACAGTTTGGGGTCTACAGACCCTCTGATAAGAAAGAAAGATGTACTTCTCTCAGTCTTTTCAACTTTTGGTGGCTCCTATTGCTTTCTCTGACAACTACACAATTTAATAGGAAGTAGGAATCAAATTTAGAAAAGAAAAATGTCAATGAATTTATTTCCTTTCTTAGTGAGAATTATAATCACATTCTATATTCCTTGACATAGAATTAGAATGTTAGTTCTGAATCTCTGTGTTGCTGCAAACTCTTTCCTCCAGGTTTTAAGTTACGTTGATTTTTGGCTATAAGATAACAAATTTTTTAAATGGCAAATTAATGATAGTTTAGCAGCATTTTGATTTTTTTCTACTTAATTTACTATTATTTACTTGTTATTGTTCTCAAATAGCTATTATATGCATTCTGTCCAGTTTCTACAGATATGTTTAATAAGAAAACAAGAAGAGTTGTGTCTACTTTTTGTTATCCAGAACAAAAACCTGTAAATACTTTTGCAACACATGTTTTAGAGATAAGAATACTAAGGCTTATATAAATAAAAAAACATTTCAAAGATCAGATGCAAACATGTGATCTGGCAGAATCAGAATATATAGCTAAGTTCATGTTGTTCTAACATTTAGCAACAAAGCCATTGCAGCTACTGTCATTAAGATACTCCGAATAGGGCCAGGTGCAGTGTCTCATGCCTATAATCCCAGCACTTTGGGAAGCCAAGGTAGGTGGATCACGAGGTCAAGAGATGGAGACCATCCTGGTAAACATGGTGAAACCCCATCTCTACTAAAAATACAAAAATTAACTGGGCATGGTGGCAAACACCTGTAGTCCCAGCTACTTGGGAGGCTGAGGCAGGAGAATTGCTTGAACCCAGGAGGCAGACGTTGCAGTGAGCTGAGATCACACCATTGCACTCCAGCCTGGGTAACAAGAGTGAAACTCCATCTCAAAAAAAAAAAAGATATTCCAAATAGTATGATTCTTGACTACCCTGCTGATATTCTTTATAACATGTCTTAGAACTATTACATACAGCATATGGTACCTCTTACCATTTTATGGAATGGCATTCCTCAGCTTCCATATTTCCCATTGCTTTCTCATCTGAAAATCTCAACTCATAGATCACTTACAAAGTCTCTGCCTGCATGTTAAATTTATTTTCTATTATTTTTCACTATACTTTTCCACTACCACCAAAAAAGAGAATCTAAATTCTGAAGACTTCTAAAATTTCTATGGATTTTTAAAATAAATATTCTCATGTATTACATTTGTCTGTTTTTATTTCTATGGCTCATCTCATATCACATTCCTTTAGCTAATTCTGGAGCAGTTTGCATTTTAGATTGGTGTCCCGTTCCATTAGTATCCTGAACTAATTCTACTTAATGGGTTCACTCATCTAATAAGTTAACAAACATATTTCTTAGTGAACTTATTTTGCAAAGTACTGGGGACCCAGATTGAATATTACAAACAAAAAACTATTTTAAAAAAATTCATGCTGGGCGCGGTGACACACGCCTGTAATCCCAGCACTTTGGGAGGCCGAGGTGGGTGGATCACAAGGTCAAGAGATCGAGACCATCCTGGCCAACATGGTGAAACCCTGTCTCTACTAAAAATAAAAAAATTAGCTGGGCGTTGTGATGCGTGCCAGTAATCGCAGCTACTCAGGAGGCTGAGGCAGGAGAATTGCTTGAACCCGAGAGGCAGAGGTTGCAGTGAGCCGAGATTGCGCCACTGCTCTCCAGTCTGGCACCTGGTGATGCAGCAAGACTCTGTCTCAAAAAACAAAAAAAATTCACTTCCTATCTTCAAGAGACACAAAGTTTTTTTGTCTCTCTCTCTATATCTCCTTCTTTTTCTCTCTCTCCCCGTCACACTCTCTCCCTGTCCTCATCCCTCTCCCTCTCCTTCTGTTTTTCTTTCTTTCTTTCTTTGTTTTTTTTAAGTTTTTCTTCAAGGGGACAAGAAGACTCACTTATAAAGAAATATCAAAAACAGAATGTGTTAAGGTTATAGAACATAAGGAGGTCTCCCAATGTATACATGTGTTGGGCAGTGGAGCAAAATTTTTCCAACCAGATATTTGCTGACTAACTGCTCAAGCTATTTCAAAGTAACTGGCATACATTCTTGAATTTGCCATTTTTTCGTGAATAAATGTTTTCTATCTTTTCCACAAAAATATGTTGGCCAGTGGAAACAACTGGATTGATGTCACTCTGTCACTGTGACTGTTCATCACTGGGCTTCTAATTATACATATTTTAAAGGATAATAATGTCTTCTGACCTCAGTTTCAAACTGACAATTACTGGCTATGGTTGCCACAAGAGTATTTATTTTTCCCTGAGTGTCTAAGAATAGAGATGCTAGAGGGAATATAAGGTAGTGAGCTTAGTCTGGCGGGTTTAAGCACAGCTTTTGAAAATCAAAGCCAAGGGCAATATTTGTTAGATTAACTTTTTTTCTGTTCCTACCTTAGTTTGCTAAGGGAAATGTCCTACAGCTTCATCTGGGTACCTGCAAAATAAACTATCTCATTATGTTTTCTGGCTGCATAGTATTTGATGGTGTATTTGTACCACAATTTTTTTTAATCGAGTCTTCCACTGATAGGCATTTAGGCTGATTCCATGTCTTTGCTACTGTGAATAGTGCTGTGATGAACATATGCATGCATGTGTCTTTGATAGAATGATTTATATTCTTTGTTGCATATATATATATATGGGATTGCTGGGTGAAATGGTACTTCTGTCTTTACCTGTGTGAGAAATTGCCACACTGCTTTCCACAATTGTTGAACTACCTTAGACTCCCCATAACAGTGCATGTGTTCCCTTTCTTGGCAATCTCACCAGAATATGTAACTTTTTTTACTTTTGAGTAATAGCCATTCTTACTGGTGTGAGATAATATGTCATTGTGGTTTTGATTTTCATTTCTCTATTTCTCAGGGATATTGAGTATTTTTCTATGCTTGTTGGCTGCATGTATGTCTTATTTCATGAAGTGTCTGTTCATGTGATTTGCCCACGTTTTAATGGAACCTTTTTTACATTTGTAAATTTAAGTTTCTTATAGATTATGGATATTAGACCTTTGTCAGATGCATAGTTTTCAATATTTTTTCCATTATGTAGGTTGTCTGTTTACTCTGTTGATAGTTTTTTTTGTTGTTATTGTTTTGCTGTGTAGAAGCTCTTTAGTTTAATTAGATCCTCATTGTCAATTTTTGCTTCTGTTACAATTGCTTTTGGTGTTTTCATCATGAAACCTTTGCCAGTTCTCATGTGCAAAATGTCATTGCTTAGGTTATCTTTCAGGGTTTTTATAGTTTTGGGTTTTACATTTAAAACTTATATCCATCTACAGTTGACTTTTGTATATGGTATAAAAAAGGAATCCAGTCTCAATCCTCTGCATATGGCTAGCCAGTTATCCCAGCACCATTTATTAAATAAGGTGTCTTTCCTTCATTGCTTGCTTTTCTCAGCTTCGATAAAGATCAGTAGGTTGTAGATGTGTGGCTTTATTTCTGGGTTCTCTGTTTCATTGGTCTGTGAGTCTATTCTTGTGCCAAGACCATGCTGTTTTGTTTATAGTAGCCCTATAGTTTTGTTTCAAGTTGGGTAGCGTGATTCCTCCCACTTTGTTCTATTTGCTTAGGATTGCCCTGCCTATTGGGGCTCTTTCTTGTTTCTATATTAATTTATATACAATTAGTCTATGAAGAATGCCATCAGTAGTTTGATAAGAATAGTAGTGAATTTGTGAACTGCTTTAGACAGTATGGCCATTTCAGTTATATTGGTTCTTGCTATCCATGAGCATGGAATATTTGTCCATTTGTTTTTTTTTAATGTGTCTTTCTTTTTTTTTAATTGCATTTTAGGTTTTGGGGTACATGTGCAGAACATGCAAGATAGTTGCATAGGTACACACGTGGCAGTGTGTTTTGCTGCCTTCTGCCCCTTCACCCATATTTGGCATTTCTCCCCATGCCATCCTTCCCCCACTCCCCCCCGCTGTCCCTCCCCTATTTCCCCCAATAGACCTCAGTGTGTGGTACTCCCTTCCCTGTGTCCATGTGTTCTCATTGTTCATCACCCGCCTATGAGTGAGTATATACGGTGTTTCTTTTTCTGTTCTTGTGTCAATTTGCTGAGAATGATGTTCTCCAGATTCATTCATGTCCCTACAAAGGACATGAACTCATCGTTTTTTATTGCCACATAATATTCCATGGTGTATATGTGCCACATTTTCCCAGTCCAGTCTATCATCGATGGGCATTTGGGTTGATTCCAGGTCTTTGCTATTGTAAACAGTGCTGCAATGAACATTCGTGTGCATGTGTCCTTATAGTAGAACGATTTATAGTCCTTTGGATATATATCTAGTAATGGGATTGCTGGGTCATCTCTGATTTCTTTGAGCAATATTTCGTAATTATCATTTTATATATCTTTCACCTCCCTTGTTAGCTTTATTACTAGGTATTTTATTCTTTTTGTGGCAATTGTGAATGGGATTCCGTTCCTGATTTGGCTCTTGGGTTGGCTGTTTTTGGTATATATGAATGCTTCTAAGTTTTGTATGTTGATTTTGTATCCTAAAACTTTGATGAAGTTGCTTATCATTTAACAAGCTTTTGGGACAAGACTATGGAGTTTTCTAGGTATAGAATCATGTTCACTGCAAGCAGGGATGAATAACAAAAGAAAAATCTTCAACAGAATATTGACAAACTGAATTTAGTAGCACATTAAAAAGCTAACCCACCACAATCAAGTAGGATTTATTCTTAGTATGCCAGGTTGGTTCAACATATGCATATGTCAATAAATGTGATTCATTAAGTAAATAGAATGAAGCATAAAAACTACTTCTCAAAGGATCATTTCAATAGATACAGAAGAAGCTTTCAATAAAATTCAACATCCTTCATGTTAAAAACTCAGCAAACTAGGTATTGAAGAAATATATCTCAAAATATTAAGAGCCTTCTATGAAAAACCCACAGCCAACATCATACTAATTGCACAAAAGTGGGAAGCATTCCCCTTGAAAGCCAACAAAAGACAAGAATGCCCTCTATTACTACTCACATTCAACATAGTATTGGGTGTCCTGGCTAGAGCAATCACTCAAGAGAAAGAAAAGGCATCCAAATAAGAAAAGAGGATGTCATCCTTTTTTTTTTTTAAATTTTTATTGCATTTTAGGTTTTGGGGTACATGTGCAGAACATGCAAGATAGTTGCATAGGTACACACGTGGCAGTGTGTTTTGCTGCCTTCTGCCCCATCTCCCATATTTGGCATTTCTCCCCATGC
>CM052670.1:66593624-66644415 GCA_028533165.1 Leontopithecus rosalia | reverse complement strand
AATGAAATAAAACGAGAAGTCAAGATTAGAGAAAAAAGCGCAAAAAGAAATGAACAAAGTCTCCAAGAAATGTGGGACTATGTGAAGAGACCTAATCTACGTTTGATAGGTGTACCAGAATGCGACGAAGAGAATGAATCCAAGCTAGAGGATGTCATCCTTTACAATTTTCGACACAGCTTAAAATGTTCTGATATCTGGGAACACAGCATGACCTTTTTTCCCGCCTTAAGATTTTTGCCCATGCTACTTTCTTCATCTAGATCAATCTGCACAATGTCTCTGTCCTGAAAAGTCATATCATTACTTTTATTTCTAATTATGAATAATTTCAGAAAATCAAAAATGCATATAAAATAATAGACACCTGGCTATTCAACATCTATATGTGAAACCTTTACATATATATACATACATATCTATGTTTATATATGTATATATAGGTATATATATATACACATACACATATATACATGTATATTTTAATATTTATATCAGTATTTCCAGAAATCAAACACTACCATTAATTTGAAGACGTGTATTTCTTCCACACTGCATCTCTCCATTTTCTTCTGCAAAAATAACCAATATTGTTAAATTGGTGGCTATAAATTCCAGTTTTATTTCAGCTATGTACATATTCATAATAATTTTTAATAAAAATTTGTATATAAGATACCATAATGCTGTAATCTTCTGTACCTTTCTTATTTCTTAGTATTTTGTTTCATAATACTTTCATTCATTTTGAAACATGGTAGTCTATGTCAGTAATTTTACCTGACTTATAATATTCTGTGGCATGAATATACCAGAGTTTACCATTTCTCTGTCGATTCACACTTAAGATGTTTCTAATTTTTTCTTATAACCATACAACAGTGATATTATTATACATTACTATAATAATGTCTCTAATTTTTTGTTACAACAATGCAGCAGTGAATATTATTATGTGCTATTTCTTATGCACATAAATAACATCTCTTAAAGGTGTTATACCTGGGATTGGAAATTTCTGTTATGGATATATGCACCTTGAACTTCACTCAGTTACTAAGGTCTAGGAAAAATTATCTTTTTTTTTTAACTCTGACGACTTGTGTATTTTATATATACTTAGCTGAGTAGAAAACAGAACACCAAGCTACTTTTTGTAGCAAGGATTTCCAAGCCAAGTGAAAAGTAGTGACTAACTGAAAATCTCCAAGTTTTTCTGCCCTCCCTAGCTTTGCCTTTACACTGGTATGCTCTTTGTAACCTAAGTGCTGCATCAACCTCTTGTTTCCTAGGTAGCTGCTATCTACACTTTACCCCATATTTCCAAGAATGAATTTAATCCTTCTTTGATTTTTATTGGCCCAGGTTAGAGATATTTCAGTAAGGTTTACATAACACTATGGGGAAAGCACCAAATAGGAAAACATATAGAGGATAAAAAGTTCAGAATCATCTATGCTGTCAAATTCAGGCTTCAAATTCTGACATATTAATCTCACCTCAGGTTTTATAGGACCTGTGTAATTGTAGTATCTACACTCCAGCTACAAAATATGATAATCGTTTATTAGCCACATGTACCAGGAGAAAGCTGTCTTTCTACTCATCCCCTATAAACTTCATCTTAGACATATTAACACTATTAAATGTCTCATACTACTCTGCTAGTTCTGTTTCTGTGGCTTTAGGGGATGCTTTTTTTCTCAATATATATTTGATACCAAGAATTGTCACATTTTTAAAAGTAAACATTGACTTTACACTTAGATCTAATAATATAAAATCACATTAAAATTATCACAGACATAACATACATTTAAAGTGGATTTCTCACATGCAGAAACAGAGTGCTTTTTCATTACACTTCCAGGGGTACATGGGATAGAATTAAAGATGTTTCCCTTTGTGGTTTTATAAAAATGAGCCCCATTATGGTCCTTATTTTTGTCTGTCTTCCACTATGGTTAAGTGTTTATGAATCTGTTATTTAATATAATGAAACCTCTTCAAAAGCAGAACAAGTGTTTTAATCTGTACATTTTCTTGGTATCTATAAATAGATATTTAAGAAAATAGATGTTTAAATCAATTTGCTAGTATGTTTTCTTAATGCAGCAAGTAAATTGAATTGACTTTATGGTGGAAAAAATTATTTTCTTAAAATATGACCAGAAAATAGCCATGGCAATTAAATTTTTTCATTATAAAGTTATGCTTTGCTTTCAAAATGTAATTGTAAGCCAGATTGTAATTTCAATTTCTCGGTGTGTCTCTGTGGGATTAGAAATATTTTAAAATATTCATAATTCATTTTAATATATTCTTAGATTTTTTTCATTGTCAGTATATGGTTGATATGTTTAATTTAAAAAAAACAGATAAATCATCGAGCCAAGTTTTTTCATCTGGTAAGAATATATTCATATAACACAAACATTAAAAGTAAATTGGTTTACTTTTCTAACTTGACGGAAGATAAATGCTAAAACATAAAGGATATGATTTGACCAATGTTACAGGCAAAAATTGATGGATAATTTGTATTGGCATTCATTGTTAAAATATCACATGCTGTGAAGAGGTCTTTTTTATATCTGTAGAAAAATTTGAAGTTTGTTAGTAAATACTGTAAAATCTGGCCAAGCACGGTGGCTCATGCCTGCAATCTCAGTACTTTGGGAGGCTGAGAAGGGAGAATTTCTTGAGGCCAGGAGGTGAAAAACAGTCTGGACAACATAGTGTGATTCAGCCTCTATAAATACTTTCTAAATACCCTAAAATCTTAAGTAACAGAGTCAAAATTCAATACTTGAAATTATCTATTTTTATTGGTAGTTACTTGAGGACAGCATGTAGCCAGATTCTCTAATTCTATGTTTGGCTCTTTGGTCAACTACAATGGGGATACTGATAGTGTGTGCTGTGGATGATAGTCCTAGGCTAACTTCCACACAAATTTTCACTTGGCATCTTAGTTTTACCTATTGACAAACCTAATGCAGACAGAAATTCTGGTCTGAGACTCTAGACAATTTACAACTACCACCAGAGAATAGTTCTCATATTGAAGGTATTTCATGAATGAACAAACATCTTCTTTGAAGGTGAAATATATCTCTGAGACATAAGAATAGTGTAACATATGAAAATCTTACTATTGACTTTCTTCACAAATTAAGAAAAAACTAATTTAAATTTCATGTAAAACCAAAAAAGAGCCCAAATAGCCAAGACAAACATAAGCAAAAAGAGCAAAGCTGGAGGCATCATGCTACCTGACTTCAAATTATACTACAAGGCTACAGTAACCAAAACAGCATGGTACTGGTACCAAAACAAAGACATAGACCAATGGAACAGACAGAGGCCTCAGAAATAATGCCATATATCTACAACCATCTGATCTTTGACAAACCTGACAAAAACAAGAAATGGGGAAATAATTCCCTATTTAATAAATGGTGCAAGCAAAACTGGCTAGCCATATGCAAAAAACTGAAACTGGACCCCTTCCTTACACCTTATAAAAAATTAACTCAAGATGAATTAAATATTTAAAAGTAAGACCTAACATCATAAAAACCCTAGAAGAAAACCTTGGCAGTACCATTCAGGACATAGGCATGGGCAAAGACTTTATGACTAATTTACAAGAAAAAAACAAACCACCTCATCAAAAAGCGGGCAAAGGATATAAACAGACATTTCTCAAAAGAAGACAATTATGTGGCCAACAAACATATGAAAAAATGCTCTCATCACTGATTATTGGAGAAATGCAAATCAAAATGACAATGAGGTACTATCTCATACCAGTTAGAATGGCAGTCATTAAAAAATCAGGAAACAACAAATGTTGGAGAAAATATGGAGAAATAGGAATGCTTTTACCCTGTTGGTGGGAGTATAAATCAGTTCAACTATTGTGGAAAACAGTGTGGTGATTCCTCAAGGATCTAGAACCAGAAATACCATTTGACCTAGCAATCCCATTACTGGGTATATACCCAAAGGATTATAAATCTTTCTATTATAAAGACATATGCACACATATGTTTATTGCAGCACTATTCACAATAGCAAAGACTTGGAACCAACCCAAATGCCCATCAATGATAGACTGGATAAAGAAAATGGGGCACATATACACCACAGAATACTATGCAGCCATAAAAAAGGATGAGACCATGTCCTTTGCAGGGAGATTAAGCTGGAAACCATCATTCTCAGCAAAGTAACACAGAAACAGCAAACCAAACCCCATATGTTCTCACTCATAAGTGGGAGTTGAACAATCAGAACAGATGGACACAGAGAGGGGAGCATCACACACCAAGGCCTGTCAGGGGATGGGGGGCTAGGGCAGGGATAGAATTAGGAGAAAAACCTAATGTAGATGACAGATGGATGAGTGCAGCAAAGAACAATGGCATGTGTATACCTAGGTAACAATCCTTCACATTCTACACATGTATCCCAGAAATTAAAATACAATAATAAAAATAAAAATAAATAAAAGAAAATTCATGAAATACACCACATAAACAGAAATAAAGTCATCTCATTGCTACAGAAAGTCATTTCATGACAAAAATACTCAAAAAAGTGAAGATCCCAAGATGGCCATATAAGAGGAAGCTCTGGAAAGCAGCTCCCAGAGAGAGAGACACAGAAGCTGAGTGGTCTCCACAATTCCAAATGAGGTACCAGGTTCATTTTGTGGGTCTGATTGGACAGTGGGTATAAATCAAATAGGGCAAGTTGAGGCAAGGCAGGGCACTGCCCCACCCAAGAGGTGTGTGCAACCGACCGGAGTACCAGGGGATCTCCCCTTCGGGACTTCAGTTTGGATACAGTGCTCCACCCAAACCCTCTGAAACTCACAGAACAGGAGATCTGCACTGGGCTGAAAAGCCTCAGTGAGCTGCCTGAACAGGGCAGAACAGCAACTTCAGCTCGCACCAGGGCTATCAGCATAGATCTAGGTGGAGTCACTGGCTGATGTGAAAGCCAGAAAGCCAGCCGGATGGAGCTACTTGCCCCTTAGAAAGAAGGGAAAATGAAAACAGGGAAACAGCCCATATAATAGGATGAGTTCCCCAGCCCCTACCAAGCCTAGCAGGCTAAAAATCTCTCACTCTAGAGATTCGCACCCAGAACATCAGTTAGAAAGCGACCAGATGCCATCAAGCTCAGCAGGGGGAAGGACAACCACCATTGCAGAATCCAGCCTAATTTTCCTGAGTAAATAAAAGACACAGCAGCTCCATTGAATCCGTGGCAGCCCAGCAGCACCTCTGCAGTCAGACAAATGAAAGGCCACCTCCCCAAGCAGCTACTTGAGATTAAAACTATATAAATCCAAGGAGATAGGAAGAAATCAGTGCAAGAAGAATGAAACCATCAAAAACCAGAGTGCCTCCCCCCCATCACGAGATCACAACTCCTCACCAGCAAGGGAAGAAAGCTGGATGGAGAACGAATTTGACGAACTGACAGAAGCAGGCTTCAGAAGATAGGTAATAACAAACTTCTCCCAGTTAAATGAACATGTTCTAACCCAATGCAAAGAAAATAAAAACCTTGAAAAAGGGTTAGACGAAATGCTAACTAGAATAATCAGCTTAGAGAAGAACATAAATGACTTGATGGAACTGAAAAACACAGCACAAAAACTTTGAGAAGCATACACAAGTTTCAATAGCCAAATAGATCAAGCAGAAGAAAGGATATGAGATTGAAGATCAACTCAATGAAATAAAATGATAAGGCAAGAAAAGAACAAAGAGTGAAAAGAAATGAAAATTTTTATGCAATGTTTTTTCAACCAATTTATCTTGGAAGTGAGTTACTTGTCTTTGATTTTGTCAGCTAATAGCTGGAAGAAACTTGCCTTGAGTCTTAGATAAGACTTGGCACTTTTGACTATTGAATTGATGCTGAAAAAAATTAAGAGTTTGGAGACTATTAAGATGGAATTATTGTATTTTATATGTGACAAAGACATGAGATTTAGGAGTCAAGGTGCAAAATGTTATCATTTTTATATTTGACCCTTCTCAAAGTTCATGTTGCAATTAGACTCCTCTTATGGAACCTGGGGCCTATTAGGAGGTGTTGAATCATGGGCACCAATGCTTCACAAATGTTTTGGTGTCCTCCTCATAATGATCGGTTAATTTGTACTTTATTAGTTCCTGGGAGATCTGGTTGTGCAAAAGATTCTGACACTTCTGCTTTATCTTTTGATTTTTTTCTCTTGACATGTAATCTCCACACATGTTGGTCCCCTTTCTGTTTCCACCATAAGTAGATGCAACCTGAAGCTCTCAGAAGCAGAATCTTGTGCCATGATTCTTGTATAGCTGTGGAAACATGAGCCAAATAAACTATCTTTAAGTGACACAGGCACATGTGTTTCTTTATAGCAACACTAAAGAGACAAATAGAATTACAAAGATAAGTAATCAAAACAGTCTTGTATGGGGATAAATACAGATATATTTACCAATGGAACTAAAGAGAGAATCCAATAATAAATGCACACATATATATTCAACAAGTTAGCAAAGTCAGTAGTAACAAAAAAAGGAAAACCAAACTTATAACCCAATTAAAAACTGGCTAGGATTTGGATAGTCATTTCTACAAAAAAGACATTTAAATGGACAATAGGTATGTTTAAAAAATGCTCAATATTACTATCAGGAAAATACAAGTTAACACCACAAAGAGATATCACTTCACATTTTATATATTGCTAAATAAATAGTTTGTGTTTTTTTTCTATTCTGCATGTTACTTCTTCACTCTGCCGA
Organism: Leontopithecus rosalia; assembly: GCA_028533165.1. Taxonomy (NCBI): domain Eukaryota; kingdom Metazoa; phylum Chordata; class Mammalia; order Primates; family Cebidae; genus Leontopithecus; species Leontopithecus rosalia. The sequence goes on along the minus strand of CM052670.1, from coordinate 66,637,597 downwards.
TTGTTGTTACTGCTGTGCAAAAGCTTTTTAGCTTGATGTAATCTCATTTGCTTATTTTTATTTCTGTTGCCTTTGTTTTTGGGCTTTCTCCTAAAACTTTTTGCCCATACTAGTGTCCTTATGTGTTCCCCCTATGTTTTCTTTAAGTTATTTCACAGCTGCATGACTTTACATTTAAGTCTTTAATATACATTGATATGATTTTGTATATGATGAGAAATATGGGTCTAGTTTTTCTCTTCTACATATAGATATTCAGTTTTACCAGCAACATTTATTGTAGAAGGCTTTCTTTCCTCAATGAATGTTATTGATACCTTTGTTGGAAATCACTTGGTTGTAAATATATGGATGAATTTCTGAGTTCTCTATTCTTTTCTATTAATTTACGTGTCTGTTTTGTGTGAAGATGATGTTGTTTTGGTCACTACAATTTTATAGTATATTTTGAATTCAGAAAGGGTGATGTTTCCAGCTTTATTCCTGTTTTGCAGGAAAGCTTTGGTTAATGAGTCTGTTGTGATTTCGTATCACTTTTAGGACTTTTCTCTACTGTTGTAAAGAATGTCATTGATATTTTGGTGGAAGTTCCATTAAATTTATGGATTACTTTGGGTAGTATGGCATTTTAACAATATTCATTTTTCTAATAAATGAGTGTGAGATAATTTTTTCTGTTTCTGCTTCAATTTTTTATCAGCGCTTCACAGTTTTTTGTTTGTTTATTGTTTTTAATGAGACAAGGTTTCACTCTGTTGCCTAGGCTGAAGTGCAGTAGTGCAATTATGGCTCACTGCCTCTTACTGCATCCTAGAACTCCATTGGCTCATGTGCTACTCCCACCTCAGCCTCTCAATTAACTAGGATTACAGATATTTGCCACCATAACCAGTTAAGATTTTAGAGACATAGATTTGCCATGTTGCTCAGACTGATTTTGAACTCCTGGGCTCAAGTGATCTGCCTGTCTCAGCCTCCCAAAGTGTAAGAGTTACAGGCATAAGCCACCACAATGAGCCAATTTTACAGTTTTTATTGCAGAGATTTTTCATTTCTTTGGTTAAATTTATTAGTAGGTATTTTAACTTGGGGGGCTATTTTAAATGGATATGTGTGATGTATATCATGTTTTCATATGTTTAATTGCCTTTCATGTATCTCCTTTGGTGAGGTTTCTGTTAATACCTTTGGTGCATTTTTTAAAGATGCAATTTAATTTAATTCTGGATTCAGGGGGTACAAGTGTATAATTATATCAGTATGTTGCATACTGGTGTTAACTAGGCTTCTAGTATACCCATTACCTAAATAGTGAACATAGTAACCATTAGGTAATTGTTCAGTCTTCACTCTTTCCACCTTCCCTCATTTGAGTCCCCATGTCTATTATTTTCATCTTTATATCCATGTTTACACATTGTTTAGCTCCCACCTCTAAGTAAAAACATGAAATATTTGGTTTTCTGTTTCAGAGTTAGTTCACTCAGGTGATTTCAAATCATATGCATTCAGTAAATAAGACAGAGCCCATAAGATATTTGTAATATAGACAAAAAAAAGCACACTCTTGAAAGCTTGCCTTTAGTTTAAAAATGGAAATTTCATGAAACTCATGCATTGGTTTTTTTTTTGCTTGTTTGTTTGTTTGTTTGTTTTTTCCCAATGAGGCCTTTGCAGGGTGTAAAGAAATATACCTCGGCTGGGTGCGGTGACTCAAGCCTGTAATCCCAGCACTTTGGGAGGCGGAGGTGGGTGGATCACGAGGTCAAGAGATCGAGACCATCCTGGTCAACATGGTGAAACCCCGTCTGTACTAAACATACAAAAAATTAGCTGGGCATGGTGGCGCGTGCCTGTAATCCCAGCTACTCAGGAGGCTGAGGCAGGAGAATTGCCTAAACCCAGGAGGCGGAGGTTGTGGTGAGCCGAGATCGCACCATTGCACTCTAGCTTGTGTAACAAGAGCGAAACTCCATCTCAAAAAAAAAAGAAAAAGAAAGAAAGAAATATACCTCATGATCTCAAGCGTTTCACCAAAGCCTGGTGATAAGATTACATTTTTACTGTTACATTTAGAAGTTTCTAAAAAATAATGAGGAAATTACATTATTCTATCCATCATTTATTCAGCTCATACTATGAGCCAGTTGCTCTTATAGAAGTTTTTACATATATTAACTCACTTAATCCTCATAACAACACTATAACTCAGAAATTATTCTTACATATGAGAACACTGAGGATTATGGTATTAGGTTCTAAAATGTCAAAGCTCACATATATTCAATATACTACGGTGCACTCTAGTTGAACAAAAAGAAATTGATGTCTTAAATTGCTGCTTCTTTTTCTTTTCTTGTTTAATAAAATCTACATTAAACAAGGTAGTTGGATAAATGCCATGCTGAACAGCTGGAAGGCAAATCATATGTGTTTTAGGCTGAGTAAAAAGCACTGGGGATTTTTTCTTGACATACAATATGGGATGCTTGTGTTAGAACACCACTGAACTGCTTCCATCAGAGTGTGAGAACACAAGAATTTATCTTGCATTTGAATTTGGTGAATAAACATTATTCAATTTATACTGAAATACAAACTTTAAAAGCAGTATTAGAGATAATAAAGAAATATCTATAATTACAAAACACTAAATTTCAAAAGAACAAATTTTGACAAGGTAGGCAAGATGGACAATTGGATGGATCTAGGAGGAACTTTTGCCCCTGAGAGACTGAGACAATGTAAAGACTGCTAGACTCCAAGCAGAACTTTGGAAGGAAGGCATTGAGAATGTATAAAGGGAAGACACATATGCTAGGCTAAGTGGGGTAGCAGCTGAGAACCCTGCATGGGGCTGCCATGCACAAGAACCCATTTCTGATTCCCCCAAGAGTCCTGGGGAAGAGGTAAGTTGAACAGGTAAGGAGCAAACCACTCTCACCAAAGATCTCTGGAACCATGGCAGCAAGAGACCCCATAACCCCACAGACACTTGAGCTGACAGGGAAAACTGCTTAGAGAAGTGGTAGTAGCAGAACATCATATTGTGTGAAGCTAAGAGAGTTTGGTGAAGGAACATCTGCAAAGGAGCATGTCTAGGAATGCTTATCACCCAAGGCTTACCATGATCCCTTAGGAAACTCTAACCTTAAGGAAACTGTTGAACCTAAACTGTGCAGGATGATCTGGACCAGGAGATGAAGCCAATTTAACCTGGGCACCTGCTGGTCTATCCTGGGGACCCAGGATGGCCATGCCTATTTGCAGTGCAGCCTAGAATGCCCAAGTGGGGTACTTCCTCAGGGCCTTCATCATACCTGTTATGCTGGCAGACCAGACATGACTGGAGGACAGCTCCAGCAGAGTGGTCCCTATAAAAAGCACAAGCCCATCAACACTCTTCACTGTAGAGTTCCCTGTGCCACTTTCCAAGCATGCACTCAGCCATGGCCACCCCATCACTTATCTGACATGTATGTGCATGGATGAACCTCCCCTCCCCATGCCCATTGGAATGTGGGTGCATGGCACTGTACCGTGACATTACTGCCAGTATATGTGAACTACCCACCTGCTGCCATGCACAACCATGCTACAATTGCCCACATAAACATGAATACAGACATGAGCTGCCTTGCTCTCACCCAATGCTGCCACTTCCACTGGTGTGAAAGCATAGAGGGACACTAGTAGTCCCACCAGGGGCAACTGTCAGGATTACTGTGAACATGCACACAGAGGTCACCAGGCCTTCAATTGCCAGCATGTCAGTTCTGTGCTGACATGTAGGTAGAAATATGCACAGGGACAATGGGGCCCCCCCTACATACCCAGAACTGCAACCATCACTACTGCCAGTATACACACAGAAGACAGCAGCCCTGGGCCACCAGCACCCTAACCGAGCCAGTAAGTGTGCACCCTGTCATGCTACCACTGCTGCTGACATGAACAAAAAAGCATTGACTCCAAGTCACTGCCTGACAAAGGGCTTTGGCTGGTACCACTCTTTTGAGTGTTGTTTTTAGTGGTGTAGGAACACCTCATTCCCTTCAGAACAGCATGTTTCCAACACTGAGCAGACAGGGAATAAAGCCAGGGGCCCCACATCAACCATCCAATGGTACCTCACATTTCAATTTTAACATTGAATATAGTGGCCTAAATACTCCACTTAAAACATAGAGAACCACAGAATGAATAAGAACTCACAAACCAACTATCTGCTGCCTTCAGGAGACTCACCTAACACGTAAGTACTCTAATAAGGTAAAGGAGTGGAGAAAAGGTGTTTCATGCAAATGAACACCAAAAGCAAGCAGTGGTAGCTATTCTTAGACAAAACAAACTTTATAGCAACATTGATTAAAAGAGACAAAGAGAGACATTATATAATGGTAAAAGGCCTAGTCCAACAGGAAAATATCACAATCCTAAACATATATGTACCTAACACTGTAGCTCTCAAATTCATAAAACAATTTTTAATAGACCTAAGAAATGTGATAGACAGCAACATAACAATAATGGGAGGTTTTGATACTCTACTGACGGCACTAGACAGATTATCAAGACAGAAAGTGAACAAAGAAAACATGGATTTAAACTATACCTTGGAACAAATGGACTCAACAGATATATACAGAACATTCCATTTAACAACAGTAGAATATACATTCTACCTAACAGTGCATGGAAGTTTCTCCAAGATAGACCATATGGTAGGCCATAAAACAAGCCTCAATAAATTTAAGAAAACTGAAATTATATCAAGCACTCTCTCGGACCACAGTGGAATAAAACATCAAACTGAAAATCAAATCCAAAAGGAACCTTCAACACACACAAATACATGGAAATTAAATAACCTGCTCCTGAATGAGCACTGGGTCAAAAATGAAATCAAGAAAGAAATTTAAAAAATTCTTCAAACTGAGTAAAAATGATGACACAAGGTATCAGACTCTCTGGGATACAACTGAAGCCATGCTAACAGGAAAGTTTATACCCTAAACACTTATATCAAAAAATCTGAAAAAGCACAAGCAGACAATTTAAGGTCACCTTGCAATAAACTAGAGAAACAAGAACAAACCAAACCTCAAACCAGCAGAAGAAAGAAAATAACCAAGATCAGAGCAGAACTAAATGGAATTGAAACAAACAGAATACAAAAAATAAATGAAACAAAAAGCTGCTTATTTTAAAAGATAAATAAAATCGATTAGCCATATCAGGATTAACCAAGAAAAGAAGAGAGAAAATCCAAATGACCTCACTGAGAAACAAAATGAGAGGTTTTACAACTGAAACCACTGAAATATAAAAGATTGTTCAAGGTTACCATGAACACCTCTATGCACACGAACTAGAAAACCTAGAAGAGGTGGATAAATTCCCGAAACAATACAACCCTCCTAACTTAAATCTGGAAGAATTAGATACCGTGAACAGACCAATAACAAGGAGCATGATTGAAACGGTAGTTTAAAAATTACCAATTAAAAAAAAAAAGTCCAGAACTAGATGGACTCACAGCAGAATTGTACCAGACATTCAAAGAAGAATTTGTACCAACCCCTTTGACACTGTTCCACAAGATAGAGAAAGAAGGAACCCTTTCGAATTTATTCTATGAGGTCAGCATCACCCAAATATCAAAACCAGGAAAGGACACAACCAAAAAAGAAAACTACAGACCAATAAATTTGATGAACATAGATACTAAAATTCTTAACAAAATACTAGCTAACCAAATCCAACAACATATCAAAAAAAATAATAATTCACCATGATCAACCGGGTTTCATACCAGGGATGGAGGGATAGTTTAACCTACACAAGTCAATACATGTGATATACCACATAAACAGAGTTAAAAACAATAATCGCATGATTATCTCAGTAGATACAGAAAAAGCATTCAAAAAATCCAGCATCATTTTATGATTAAAACCATCACCAAAATTGGCATACAAGAGACATATCTTAATGTAATAAAAGCCACCTATGACAAATCCACAGCCAACATAATACTGAATGGGGAAAAGTTGTAAACTTTTTCTCTGAGAACTGGGACAATACAAGGATGCCCACTCTCACCACTCCTCTTCAACATAGTACTGGAAGTCCTAGCCAGAGCAATCAAATGAGAAAAAGAAACAAAGGGCATCCAAATCAGTAAAGAGACAGTCAAAGTGTCACTGTTTGCTGACAATATGATTGATTATTTTGAAAATTCTAAGAATTCTTTCAGAAAGCTCCTAGAACTGATAAAAGAATTCAGCATAGTTTCTGGATACAAGATCAATGTACACAAATCAATAGCTCTTCTATACACTAACAGCAACCGAGGGGAGAATCAAATAAAGAACTGAACCCCTTTTACAATAGCTGCCAAGAAAATAATAAAATAAAATACTGAGGAATATACCTAAAAAGGGGTCAAAGGACCTCTACAAGGAAAAACTACAAAACATTGCTGAAAGGAATCATAGATGCCATGAACAAATAGAAACATATCCCATGCTCATAGATGGGTAGAATCAATTTTGTGAAAATGATCATACTGCCAATAGCAATCTACAAATTGAATCCAATCCCCATCAAAATACCGTCATCATTTGTCAGAGTTAAAAAGGGAAAATGCTAAAATTCGTATGGAACCAAAAAAGAGTGTGCAGAGTCAAAACATGACGAAGTAAAAAGAACAAAGTTGGAGGCATCACACAACCTTACTTCACACTATATTATAAGTCTGTAATTACCAAAACAGCATGCTACTGATATAAAAATAGGTACATAGACCAACAAAACAGAAGAAAGAACCCAAAAATAAACCCAAATACTTACAGCCAACTGATCCTCAACAAAGAAAACAAAAAGTGGGAAAAAGACACCCTTTTCAACAAATGGTGCTGGGATAATTTGCTAGCCACATGTAGGAGAATAAAACTGGATCCACATCTCTCACCTTACACAAAAATCAACTCAAGATGGATTAAAGATTTAAATCTAAGACCTGAAACTATAAGAATTCTAGAAGATAACATTGGAAAATCTCTTCTAGACCTTGGCTTAAACAAGGATTTCATGACCAAAAACTCAAAAGCAAATGCAATAATAACAAAGGTAAATAGCTGCAACCTAATTAAACCAAACAACCTGTGCATGGCAAAAGCCAAAATTAAGAAGAGTAAATGGACAACCTAAAGAGAGGGAGAAAATCTTCACAACCTATACATCTGACAAAGGACTATTATCTAGAATCTACAAGGAACTCAAACAAATCAATAATAATAATATAAAAAATCCCATCAAAAAGTGGGCTAAGGGCATGAATAGACAATTCTCAAAAAAAGATATACAAATGGTCAACAAACATATGAAAAACTGCTCAACATTACTAATGATCAGGGAAGTGCAAATCAAAACCACAATGAACTACCACCTTACTCCTGCAAAAATGGCCATAATCAAAAATCAAAATACAGTAGATGTTGGTATGGATGTGGTAATCAGGAAACACTTCTATACCGCTGCTGGGAATTTAAAATATAAATGGGCTGCATGCCCTATTTTCATGCTGCTATGAAAAACAGTGTGGAGATTCAATAAAGAAGCAAAGTAAGAGTTACACTAAGATGGCCGAAAGGGAGTGTCTCTGGAGGTCAGCTAGCACTCAGTGAGACACAGAACCAGAGTGATATCCACATATCTGAGAGAGGTACTGAGTTCATTCCAAAGGGACTGGTTGAACAGTGGGAACAACCCAAAAAAAGGCCGTGAAAGGTGAGACTTTGGCAGCATGCAGCCCAAACACCAGGTGGTGTTTTGCCTCGGAAAACACCACCTGGCTGAGAACCACCCAGAGTTGTAGACCTGCATGACAGCTCAGGGCAGCAGCCCCAGCCAGACCCGTGTCTTGTCAATGCAGACCAGGGCAGAGACTTGGCCTAACACTGAGAAAGCTTGCGGAAAAAAACCTGCCAGTCCCAAAGAAGGGAGAGTTGAAAGTGGGGAGGGGGATACGCCCAGACAGGCCACACCCCCACAAGATCAAGCAACTGGAATCTCTCTCCTGGGAGAGTTTCACAGTTAACACATCAAACAGAGCTCCATTAAGGAGCAGTGGGTGCGGCAGAGGGAAAGAAGCCTGCCATTGGGAAGGCAGGGCTAACGCCACCGGCATAAGTGGAAACCAGGTGAAGAATAAACAGCAGCCTGGCTGAGACCCAGGCAGCTCAGCAGCGCCTCCTCAGGCAGACAACCGACAGACTGTCTCAAATGGCACACTGACACCTGCGTTAAGAAAAAAGTCTCATACAGGGGAAATAACCCCAACTTTAACAGAAAGGACATCCACTCAGAGATCCTGAAATCATCAGCTTCAAAGATCAAAGATAGATAAAGCTTTGAAGATAATAAGAAAACAGCAAAAAAAAAGGAAGAAAACATCAAAGTCCAGAAAACTTCTTCTCCCCAGAGAGATGACAATGACTCACTAGTAAGGCAACAAAAGAGATCAGAAAATGATTTTGATGAGCTGACAGAAGCAGGCTTCAGAAGATGGGTAATAACAAACTTCTCTGAGCTAAAATAACATGTTCTAACCCAATGCAAAGAAAGCTGAAAGACACAGCATGAGAACTTTATGAAGCACACACGTTTCAATAGCCGAATGGATCAAGCATTATAAAGGATATCAAAGATTGAAGATCAACTCAGTGAAATAAAAAGAGAAGGTAAAAAAAGAGAAAAAAGTGAAAAGAAATGAACAAAGACTTCAAGAAATGTAGGATTATGTTAAAAGACCTAATCTACCCTTGACTGGAGTACCTGAAGAGGATGGGGAAAATTAATCTAAGTTGGAAAACACTCTACAGAATATTATTCTGGAGAACTTCCTCAACCTAGCAAAGCAGGCCAACTTTCAAATAAAGGAAATACAAAGAACCTCACAGAGATACTCTGCAAGAAGACCAACCACCAGGCACATAATCGTCAGATTAACCACGGATGAAATGAAGGAAAAAATGATAAGGAGCAGCCAGAGAGAAAGTTCTGGTCACCCACAAAGGAAAGCCCATCAGACTTACAGTGGATCTCTCGGCAGAAACTCAACAGGTCAGAAGAGACTGGGGGCTAATATTCAACATCCTTAGAGAAAAGAACTTTCAACCCAGAATCTCATATCCAGCCAAAATAAACTTCGTAAGTGAAGGAGAAATAAAATCCTTTACAGACAAGCAATTATTGAGAGATTTCATTGACAACAGACCTGCCTTACAAGAGCTCCTGAAGGAAGCACTAAACACAGAAAAAAAAAATCCAGAACCAGCCATTGCAGAAATGAAACAAATGGTAAAGACAAATGACACAAAGAGAAAACTGCATTGACCAACAGGCAAAACAAGCAACCAGAAACAAAATGGCAGGATCAAATTTACACATAACAATATTAACATTAAATGTAAATGGTCTGAATGACCCAATTAAAAGACACAGACTGGAAAACTGGGTAAAATATCAAGATCCATTGGTGTGCGGTATTTAGAAAACCCATCTCACATGCAGAGACACAGACTCAAAATAAAGGGATAGAAGAAAAAGCAATTGGAGAGCAGAAAAAAGCAGGAGTTGCAATTCTAGTCTCTGATAAAATGGACTTTAAACCAACAAAGATCAAAAGAGACAAAGAGAGGCTGATCCCAAGATGGCTGAATAGGAGGCAGCTCCAGAAAGCAGCTACCAGCAAGAGAGACACAGAAGCTGAGTGGTCTCCACAATACCAAATGAGGTACCAGGTTCATTTTGCGGGTCTGGTTGGACAGCAGGTATAAAATAAATAGAGCAAGTAGAGGCAAGGTGGGGTACTGCCCCACCCAGGAGGTGCATGCAACCAACCAGAGCACCAGGTGATCTCCTTCTCTGGGACTTTGGTTTGGATACAGCACTCCACCCAAGACCTCTGCAACCCACAGAACAGGAGATCTTTGCTGGGCTGAAAAGCCTCAGCAAGCTGCCTGAACACTGCAGAAAAGCAACTTTGCCTGGCACCAGGGCTGTCAGCATAGATCTAGGCAGAAGCACTGGCTGACATGAAAGCCGGAAAGCTGGCTGCATGGAGCCACCTGCTCCCAGAAAGAAAGGGAACTGAAAACAGGGAAACAGCCAACAAGGCAGGATTCGTCGCCCCTACACAAAGCCCAGGAGGCTAAAAAACTCTCACTCCAGAGTTTCACAGCCAAAACATCAGTTAGAGAGTGACCAAGAACGATTGAGCTTGGCAGGGGGAAGGGAAGCTGCTATTGCAGAAGCCAGCCTAATTTTCCTAAGTAAATAAAAGATGCATCAGCTCCACTGAATCCATGGCAGTTCAGGAACACCTCTACAGGCAGACAAAGGAAAGCCTGCCATCTCAAGCTGCTCCCTGAGATTGAAACTGTATAAATCAAAAGAGATGGGACGAAATCAGTGCAAGAAGAATGAAACCATCAAAAACCAGAACACCTCTCCCGTACTGCAAGATCACAATTCCTAAAGAGGGAGGGAACAAAGTTGGACAGAGAAGAATTTGACAAATTGACAGAAGCAGGCTTCAGAACGTGGGTAATAACAAACTTCTCTGAGGTAAAGAAACATGTTCTATTCCAATGCAAGGAAACTAAAAATCTTACAAAATGTTAGATAAAATGCTAACTAGAAAAACCAGCTTAGAGAAGAATATAAACAACTTGATGGAGCTGAAAAACACAACACAAGAACTTTGAGAAGCACACACAAGTTTCAATGGCAATGAAGAAATTACACCAACCAAAGAGCAAAACAACTAACCAGTAATAAAACGGCAAGATCAAATTCACACATAACAATGTGAACAGTAAATGTAAATGGACTAAATGCCCCAATCAAAAGACACAGACTCTAAAGCTGGAGAAAAAGCCAAGAACCATCAGTTTGCTGTATTCAGGATACCCATCTCACGTGCAAAGACACATATAGACTCAAAATAAAGGGATGGAACAAGATACACCAAGCAAATGGAGAGCAAAAAGAAGCAGGGTTGGCAATCCTAGTCTCTGATAAAATGGACTTTAAACCAACAACAATCAAAAGAGACATAGCAGGGAATTACATAAGGTAAAAGGATCAATACAACAAGAAGAGCTAAATATTCTAAATATATATGCACCCAATACAGGAGCACCCAGATACATAAAGCAAGTCCTTAACAACCTACAAAGAGACTTAGACTCCCACACAATAATAGTGGGAGACTTTAACACTCCACTGCCAATATTAGATCAACAAGACAGAAAATCAACAAGAAAATCCAGGGCTTGAATGCAGGTTTGGACCAATCAAACCTAATAGACATTTATAGAACTCTCAACACCAAATCCACAGAATATACATTCTTCTCAGACCACGTAACACTTACTCTAAAATCAACAACATAATTAGAAATAAATCACCCCTCAGCAAATGCAAAAGAATGAAAATCATAACAAACAATTTCTCAGACCACAGTGCAATCAAATTAGAACTCAGGATTAAGAAACTAACTCACAACTGCACAACTTTGCGAAAAATGAATGACTGGCTCCTGAATATCGACCAGATAAACAAAGAAATGAAGGCATAAATAAAAGTTTGCTTCGAAACCAATGAGAATGAGGACAAAACATATGAGACTCTCTGGGACACATTTAGAGCAGCGTCTAGAGGGTAATTCAGAGGAATAAATGCCCACATGAGATCAAGAAAATATCTAAAATCAACATCATATCATCAAAATTTAAAGAGCTAGAGGAGCAAGATCAAAAAAACTCAAAAGCTAGCACAAGACAAGAAATAACTAAGATCAGAGCAGAACTGAAGGAGATAGAGACAAAAAAAAAAACACCTTCAAAAATCAACAGATCCAGGTGCTGGTTTTTTTTGAAAGGAGCAACAAAATAGATAGAACTGTAGCCAGACTGAAGAAAAGAAAAGAGAGAAGACTCAAATAGATACAGTAAAAAATGATAAAGGAAAATAACCACCAATTCCACAGAAATAAAAACTACCATCAGAGATTACTACAAACAACTCTATGCACACAAACCAGTAAATCTGGAAGAAATGGATAAACTCCTGGACACTTGCACTCTCCCAAGACTAAACCAGGAATAATTTGAAACCTGAACAGACAATGACAAGGGCTGAAGTTGATCCAGCAATTAATAGCCTACCCACTAAAAATAATCCCAGGTACAGAAGGATTTACAGCTGAATTCAACCAGACATAAAAAGATGAGTTGGTACCATTCCTTCAGAAACAATTCCAAACAATACAAAAAGAGGAAATCCTCCCCAAATCATTTTATGAGACTGTCATCCCAATAAAAAATTGGGCAAAAACACAACAAAAAAAGAAAATTTCAGGCCAATATCCATGATGAACATTGACGCAAAAATCTATGAAATACTGGCAAACAGAATGCAACAGCAAACCAAAAACTTATTCATCATGATCAAGTAGACTTCATCCTGGGGATAAAAGGCTGGTTCAACACACACAAGTCTATAATTCTAATCCAACATGTAAATAGAACCAAAGACAAAAACCATATGATTACCTCAATAGATGCAGAGAAGATCTTTGACGAAATTCAACAGCCCTTTTTGCTAAAAACCCTCAATAAACTAGGTATTAATGGAACATATCAGAAAATAATCAAAGCTATTTATGACAAACCCACAGGCACAATCATACTGAATGGGCAAAACTGGAAGCATTCCCCTTGAAATCTGGCACAATACAAGGATGCTTTCTCTTACCAATTCTATTCAATATAGTATTGGAATATCTAGCCAAAGCATTCAGGCAAGAAAAAGAAATAAATGGTATTTAATTTGGAAAAGAGGAAGCCAAATTGTCTCTATTTGCAGCTGACATGCTTGTATATTGAGATCTCACTGTCTCAGCCCCAAATCTCCTGAAACTGTTAGGCAACTTTAGTAAAATCTCAGGATACAAAATCAATGTGTTGAAATCACAAGCATTTCTATAAACCAACAACAGAAAAACAGAGAGAAAAATCGAAAATGAACTCCCATTTACAATTGCTAAAAAGAGAATAAAATACCTAGGAATACAACTAACAAAGGATGTAAAGGACCTCTTCAAGGAGTACTACAAAACACTGCTCAAGGAAATAAGAGCAGACACAAACAGATTGAAAAACATTCCATGCTCATGGTTGGAAAGAATCAACATCATGGAAATGGACATACTTCCCAAAGTAATTTATAGATTCAATGCTATCTCAATCAATCTACCAATGACCTTCTTCACAGAATTGGAAAAAAACACTTCAAACTTCATATGGAACCAAAAGAGTATGCAAAGGCCCAAAAATGATACAGTGGACTTTGGGGACTTGGGGGAAAGAGTGGGAGGGAGTCAAGGGATAAAATACAACTAATATGGTGTATAGTGCACCAGGATCTCACAAATTACCAATAAATAACTTACTCAAGTAACCAAATACCACTTGTAAACCAATAACTTATGTAAAAATAAAATAGTAATAAAAATAACTTAGACTAAAATATAGAAAAATAAATTAAAAAATAATGAAGAAAAGCTCCATGTAATATGGAATAATAAAGATACTGAACCTTTAACTCATTGGTGTCACAGTAAAAGATGGAAAGGAAGCAGACAACCTGGAAAACGTATATTAGTATATGGTCTATACATTTTTTTTCAACCTCACTAGAAACACAACATAGTAATTGAGAAAATGCAGCAGAGAACCCCTTAAAAATAACATGTAGGAAGACTATCCTGAAAATAGGTTGTCATCAGATGCCTTAAGGATGAAATGAAAGAAAAAATGTTAAAGGTAGATAGAAAGAAAGAGTAAGCAAACTACAAAGGAAACTCTAACAGGTTAACAGTGGACATTTCAGTAGCAACCCTACAAGTTAGGAAAGAATGGGGTCTTATATTCATTTAGCAAATAAAATAATTTTCAGCCAAGCATTTTATATCCGGCAAAATAAGCTTCATAAATAAAGGAGAAATAAGATTATTTTCAGAGAAGCAAAGATAAGGACATTTCAGTAGCAACCCTACAAGTTAGGAAAGAATGGGGTCTTATATTCATTTAGCAAATAAAATAATTTTCAGCCAAGCATTTTATATCCGGCAAAATAAGCTTCATAAATAAAGGAGAAATAAGATTATTTTCAGAGAAGCAAAGATAAGGAACTATTTTGCAACAAGACTTTCCTTATGGGAAGTTCTGAAGGCACTGTTAGACATAAAAAGGAAAGGCCATTGCTGACCCCTACAAAAACACACTTAAGTGTATAGACCAGTGACACTATTAAAAAAAAGCCCACAAACAAATCTACATAATAACCAGTTAACAACATGAAGACAGGAACATATTAATACTAACTTCAAATATAAATGGGCTACATACCCCGTTCCAAAAGCCGAGAGTGGCAAGTTGCATAAAGAAGTGAGACCCAATGATATTCTCTTTTCAAGAGACCCATCTGATATGCAATGATGCACACAGACTCAAAGTGATGAAATGGAAAAAACCTACCAAGCAAATGAAAAGCAGAAAAAAGCAGGGGTTGCCATTCTAATTTCAGACAGAAAAGGATTTTAGAACATCATCAAGAAAGCAAAGAAGAGCATTACATAATGATAAAAGACTCAAATCATCAAGAAGACCTAACTATCCTAAATAGGCATGCACCCAAAACAGGAGCACTCAGTTTCATAAAACAATTCCTCAGAGAACTATGAAGACAGATAGATAACCATACAATAATACTAGTGACTTCAATACCTCACTGAAAATATTAGACAGATCATTGAGGTAGAATCTTATCAAATATATTCAGGATCTGTACTTGACACTTGATGAAATATTCCTAATAGACATATACAGAATTCACCACCCCAAAACAAGAAAATATACATGTTCTCATCTGCACATGGGACATAATTTAAAATTGAACACACATTCACACATAAAACAACACTAAGCAAATTAAAAAAAAAAACACCAAATACATCTTGGATCACAGAACAATAAAAGTAGAAATCAATACCTAAAAAACTGCTCAAAATCATACAACTAAATGGAAATTAAACAACATGCTCCTGAATGACTTTTAGGTAAAAAATGAAATTAATGCAGAAATCAATAAATTTTTTAAACTAATGAGAACAAAACTATAAAATACTAGAGTCTCTGGACACAGCTAACACAATGTTAACAGGAAACTTTAAAGCACTATCAGAAAAACAGGTTTAAAAAATCTCAAATAAACAACCTAACCAGAAAACTAGAGGAACTAGAGCAATAAGAGCAAACAATTCCAAAACATAGCAGAATACAAGAAATACCCAAAGTCAAACCTGAACTAAAGAAAAATAAAACATGAAACAAACAAACAATATGTCAACAAATCTAGGAGTTGTTTTATTGAATAATAAAAATTAGATGGGCCACCAGCTAAACCAATAAATAAAAAACACAGAAGGTTAAAATAAACACAATCTGAAATGGCAAAGGGGCCATTACCATGACCCCACAGAAATACAAAAACTCTCAGAAACTACTATGAACAAAAATCTAGGAATTACAGCCTTACTCCTAAGGCTGTACCAGAGATAAATTGAATCCCTGAACAAACTAATAATAAATTCTGAAATTAAATCAGTAAAAAAAAAGAAACCTACTGGGCAGCAACAGTCCTTGAAAAGATGGATTTACAGCCAAATTCTGCTGGATGTAAAACAAAGAGCTGGGACTATTCCTACAAAAACCTTGCCAAAAAATTGATGAAGATATACTCATCCACAACTCATTCTGTTAGGCAAAAATCATCATAATTTTAAAATGTGGCAGAAACACAACAGAAAATAAAATGTCAGGCCAATGTTCTTGAAGAACATGGATCCAAAAATTCTCGACAAAATGCTGGCAAAACACAATTCAGCAGCATATCAAAAAACTAATCCCTAAAAGCAAGTGTACTTTATATACTTGGAAAGAAATGTTGGTTAAACACGCATCAATCAATAAATGTGATTCATCACAGAAACAAAACTAAAAACATAAACCATATGATCATCTCAATAATTGAAGAAAAGCTTTTAATATAATTCAATATCCATTTATATTACAAACTCAACTAACTAGATATTGCAAAAACCTACTTCAAACTAATAAGATCCATCTATGACAATCATACAGCCAACATATTTAATGGACAAAGGTTGAAAGCATTTGCCTTGAAATCCAGAACAAGAAAAGAACACTTTCTCTCAGCAATCCAATTTAACAAAATACCAAAAGTACTGGACAGAGCCATCAGAAAAACATAAATAAATTAAAGGCATATAAATACAAATAGGGAAAGCAAAACTATCCCTGTTAGTAGATAATATGATTTTTTACCTAGAAAATTCCATAGTCTTTGCCCAAAAGTTTCTTGATCTGATAAACAAACTTAGGAAAATTTCAGCAAACAAAATTAGTGTAAAAAGAGAAGAACTTCTTTATATAATTTAAACACAATTTATTTTTAATTTGTCAAAGAAAAATCAACAATTTAAGTCACTTATGGACAAGCTGCTGCCTGCAGGCCAAACTCAGCCCCACACCTGTTTTGTTTTGTAAATAAACTTTCTTTTCTTTTTTTAAATATATATATATATATTTATATTTATATTTATATATATTTATATATATGTATATATTTATATTTATATATATAAATATATATAATTGCACTTTTGTTTCTGAGGTACATGTGCAGAACATGAAGGATCATTACATAGGTACCTACATGGCAATGTGGTTTCCTGCCTCCATCCCCCATCACGTATATCTGGCATTTCTCCCCAGGATATCCCTCCCCAATGTCCCTACCCCACTCTGTCTCTCCCCATTACCCCAAAACAGACCCAGTATGTGATGCTCCCCTCCCTGTGTCCATGTGTTCTCATTGTTCAACGTCTGCCTATAGGTGAGAACATATGGTGTTTGATTTTCTGTTCTTGTGTTAGTTTGCTGAGAAGGATGGTTTACAGATTCATCCATGTCCCTACAAAGGACACAAACTCATAGTTTTTTATGACTGCATAATATTCCATGGTGTATTTGTGCCACATTTTCCTTCTCCAGTTTATCATTGATTGGCATTTAGGTTGGTTCCAGGTATTTGCTATTGTAAGCAGTGCCACAATGAACATACGGGTGCATGTGTCTTTATAATAGAATGATTTATAATCCTTTGGGAATATACCCAGTAATGGGATTGCTGGGTCAAATGGAATTTCTATTTCAAGGTCCATGAAGAATCGCCACACTGAACGGTTGAACTAATTTGCATTCCCATCACCAGTGTAAAAGTGTTCCTATTTCTCCACATCCTCTCCATCATCTGTTGTCTCCATATTTTTTTAATGATCATGATTCTAACTGGCATGAGATGACACCTCAAGGTGGTTTTGATTTGCATTTCTCGAATTCTCAGTGATGATGACCATTTTGTTCATGTGATTTTTGGCCACATAAATGTCTTCTTTTTAAAAGTGTGTGTTCATATCCTCTACCCACTTTTGAATGGGTTTGTTTTTTCCTTGTAAATCCGTTTTAGTTATTTGTAGATTCTGGATATTAGCCCTTTGTCAGATGGGTAGATTGCATTTTTTTCCCATTTTGTTGGTTGCTGGTTCACTCTGGTGATTGTTTATTTTGCTGTACAGAAGCTCTGGAATTTAATTAGGTATGATTTGTCTCTTTTGGCTTTTGCTGCCAATGCTTTTTGGTGTTTTAGTCATAAAGTCCTTTTCTATGCCTATGTCCCAAATGGTTTTGCCTAGGTTTTCTTCTAGGCTATTTATGGTGTTAGGTCTTATGTTTAGATCTTTAATTCATCTGGAGTTAATTTTAGTGTAAGGTGTCAGGAAGGCGTCCAATTTCTGCTTTCTGTACATTGCTAGCCAGTTTTCCCAACACCATTTATGAAATAGGGAATCCTTTCCCCATTGCTTGTTTTGGTCAGGTTTGTCAAAGACTAGATGGTTTTAGATGTGTGGCATTGCCTCCAAGGCCTCTGTTCTGTTCCATTTATCTATATCTGTTTTGGTACCAGTACCATGCTGTTTTGATTACTGTAGCCTTGTATTATAGTTTGAAGTATGGTAGCATGATGCCTCCAGCTTTCTTCTTTTTGCTTAGGGTTGTTTTGGCTATGAAGGCTCCCTTTTGGTTCCATGTGAAGTTTAAGGTGTTTTTTTTTTTTTTTTTGTAGTTCTGTGAAGAGCATCATAGGTAGCTTGATGGAATTAGCACTGAATCTATAAATTACTTTGGGCAATATGGCCATTTTCACAATATTGATTCTTCCTAACCATAAGCATGGAATGTTTTTCCATCTGTTTGCGTCCTCTCTTATTTCCTTGAGCAGTGGTTTTTATTTCTCCTTGAAGATGTCTTTTTTTTAAAAAATATATATTTTATTGCATTTTAGGTTTTGGGGTACATGTGAAGAACATGCAAGGTTGTTGCATAGGTACATTCATGGCAATGTGATTTGCTGCCTTCCTCCCCATCACCTATATCTGACATTCTTCCTATGTTATCCCTCCCCAAATCCCCACCTCCACTATCCCTCCCCTAGTTCCCTCCCACAGACCCCATTGTGTGATGCTCCCCTCCCTGTGTCCATGTGTTCTCATTGTTCAACACCCGCCTATGAGTGAGAACATGAGTTGTTTGATTTTCTGTTTTTTTGTCAGTTTGCTGAGAATGATGGTTTCCAGGTTCATCCATGTCCCTACAAAGGACACAAACTCATCGTTTTTTATGGCTGCATAGTATTACATGGTGTATATATGCCACATTTTCCCTGTCTAGTGTATCATCGATGGGCATTAGGGTTGGTTCCAGGTCTTTGCTACTGTAAACAGTGCTGCAATTAACATTCATGTGCATGTGTCCTTATAATAGAAAGATTTATAATCCTTTGGATATATACACAGTAAGGGGATTGCTGGGTCAAATGGAATTTCTAAGTCCTTGAGGAATTGCCACACTGTCTTCCACAATGGTAGAACTAATTTACACTCAAAGATGTCTTTTACATCCTTTGTTAGTTGTATTTCTAAGTATTTTATTCTGTTTGTAGCAATTGTGAATGGGAGTTCACTTTTGATTTGGCTTTCTGTTTGTCTGTTATTGGTGTGTGGAAATGCTTGTGATTTTTATACATTAATGTTGTATCCTGAGACTTTGCTAAAGTTGCTTATCAGTTTCAGGAGATTTTGGGCTGAGACAATGGGGTCTTCTAAATATACAACATGGCGTCTGCAAATGGAGACAATTTGACTTCCACCTTTCCTAATTGAATACCCTTTATTTCTTTTTCTTGCCTAAATGCTCTGGGTAGAACTTCCAGTGCTATATTGAATAGGAGTGGTGATAGAGGACATCCTTGTCTAGTGCCAGATTTCAAAGGAAATGCTTCCAGTTTTTGCCCATTCTGTATGATATTAGCTGTGCATTCGTCATAAATAGCTTTTATTATTTTGAGGTATGTTCCTTCAATACCTAGTTTATTGAGAGTTTTTAGCATAAAGCGCTGTTGAAAATATTTACTTGGATTACAGCCATTTAACACAGCTCATTTGTGTGCATATTTTCTATGATTGCTTTTGCATGTCAACAGAAAAGTTAAGTAGATGTGACAGAGGCTGCACAATCTGCAAAGCCCAAAGTATTTACTCTGATTCTTTACAGAAAAAGTTTTCTGATGCCTGATTTAAGTGATCGTGATTTGATTCAAGGACAGGGTGACATCCGACAAAAGTTTCAGTAAGAATGGGGACAGTGACCCACTAAATAGTATTATTTCCCCAAATACGAAGGATATGAAGAGCATACATTTGGCATTATTTCTTTTACAAAACCTTTGATATAAACTACAATTACCTAAATTACACATTCAAATTATTTAACAAGAACCCTTTCTTCCCTGATTCAGTCACTTTATTATTTAAAAAAGAGAACAGATTGCTTCTGCATATTCATTCCCAAAGAGGTCACACCTGACATGGTGAAAAACAACAGCTTAACCATCTCTCATTTGCTTGTGCTTGAAGCAAAGT
Organism: Leontopithecus rosalia; assembly: GCA_028533165.1. Lineage (NCBI taxonomy): Eukaryota > Metazoa > Chordata > Mammalia > Primates > Cebidae > Leontopithecus > Leontopithecus rosalia. The sequence continues at coordinate 66,617,400 of CM052670.1, read as the reverse complement.
GAGAGGTGCTGTCTGTCTTGAATACATCCATCTCATCATTGCAGCAGCTGAAGAATTGCTGTAGCCATGTAAGACAAGCCATGAAGCAATGAACTCCTCATCTCTCTGCTCCTAAGCTCCGTGGTTGTTCTATTTCTTTCTGGGAAAGGGTTACTTTCATTTGTTTTGTTTTCTTCTGAGAAACACTTGTTGGCTCAGTCATGATTGCTATCGAGTTTGTATGCTATTGGCATATCAGGCACTTGCCGACTAGAAAAGTTTTATGTAGTAAGTTCATGTTTTTATGGTGCCTGATGCAAGACAGTCCTCCAAGTAGAAGATTTTTTCCCAGGATTCTACACATTCAGAATCTCGAAATCTTCCTTCAGATCATATTCCTGCAGTTTTTCAGTAGAGTAAGTCAATTCTGCCCCAGTGGTTGTCAATTCTGGCTTGGCTGAAGGAAAGGCCAGTGTAGTGGATGTTTCTGAATTAATTCAAACGTCCTAATATTCTCCTTGAGAAATTGCTTCTGAACAAGGCTATGCCAATTATTAAGTCTTTCTTATTTGCAGAAAAATCCCAATGCAACTGGAGGATCCAGGCTCAGGATGTTCATTTGCTGTGGGAACTGTAGGCAATTAAAAGTCTCATTATCAACCATTCACTCTCTCCAGCATTGACAAAGGTCTGGGTTGTGTGAGAGTCCAAGAAGATAAGCTAAACAGTCATGACTTCTATAAAATAGTGTTATTTGGTTTTTCTCCTGATGCTTCTAAAGACTGTGGCATCTTAAGACACTCATCAACATAAACAGGGTTGTTTAGGTTTATGCCCAGGTGAAAAGGTACAATTGACTTCAGGGATTTCCAGGCTAGGTAGTAGATAGAGCTGCCCTTACTCTAGTTTGAAGGAGTCAGAGAATTGGGAGGCCTATCACTGTCTGTGCCAGCACTCAAGGGAAGGATGCAGTACATTTTTTGATATCTTCAGTGACCATTGTGTTATCAGTTGAAACATAAGCAGCCAAGGAATTCTATTCATCAAATAAAGCAAGTTTTTTTTAAGTCCTGGGCAACTGTATTTGGTCCAAACCATTCTGCAATTGATTTTCCTTCTCCTACACTCATTTGTGCCATTTGATGTATAGTGTAGCAACAATATTTTCTCTCTAAGAAAATATGCTGTCTGTCTTGAATACATCCAATGTAGGCTACATTGGTAAACTTTTTTTTGGTTGTTCTTTTTGTTTCTCCCAGGTCCAGTCCCTTCCCAAGTGTATACAGGTAGTATACATCCCCATCCAGCATCTGTTGAAGGACCCATTACTCCAATTGGTTAAAATTTTGTTTTGTATGTAAGCCATAGACAAGCACTTATATCAGACAACAGCTTAGATTTTTCTGTTTTAATAAGATGCTACTTTACTAAGATCCATACCAGCTCATCTGTATCTAAATATTCTTATAGGTAGTCAGTGAAAGTAGGAATCTGGCTTTTGTATTTTGATAAAACTGACTCCATTCTTCAGTTGTCATCCTGGGCCACTTCCAACAGCAAGGTGAGAATATTTTTATGCACCAACAACATCCAAGCTGAGAGCCAAATCAAGAAGACAATTCAATTTACAATGACCACAAAAAGAATAAAAATATTAGGAATAAAGTTAACCTGAAAGGTAAAAGATATCTATAGAATGAATTACAAAATGCTGCTTAAAGAATCAGATAAACAAATGGAAAAACATTTCATGCTCCTTGATAGGAAGAATAAATATTGTTAAAATGGACATACTGCCCCAAATCACTTATATATTGCATGATTTCCTACCAAACTACCAGTAACATTCTGAATAGAATTTAAAGAAATATTTTAAAACTCATAGGGAACAAAAATAGAGCCAAAAGAGCCAAGGCAATTTTAAGCAAAAGAACAGAGCTTGAGTCATCTCATTACCTGACAGTAAACTACACTGAAAGGCTACAGTTACCAAAACAGCATGGTAATGGTACAAAATCAGACACGTAAACAAATGGAACAGAATAGAAAGCCAAAAAGTAAAGCCACACACCTACAACTATGTAATATTCCACAAAGTAAACAAAACAAGCAATGAGAAAAAATATTTTTTTAATAAATGGTGCTTGGATAACTAGCTACTCTTATGCAGAAGATGAAAACTGGACACCTCTCTGACACAATATACAAGTGTTAACTCAAGATTGCTTAAAACATTTACCTGTAAAACTTAAAAGTACAATAATCCTGAAACATAACCTAGGAAATACCATTCTGGACATAAGACTGGGTAAATGTTTCATAACAATGACACCAACAGTAATTAAAACAAAACCAAAACTAGACAAATGAGACCTGATTAAAGTAAAAAGCTTCTGCACAACAAAAGAAACTATCAACAGAGTAAACAGACAACCTAATAGTAGGAAAAATATTTGAAAACTATGCATCTGACAAAGGTCTGATAGCCAAAAATCTATAAGGAACTTAAATTTACGCATGAAATACAAACAACCATATTACAAAGTAGTCAAATAACAGTAACAGACATTTTTCAAAAGAAGACATACATGCAGTCAACAACCTTATAAAATGTTTAACATTACAAATAATTAGAGATATGCCAATAAAAATCATGATGATAAAATACCACTTCACACTAGTCAGAATGGCTATTGTTAAAATGTCAAAAATAACAGATGCTGGCAAGAGTTGTGGAGAAATAATATTTATGAACTGATGGCACAAAGAAAAATTAGTTCAGCCACATCAGCAAGTATTGTGGTGATTTATTTAAAAATTTAATACAGGACTACAATTTGACCCAGCAATTCTGCTGTTGAGTATGCACTCCAAAAAATGCAAATCATTCTACCATAAAGACACATACATGTGTATATTCATCACATCACTAGTCACAATAAAAATAAATAAATAAAATCAACCCAAATGTGCATCAATGGTAGACTGGGTAAAGAAAATGTGGTACATATACACCATGAAATACTATGCAGCCAAAAAAAAAAGAACAAATGCATGCCCTTTCCAGAAACCTTATTGTATCTGGAGGCCATTATCCTAAGCAAACTGACAAAGAAAAAAAAAATAAAATGTTGCATTTTCTCACTTACAAGTGTGAGTCAAACATCAGGTACATATGGACACAAAGAAGGAAGCAATACAGTCAGACCTATTTGAGGGTGGATGCTGGAAGGAGGGAGAGGCTTAGAAAACAATTTGTCAGGTACTATGTTTACTAACTGGTAATGAAAATATTTATGTATAATTTATTTACATACCAAAACTGCACATGCTTTCCCCAAAACTTGAACAATAGTTCTAAGAAAAGAGTCCACACTTTGTAGTTTCTATAAAAGTTTACTTCTAAAAGATAAATAGAGCTGGGAGTGGTGGCTCATGCCTTTAATCCCAGCACTTTGGGAGGCTAAGGCAGGTGGAGTACCTGAGGTCGAGAGTTAAAGATCAGCCTGGTCAACATAGTGAAACCCCACTTCTACTAAAAATACAAAAATTAGCCAGGCAGGGTGGTGCACACCTGTAAACCTAGCTTCTCAGGAGGCTGAGGCAGGAGAATCCCTTGAACCCAGGAGACAGAGGTGGAAGTGATCTGAAATCACACCACTGCACTCTAACCTGAGCAGCAGAATAAGACTTTGTCTCAAAAAATAATAATAATAAAATAAAAACAAAATAAATTAAATAAATTAAAAAAAATAAAAAGCAAGTAATCTTCAACCCTGATTTCATTTTGTTCATGTTCATGAACAAACAACTCAGTAATTCAGGACTTGAAAACAAAATTGTGAAGACAATGATTATAACAGATTGAGTGATAAAGGTAGCAACAAATATCAAAGAAGTTTTATATGAAGAATATATCTAATGCAGATGTATATCTCATATATGTAGTAGCAAATAAGACCTGATTAATCAGTACAAATGTATAAATAAGAAGAGGCCAATTATACATTTTATTTAGCATATGATTTTCAATCCTAACACTTGGGAAAAATCTGAAGCTCTAGAATTTGAGTCAAAAATGAGTTGGTTAGAAATTTTTAAGATGTATGCCTATTTGGAAATCCCTTTTATTGTTCTTACAGATCTAAGTCGAATATGATATTAGATTAGTTTATGTGAATTTGAGTAATATTTTGGAATTAATTGTTGATTCTATTTTTTTTTGGATAGGAGAATATATATGTCTAATCCAAGCTCAAATATATTAATTAACATTTCTGCATTTCATCTTGCTTTCATCTGGCAGCTAACTTTATTCCACCCTTACACTAATAGCTAAGCTTCATTTTTCTTTTCTATTTCAAATCCATCTGTATAGTTTATCCCAAATCTCTGTATGCAAGTGCTTACTTAGCACTTACATTTATGAAGAAACCTGCTTATGTTTGACACATACTAGCTTGGTTAAATAGTTTACTTAGAAGTGGGGAGAAAATGGCTGACTAGACACAGCCAGGAGGAACACCTACCACCAAGTGACAGGGCAATGGGAAGACTTGTGTACTATGAGTAGATCTTTAGCGGGAAGGCATTGAGAGCAGTTGGGGGGAAGACACAGACTTTGAGCTTAAGAGGGAGAAAGCTGGCAACAATGTATGGGACTACTGCATACGGAACTGCTGCACACTAATTCTTGTCCCCCAGTGTCTCCTGAGAAAGGAATAAGTTGAATAGGTAAGGAGAAACCAACTTTTAGCACTGGCCTTTGGAATCCTGACAAAAGCAGACCACGTGACTACCATGGACAATTGAATTGGAAGGGAGAGTTGCTTAGATTAGTAATAGGGGATGAACTCCAGCCAGAGCAGAGCCCAGAGGGTTTGGTACAGGAGTATTTGTAGTGGAGCATGGCAAGGGCCACTATTTCCCTGGGATTGACTCATTCCCATGAGACTTTTGGCTTAAGGGAAATTGTTGGACCTAAACTCTGCAGGGTGATCTTGCCTATGAGAAAGAGTTGGTCTAACCTGAGCATCCCTTCGACTGCTGGCATCTCCAGGGACCCTAGCCAGGCTGTACCTGCTTGCAGTGCAGCCAACAGGTAACTCCAGAAGCTTCTGCACTGGCAGATCTCCTGCACTAACAGATCATACCTTACTTCTAAAATTCTCCTGAAAAGTACCCCAGTGGACATGCACAAGCCTGTTTGCAACCTCCCCCCACTTCAAGTCCCCCATCCTGTTTTGCCTGCACACACCCACACGTGCCCAATAATTTTGCTAATGCATTTGTGCATAAGAAGATTTTGCTTTTTCTCCCCTGCCAGCACATGTGTGTGTGTATGCACACTGCTGTTCCACTAATGCCAGCAGGAATGAACCCTGCCCCCTCACACCACTACACCAAAATTGTTGTTAGTGCACAGGTAGACAGAGATCCCACCAGATCCATCCCCATCAGTGCCCCACACATGTGTCAAAACTACCTGTAGTGCAAAACCAGGCATGGAGAAAAGGAGACCCACCCCAGCACTGAGCAGCCACTCCTGCATGTGGGAACATGAACGGAGAGTGCAAACACCACCACTGGCATGAACTTGCACATAGTCACTGGTGTGGTGCACAGAAGTCTCCTGAACCGTGCTGCAAATGCCAGCCAATGCTGCAAGCACCTGCGTGCATAGAGGCTGAGGTGCCAACACCAGCGGGTGTGGTGAATGCCTGCATGAAGGCTGGCAACCTGGCATCCATTAGCACTGTGCCACAGCCAAAAAAAAACAGGCAACCCACCATGCTGCAGCTGCAGTGGCTACTGGAATGTGCAAACAAGAATGAATTCTTCTGCCACCACCTTAAGAATTGCTTTGCCTGACACTGCCCATCAGAATTTTGTGAGTAGAGGTTTGTGAGCACTTTTGACCTTCTGGTACAACTGATTTCTAAATTCAAGGAGCCACACAAAAAAAGTAGAGACCCAACACCAGTCCACCAGAGTTAGAATATGCATTTCAGGAGTCCTAAACTGAGTGTTGGACCCAAAAAATTTTCCAGAAATGAATCCAGTAAACTTAACCCACCATATACAACAATCAAATCCCCAAGATTATTAAATGCCATCAAATAAGATGAAAGATAAAAAACATTGAAAGGACAGCATCAAAAAGGATATAAGGAGTATCAACCAATAAAGGTGAGAAAGTACCAGCACAAGAATTCTGACAAGTCAAAAAGCCAAAGGTCTTCTTTGTTACAGACAACTGTACTAGTTCTCCAGCAAGTATTCTTAACCGAGGCTGAGGTAGGTGAAATTACAGACATAAAATTCAGAATAAAGATAGGAACAAAGGCCACCAAGTTCCAGGAGAACAGAGAATCTCAATCTAAGGAAGCCAAGAGTCACAATAATAAAATACAGGAGCTAACAGAAAAAAAAATAGTGAGTATAGAAAAGCACATAACCCACATGATAGAGTTGAAAAACATACTACAAGAATTTCAAAATGCAACTGGCAGTATTAATATTGGAATTGATGAAGTTGAGGAAAGAATCTCAGAACTAGATGACTGACGTTCTGAAATAACACAGTGGGACAAAAATTTTATTTAAATGAAGTAAATAAAGACAACCACCATGAAATTTAGACTAATGTAAAGAGATTCAATCTCTGACTCACTGTATCTCTGAAAAAGATTGGTAGAATGAAAGGTGTTTGGAAAACATATTTTAGTACATAATCCATGAGAACATCCCTAATCTAGCAAGAAAGACAAGCATTCAAATATACAAGATGCTAAGAACCCCTACAAAATATTTCACAAGAAGATCATCCCCCGAAAACATAATCATCAGAGTTTCTAAGGCAGAAATGAAAATATATATATATATATATATATATATATATATATATATATATATATATATGTTAAAAGCAGTTGGAGAGAAAGGAAAGGTTACCTACAAAGGGAATCCCATCAGACTAACAGTGGGCCTCTCAGAGGAACCCCTACAAGCCATTAGATATTGGGGTCTACATTCAACCTTCTTAAAGTAAACTCTAACCAATAATTTCATATCTGACCAAACAAAGCTTCATAAATGAAAGAAAAATTTGATCTTTTTCAAAACAAATGCTGAGTAAATTTGTTACCACCATAGCTGCCTTATATGAGCTCCTGAAAGAAGCACTAAATATGGAATGGCAATGTCATTACCAGACACTACAGAAACACATTTAAGTACACAGGGCAGTGACACTATAAATCAAGTAAACAACACTCTTATCTGCATAAGAGCCAGGTAACAAAAAATGGCAAGATCAAATCCACATATATGAATACTATTCTTGGATATAAATAGGCTGATGGCCCCAATTAAAAGGCAGAGTGGCAAAGTAGATACAGAACCAAGACACACAGTTATGCTGCCTTTAAGAGACCTATCTCAAATGCAATGACACCTGTAAACTAAAATAAACAGATGAAGAAAAATCTAACAAGAAAATTAAAAACATAAAAAAGAAGGAGTTGCATTCCTAATTTCATACAAAATAGACATTAAACCAATAAAGGTAAAAAAAAGCAAAGAAGGGTGTTAAATAACATAAAGGGTTCAACTAAACAAAAAACGTAACTATCCTAAATATATATGCACCCAACACAGGTGCATCCAGATTCATAAAGTAAGTTCTTAGAGATCTTCTAAGAGACAGATTCCCACACAACAATAGTGGGAGACATTAACAACTCACTGACAGTATCAGACAGATTACTGAGGCAGAAAATTAAAAAAAAATATTTAAGACTTTCACACTGGACCAAGTGAACCTGATAGACATTTACAGAACTCTCCATCCAAAAACAACACAATACACATTATTTTCATTGCCACATGGAGCATACTCTAGAATCACCCAAATAATCAGACTTAAAACAATCCTCAGAAAGTGTGAAAGAACTGAATGTATACCAATCACACTCTCAAACTATGGGGCAATCAAAGTAAAATTCAAGACTAAGAAAATCGCTCAAAACTGGATAATTACATGAAAATTAAGCAACATGCTTCAAAGCGACTTTTGGGTAAATAATGGAACCAAGTCAGAAATCCAGAAATAATTTGAAACTAATGAGAAAAGAAATATAACATACCAGAATCTCCGGGATACAGCTAAGGCAGTGTTAAGAGAGAAATGTATAGCAATAAATGCCTTATTTTAAAAAGTATGAAAGATCTCAAATTAGCAACCTATCATAACATCTAAAAGAACTAGAGAAGTAAGAGAAAACAAACCCAAAACTAACAGAAGACAAGAAATAACCAAAATCAGAGCTGAACTGAAGAAATTGAGACACAAAGGAATATTAAAAAGATCAGCAAATCTAGGAGATGCTTTTTTAAAAAAATAATAAGACAGGTAGATTACCAACTAAAGTAATAAAGAAGGAAAGACAGAGGATCGAAATAAACAAAATTAGAAACCGCAAAGTGCATATTATCACTGAACACACAGAAATACTAATGATAATCAGCAAATTCTATGAACATTTCTGTACACACAAGCTAGAAAAATCTAGAAAATATATTGATAAATTCCTGAACATATAAACAGTCTCTACACTAAAACAGCAAGATATTTAATCCCTGAATATAACAAAAATGAGCTCCAATTTTATCAGTAATAAATAGCCTACCAGCCAAAAAAGAAAAAAAAAAAAGCCCAGCACCAGATAAATTCACAGCCAATAGCTCTCAGATGAACAAAGAAGGTCTGGTTTCATTTCTACTGAAACTATTCCCCCAAATAAGGAAGAAGCTCTCCTCTCCAACTCATCAATGAGGCCAGCATCATCCTGATACCAAAACCTGGAAGACATACAACAGGAAAAGAAAACTTTAGGCCAAAATCCTTGATAAACATTGGTGCAAAAAACTCAACTAAATACTAGCAAACTGTATCCAGAAGCACATAAAAACGCTAATCCATCATGATCAAGTAGGTTTTATCTTTGGGATACGAGGGTGGCTCAACATATGCAAATCAATAAGTACAAGTCATCACATAAATAGAACAAAAGATAAAAACCACAAAACCATCTCAATAGATGCAGAAATATCTTTTGATAAAATTCAACATGTCTTCATGGTAAAAACTCTCACCAAACTAGTTATCGAAGGAACAAAACTCAATAAGAGCTATTTATGACAAACCTACAGGAAACATCATACTGAATGAGCAAAATCTGAAAGCATTTCCCTTGAAAAGTGACACAAGACAAGGACGTTCTCTGTCACCATTCCTATTCAACATAGTATTGACGTTCTAGCCAGAACAATTAGTTTGCCAATTACATATTTCTATATCTAGAAAACCCCATTGTCTCTGCCCAAACACTACTTGAACAGATAGGCAACCTCCACAAAGTTTCAGTATACAATATCAACATGCAAAAATTACTAGCAATCCTGCATATCAAAAATAGCCAAGCTGAGAGCCAAATCAGAAATGCAATCCCATTCATAGTTGACACAAAAAGAGTAAAATGTCTAGTGATACATCTTACCAGGGAGGTGAAAGATCTCTACAGTAAGAATTATAAAATACTAATCAAAGGTATCAGAAATGACACAAAAAATGGAAAACATTTCATGTTCATCAATTCACATATTCAAGGCCATTATCCTTTGAAAAATAATGCAGACTCAGGAAACTAAATATTGTCTTTTTTTACTTATATGTAGGAAGTAAATGATGGGAGCACATGGACACAAGGAGGGAACAACAGACATTAGGACCTGACTGAGGGTGAAGGGTGGGAGGATAGAGAGGAGCAGAATAAATAATGATTGGATAGTAGGTTTAATATCTGGGTGACAAAATAATCTGTACAATAAACCTCTGTGATTTGAGTTTACCAATATTACAAATTTGCACATATACCCCTGAATCTAAAATAAAACTTAAAAAAATGGTTAACTTTATTTTTACTATTTTAGCTTGCTGACTGCCTGATGTGAGTCCTTTAATTAGTCTTGCTTTTGAATTTTGCTCCTAAAGCTAGCTGGTAAGAAGATAATTGGAAATATCTGAAGCAAGCAAAATATAAGAATCTTTACTATGAAATAGAGAGAAAGAGGGTTTTCATTATTATGAAAACTCTCCTTTCAAAAGAAATGTTTTAGAAGAAAATGTTTTAAAAATATACTGTTCCAGAGAGAAAGCAACTAATGAATAAATACAAAGAAGGCAGTAGTTCATGATGAATTACAGAGACAGAGAAGCAGGAAGTGGTTACCTCAAAAATAAATAAATGATTAAAAAACCGAAGTACAAAGAACAAAACAGACAATTATAAAATAAATAAAAGATTAAAAATGGATAGTCATCATATAACTTAGAAAGGAACAAATTATTATATTCAAGCCCTTAAATGCTGAGAGCTGAGTACCAGCTACAGAGGGTGAAAATTAAAAAGATGTTTAGACATACAGTGCAAGTTTTTCAGATTGTGATTTTTTCCTATTAGAACTATATTTTTATATCAAATAAATATTTTGTGACTAAATTTTAACTTGGTATATTTATAGAGACTTTGCTTTCATCTAACTGGAAAGTCCTAGTTTTCTAGAATCAAAGAGCTCCTTGTTAAATTTTCTTGGATAAGAAGTTTTTAATTGCCTCATGAACTTAGAGGTAATACTAATCTCAGAGTTGAGATTAGTAAAAAATACAGTGAATGAAATTAGTCATTTACCATAAAGGACAGTATATAATTGTCATTATTAGGAGATAGTGTGTTTCCTATAATTAAGTTGACTAGCATGTTTCCTCGGGACAAGAATGTAACCTAAATCTGTAATTTAATACATGTTATTGTACTCTGACAAAATAATGTTTTATTATAGATAGTGATATGATTTGGCTATGTCCCCACCCAAATCTCATCTTTAATTGTAGCTCCCATAATCCCCACATGCCATGGTATGGACCAAGTGAGAGTGTGGGTTTCATGGGGGTTGGTTTTTTGCATGATGGTGAATGAGTCTAAGGGGATCTGATGGTTTTATGGAGTACAGTTCTCCTGCACATGATCTCTTGCCTCCATGGTGTAAGATGTGTTTTTGTTCCTCCTCTTCCTTCCACAATGGTTGTGAGGCTTTCCCAGCCATGTGGAACTGTGAGTCCATTAAACCTTTCTTTTTTATATATAAGTTACCCAGTCTTTGGTGTGTCTTTATTAGCAGTATGAGACAGGCTAATACAGACAGGTGTAGTTTACCAAAAGACTACACAAAGGAGGATAAAAAAGTAAGAATTTAGTCTGGTTACTGATCACAATGCAATGAAGAGAGACACTATATTTGAAGGACACAAATTTTCTGGCCTCTAGAAATGTCTTTGCAATTGTAGGTCAAGTAAGTCACTGGTCTCTGTTACAGATTTCATCACAAGAAAGCTCAAGGGTAGCCATATTTGGATTTCTTGTTAATCTGTTCCTAACTACATAATATAGCTTGCCAAGTACTTTAATTCTATGTACATTTTCTTTGCACCACTAGAATGAGGTACTTTCTGTTGTAAATTTTAAAATTTAATGACACACATATTAAGAATATACTTATGTATTATATATGTACAGCACTTACTATAAGTTATATAATCACTTATTACAAGTGCTGTACATACATAATACATAAGTACATAATGTGTGTGCTTATTATATTATTAAGTGCTGTAAAACAAGTACAAACAAAGACTTACTTTAATTCAGAAGAAGGAGAGGTAATTTTTAGCTGAAGATAAAAATATATACCGTATAAGGGAGAACATTTAAGTTAGAATATTAAGGATTGATAGAATTTTTATAGGTAGGCATAAAGAAACAAGGATTTTAAAATGCAGGCTAAGAGATAGAGAAATAAAATAATATAGTATGCTTGAGTAATCATATACTATATTAATGGTACTCAACCATGGCTGTACAACTGTGATGTTTAGAAATGAGTGAAATTAGTTTTTGTTCTATTAGAAATAAAAGCATTCTACAATGCATATAACAATCTTTCAAAATCAATAATCATATTGTAAATGCCACTGGTGCCTACACAGAAATTCTTGTATATGGTATTCTTAGGAAAGTTGCTGGAGATAAGTCATGGTAGAGAGTGTTAGTACCTTGCAAGTACTTTTAGTCCTCCTCTCATTTTGGACACATGGGAAGATTGGATTTGTGTTTTTGAATTTAAGTTAAACCAATGAAGATGCAAAAGGAAAAGGTGTTAACAGCAGGCAGAATAATTTACAAGCAGATACACAATTCTACTTCTATTTTCCTTCATGGAGGTAAATGGAGGATTCTGTTATTGAGGAAGTGGTACCTCAGAGTTGAAGCATCCTGCATCACTGAGCTATCACACATGGGTCTGCTGCTTTGAAAGGATGACTAGGACTATAACAAACTTTGTAATATCTTTCTGTTACTTTAAAATACCGAAATTTTGTTGTAGTTTATTTTACTGTTATAATCTACCCCATAGAGACTAATAATTAGGGTTGGATAGATGAATTAATAATAACTTGCAAAGATACTTCAATATTAGAGTATAAAGTTTAACATGTCTCTGAAGGCCCTCCAAACACCAGATTTCTACCAATGTTCAGAAAATTGATATTGTAATAGAATTAAGTGTGTAATCACCCAATTTAACTTCTTTGAGGAATAGCATTAATCAAGATGTACAGTTTTGGTATCTTTAAAATCACTATCGTTTCCTTTTAGTCGCAGAGTATGCAAATAATCAGAACATCTTCTAGACATATCTTATGTCAGCATTAAAAGGAATTCCATAGGTTAAAAAAGAGGAAAACTGTCATTGAAGTGTGAAAGAATTCTACCAGCAGATACAACTGTCCACTATATAGAGTAGAGGACTCTTTCTTGCATGCTGGAAAGTACTTAACAGTAAGAATTGTTCATCATAATTGTCTCCTTTATATAAAGAAACAGCTGGATAACTTTCTTTATAATTGGGTTTCTCATCACCCATGTGTGCCTTTCCTATTTTATGGTGTTAATTTTACTTGGTATTAATATTATGACAATATATAGTTCTTTGATTTATTTTTTAAATTTGACATATAATAGTTGTATATATTTTTGGAGTACGTGTGCTATTCTGATTCCTGTATACAATGTGTAATGATCAAATCAGGGTAATTGGGATATTCATCACCTCAAATATTTATCATTTCTTTCTTTTGGGAATGTTTATTTTCTTTTCCAGTTACTTTGGAATATACAATAATTCCTGTTGACTAATATAATTCTCCTACTGTATTACCAAATACTGAAAATTATTCTATCTAACTATATTTTTATAGCTCTTAATGAACTTTTTTGACCCTCCCAACTTCCCTTCTCAAACTCTGGTAACCACCATTCTGCTCTCTACCTTCCTAAAATACACTTTTTAGCTCCCACTTATGAGTGAGAACATGCAGGATTTATCTTTCTGTACTTCACTTATTATACTTCATGACCCCAAGTTCCATCCACGTTTGTGCAAATGACAGAATTTTACTATTTTTTATGACTTAATAATATTCCATTCTTTATATATACCATACTTTCTGTATTCATTCATCTGTTGATGAACACATAGGTTTATTTTATATCTTGGCATTTGCAAATAGTGCTGTAAAAAAGAAAACATAGGAGTGCAGCTATCTCTTTACTGATTTTTTTTCTTTTCGATATATAACTAGTGGTAAAATTTCTGGGTCACATGGTGATTCTATTTTTTAGAATTTTGAGGGACCTCCAGATGCTTTTCTATAGTGGCTATACTACTTTATATTCCCACTAACATTCTTTCTGTCCTTGCCAGGATTTGTTAGGTTTTTTTTTTGTTGTTTGTTTGTTTTTTGGCATTGTAGCTAGGGTGAGATGATAACTCATTGTGGTTTTGATCTGAATTTCCCTAATGATTAGTAATGTTGAACATTTTTTTCATATATCCGTTGGCTATGCATGTGTCATTGTTTAAGAAATCATACTATGTTTTATAAATGTCCTCTTTTAGCTAACTAAAAACTTAATAACCACATGTAGGACACCAACAAAATAAATAGTATCTAGTGGGGCCATCCATCTCTAATATTGTATAAGCCTCTGTTTTGAAGTTACCATCTTTCTGAACCTCTCCACGCAGTCCTTGCATGTAGCTGCTGCCTGTATAAGACTGACCCCAACTAGAAGCCTTGGAAGATAAAATTTGTCTTCAAATGGGGCTTACAACAATAACAAATCTCAAAAATGTGTTTCCTACATTTCCCTATTTCATCCTTTCAGAAGAGAATATAATCCATCTCATTGTATTTAGGAATACGGGAAAAGTGATTTAAAAATAAAATAAAGTAAGGAAGAGAGGGCCAAGTTCTCCCAATAAATCATTAGTGCAGCAATATGATGGAAACCTATTTCCTGGTAGCTTCTGAATTATAAGAATAAAGACTGAATTAATCATTTCTCATCCCTAACATAAATAGGTAAAAGCTGTTACTAAAGCTAAGGTTTCTGTTGTTGTTATCCCCATAGCCTGCTAAAGGCCTTTTTATATCTTTTACTTGGGCTTTCCTAGTATCTTCCTGGTTCTGTGCTCAGAATGAGCCCTCGAGGTCAATCTCAGGTGAACCATCTAGAAAAACTAAGTCTGAACTCATGTCTCTAACTTGTCATCTCAGGTCTCTACGTCTGCTTGCCAGAGATCTAGGGGCATTCTTAGATGGCAGCTACAGTTGTGACATCTGGAACAAAATCAAGGATTCAAGTTACTTGGCTCCTTTCCTTGTGGAACATAGCCATTGCCCATTTCATTTCTTGATTTTTTTTGTATTCATTCTGGTAGAAAACAACACTAAAAAAAGAAGAAAATAATGTTTTTGTTCACATCATCATGTGATAGACAGAGAAAACATTATGACCAGTTATTTTGGCAAAAGGCAACTGGCCATGCTCTATTTGAAATAAATCAACAGAAAGAAAATACACATGAATGATACAGCCTATATATGGCAACTCTAACACACCCAATAGTCTCTGTGGTTGCTGGTTCCAGCACAGCAAGGCTTAGAGGTTGCTATTGTGGATCTGAAATATGAGAAAGATTGGCCTGGCCACACTTCCTTAAATACTCCTGTCCTGCAAGTGAAATTGAGTCTTTGAAGGAAAAGGGTGCCTCTTTGTCTGATTAATGAAAATTTAAGCTCTACTTCTGTTGTCATACAAATTCCTTCTGAGGTACTCACCCCCATTTAAAAAATTATATATATATATATGTATGTACGTATGTATATATATACGTATATATATATATGTATTGGCTGAGGATATTTGAAACGTTGCATTATAAACATTAATGAAGAGAAAACTTGGCTTTGATCATAATTAAGCCCTATTTCTGGACTAATGCCACTCAGACAATGAATGCTTGGGCCGGAAGTGAAGCAAAAGACTTCCATGGCTGAGATCAGAGTCTTCAGAAGCTGTGCTTTCTGCTGCCCACATTAGAGGATCAAGGGCATTTCACATCTGTTATTTTGTTTAAATCTATAAACTTAAGAAGGTGAATTACCGTGGGATTGTGATTGGACTTTAAAAAGATAATTGAAACATAAAATGTATTTGCTTTCAGACACATTGATGTCTTTTTGTAAAAGTGATAATAACCCCATAACTATCATTACAAACAGAAAAACAGAAAAAAAATATTTGAAACCAGAGTGTTTATATAGTTAACCAACTAACTGTCCCCTTTGATATTAACTGGCATTTATTAAAATTAAATTATTTTATTTGGTTTTACAAAAATGCCTAATGTTTTTGTTTATTTTGTGAAAATATGTTTACCCATCTCTTCACTTCTTAACTAATTTCCTTTTTTTAAACTCTTATTTTAAGTTTAGGGATACATGTGCAGGTGTTATATAGGTAAATTGCATATCACTAGGGTCGGGTGTACAGATTGTTTTGTTATGCAGGTAATAGGCATAGGAAGTTTTTTTATCCTCACCTTGTTTCCATCCTCCAGCTTCAAGTAGGCCCTAGAATCTGTTGTTTCCTAATTTGTGTCCATGTATACTCAATGTTAGTCCCCATTACAAGTGAGAAAATGCAGTATTTGGATTTTTTTCTCCTGCATTAGTTTGCATATGATAAGGGCCTCAAGTTCCATCCATGTTGGTACAAAAGACATAATCCCCTTTCTTTTTAAACTGCATAGTATTCAATGGTGTATACATACCATATTTCCCTTATCTGTTATACTGTTTAGAGGTATTTAGGTTGATTCTATGTCTCTTGCTATTGTGAATACTGCTACAATGAACGTATGCATGAATGTGTCTTTATGGTGGAATGACATATATTCCTTTGGGTATATACCTAATAATGAGATTACTCTGTTTAATGTTAATTCCATTTTCAGTTCTTTGAAAAATCACCACACTGCTTTCCACAATGGATGAATGAATTTACATTTCCACCAATAGGGTACAAGTGTTCTCTCTTCTTCATGATCTCAGCAGCATTTGTTATTTTCTGACTTTTTATTAATAGCCATTCTTACTGGTGTGAGATGGTATCACACTGTGATTTTAATTTGCATTTCTCTAATGATTACCCATCTTGAGGTGTTTTTTTTTTATAGGTTGTTGGCTGCATATATGTCTTCTTTTGATAAGTGTTCACTTACGTCCTTTGTCCATTTGTAATGTGGTTGTTTGTCTTTTTTGCATGTAAATGTGTTTAAATTCCTTATAGATTCTGGATATTAGCCTTTTGTCAGATGCACAGTTTGCAAATATTTTCTCCCATTCTCTACATTGTCTGGTTAATCTGTTAATAGTGTCTTTTGTTGCGCAGAAGATCTTTAGTTTAATTCGGTTACATTTGTCCATTTTTGTCTATTATGCAATTACTTTTGATGTCTGTTATAAAACCTTTGCCAGGACCTATGTCCAGAATGGTATTTCCAAGGTTATCTCCAAGGATATTTATAGTTTTAGGTTTACATTTATGTCTTTAGTTCATCTTGATTTGATTATTACATATTGTGTAAGGAAGGCATCCAGTTTTAATCTTTAGAATAAGTCTAGCCAGTTATCCCAGCAATATTTATCAAATAGGGAATCCCTTCTCCATTGCTTGTTTTGGTCAGCTTTCTTGAAGATCAGTTTGTTGTAGGTGTGTGACATTATTTCTGGGCTCTCTATCCTCTTTGATTGGTCTATGGGTCTGTTTTTGTACCAGGACCATTCTGTTTTGGTTACTGTAGCCTTAGATTATAGTTTGAAGTTAGTTAACAACATGCCTCCAGCTTTGCCCTTATTGCTTAGAATTACCTTAGTTTCACGAACATTTTTTTCATTTCATATGAATTTTTAAGTATATATATTTTTCTAATTATGTGAAGAATGTCACTAGTAGTTTGATAGGAATAGCATGGAATCTATGGATTTCTTTGGACAGTATGTACCTTTTAACAATTTTTATTTATCCTACCTATGAGCATAGAATGCTTTTTCATTTGTTTGGTTGTCTCTAACATCTTTGAGCAGTGTTTTGTAATTCTTTTGTACAGATCTTTCACCTCCCTGGTTAACTCTATTCTTGGTTAATTTCTTCTTTCTGTGACCACTGTAAATGAGATTTTATTCTTTGTTCGGTTCCCAGTTTGGACCTTTTGGTGTATGAAAATGATGCTGAAATTTGTACATTGATTTTGATTCCTGAATCTTTTTTAAAGTTGTTTATCATATTTACAAGCTCTTGGGCATAGAGTATGGGGTTTTCTATGCATAGAATCATAACATTGAAAAGCATATAGTTTGATTTCCTCTCTTCTTATTTAGAAATATTTTACTTTTTCTCTTGCTTGATTTCTCTGAGTAGGACTTCCAGTACTGTATTGAATGGCAGTGGTGTGAGTGGGCAGCCTTGTCATTTTCTGCTTTTTTTTTTTTAGAAAAATACATTCAGGTTTTCTCATTCAGTATTATGCTAGCTCTGGATTTGTCAGACATGGCTCTTATAATTTTGAGGTAGGTTCCTTCAATATCCAGTTTGTGGAGGGTTTTTACATAAATGGGTGTTGAATTTTGAGGAAAGGTTTTTCCATGTTTATTGATAGAATCATGTGGTTTTTGTTTGTTTCTAGTTGTGTTTATGTGATAAATCACATTGATTTGTGTATGTTGAACCATCATTGCATCCCAGGGATACAGCCTACTCCATCATGGTGGGTTAGCTGTTTGATGTACTTCTGGATTCAGGTTGCTAGTATTTTATTGAGGATTTTTGTATCTGTGTTCATCAAGGATATTGACCTGACATTTTAATTTCTTGTTGTATCTCTGCCGGGTTTTTGGTATCAGGATGATACATGCCTCATAGAATAAGTTAAGGAGGAGTCCCTTCGCTTCTATTTTTTGGGAAATAGTTTCAGCTCTTCTTCATACACCTGGTAGAATTTAGCTGTGAATATATGTGGTCCTGGGCTTTTTCTGGTGCTTAAGCTTTTTATTACTGATTTAATTTTGGAACATGTTATTGGTCTGTTCAGGGATTCAATGACTTCTTGGTTCAATCTTGGAAGGTTGTATGTTATCAGAAATTAAACTAGGTTTTCTACTTTGTATGCATAGACATGTTCATAATAGTCTCTGAGGTTTGTTTTATTTTATTTTATTTTATTTGCGATTCTGGGTGCTTATGGCAATGTCCACTTTGTCACTTCTGATTGTGTTTATTTGGACCTTCTTTTCCTTTTTAGTCTAGCTAGTGGTCTATTAATTTTATTTACTTTTTATAAGAATTAACTCTTGAATTTTTTGATCTTTTGTATGTTTTTATTTCCAAATTTTACTCAGTTCAGCTCTAATTTTTGTTATTTCTTGTCTTCTATTAGCTTGGGTGTTGGTTTGCTCCTGTTTTTTTTTTATTTATTTCCTTTAAGTATGATGTTAAGTTGTTAATTTGAGAACTTTCTAATTATTTAACGTGGTTGTTTAGCATTATAAACTTTCCTCTTAACACAGTTTTAGCTGTGTCCCAGAGATTCTGTTATATCTTTATTCTCATTAGTTTTCAAATGACTACTTAATTTCTGCCTTAGTTTTATTGTTAATCTAAAACTTATTCAGAAGTTGGTTATTTAACTTTCATATAATTGTATAGTTATAAGTGATTTTCTTATTATTGATATATATTTTTATGTGCTGTGGACAAACAGCATGTTTGGTATAATTTTTTTCTAATTTGCTGAAGATTGTTTTATGGCTGACTGTATAGTTGATTTTGGAGGATGTGCCATATTGAGATGATAATAATGTATATTATGTTGTTTTTATGTGCAGGTTGTGTAGATACCTATTAGGCCCATTGGATGAAGTTTTTAGTTCAGGTCCTTAATATCTTTGTTAGTTTTCTGCCCTTATGATCTTTCTAACACTGTCAGTGGGGTATTGAAGTCTCTTGCCATTATTGTGGGGTTATCTAAGAGTCTTTGTCTCTAAGAATGAATTTCATGACTCTGGGTGCTCCTTCACTGAATGAGTACATATATAGGATAGTTAGGTCTTCTTGTTGAACCCTTTTATATTATTTGTTACCCCCAGACCTCAACCATAGCACCAGAAATGCCTTTTACCTGTCTTTCATGATCATCGTTAGTATTAGTTTGTTTTCTCTGAAATTTAAATAGTAACCCCTGCCTTTTCTGTTTTCTGTTATCTTGGTAGTTTATTCTTTATCTTTTACTTTGAGCTTCTGGGTGTCATTGCATGTGAGATAATCTCTTGAAGATAGCATACAGTTGAGTCTTTCATCTTTATCCAACTTGCCACTGTGTGCCTTCTAATGGGGGCATTTAACCTTTTTTACATTCAAGGTTAATATTGATGTGTGAATTTAGTCCTGTTAGAGTGCTGTCACCTGGTTATTATGCAGACTTGATTATGTGGTTACTTAACTGTGTCAATGACCTATGCACTTAACTGTGTTTTGGTTGTGGCTGGTAACAATCTTTACTTTTCATATGTAGCACTCCCTTAAGGAACTTCTCTAAGGCAGGTCTGGTGGTAACCAATTTTTGTTTGTTTATCTGGAAAGAATCAGCTTATCTGAAAAGGATCTTATTTCTTCTTTGCTTATGATGCTTAGTAGTTTGGTTGGACAGACAATTATTTGTGGGAATCCCTTTTCTAGAAAAATGCTACATACACTCCCCCAGTCTTTTCTAGCTTGTAGGGTTTCTTCTGAAAGGTTCACTGATAGCCTGATGGGGCTCTCTTTGTAGATTATCTTCCTTTTCTCTGTATCTATCTGTATTATTATATGTTTACACTGCTATAAAGATACTACCTGAGACTGGGCAATTCATAAATAAAAGAGGTTTAATTGACTCATAGCTCCACATGGCTTGGGAGGCTTCAGGAAACATATAATCATGGTGAAAGGCAAAGGGGAAGCATGCATGTTTTTTACAAGGTGGCAAGACAGAGAAAGTGAGCAAGAGAAATGCCAGACCCATATAAAACAACCAGATCTCATGAGAAATCCCTCACTATTATGAGAACATCATGGGGAAACTGCCCCCATGATCCAATCACTTCATGCCAGGTCCCTCCCTTGACACATAGTGATTAAAATTTGACATGAGATTTGGCTGGGGACACAGAGCCAAACTATATCATTTCACTCCTGGGCCATCCCAAATCTCATGTCGTTTACACGTTTCAAAACCAATCATTCCAGCCCAACAGTCGCCTAAGTCTTAACTAATTTCAGCATAAATTCAAAGGTCCTGGTCCAAAGTCTCATCTGAGACAAGGCAAGTCCTTTCTTCCTATGATCCTGTATAATCAAAATTAAGTTAGCTACTTCCAATATATAATAGGGATACAGGAATTGGGTAAATACTCCCATTCCAAATAGGAGAAATTGGCCAAAACAAAGGGACCAAGGGCCTCATGCAAATCCAAAACATGGCAATGCGGTAATTAAATCTTACAGCTCCAAAATGACTCTCTTTGACTGCATGTCTTACATCTAAGCCACATTGATGCAAAGGGTACGTTTCTATGTCCTTGGGGAGCTCCTCCCCTGTGTCTCTGGAAAGTATAGCTCATGTGGCTGCCTTCATGGGTTGGTTCTGAGTGTCTGTGGCTTTTCCAGGCACATGGTGCAAACTATCAGTGGATTTACCTTTCTAGGGTCTGTAGGGTTATGGTCCTTTTCTCTCAGTTCCACTAGGGAGTGCTCCAGTGGGGACTATGTGTAGGGGCTCCAACCTCACATTTCCCTTCTGTACTGTCCCTGCTAGGACAGTAGGTTCTCCATGAGTGCTCTTCCCCTGTAACAGACTACTCCCTGGACATCCAGGCATGTTTATACAACCTCTGAAATCTAGGCAGAGGCTCCCAAAGCTCAATTTTTATCTTCTGCACATCTGCAGGCCCAACATCATATGGAGGCCTCCAAGGCTTGGGGATTAGATCCTCTGAAACAACTGCCCAGGCTGTACCTTGGTTGCTTTTAGCCACAGCTAGATCTGGAGCATTTGGAAGAGAGGGAACCAAGTTCCAAAGCTGCACAGAGCAGGTGGGCCCTGGACCTGGCCCATGAAACCATTCTTCCCTCCTATGCCTCTGGGCCTGTGATGGAAGGGCATGCAATAAAGGGTTTCTGACATGACTTGGAGACATTTTCCCAGTTGTCTTGGCTATTTGCATTCAGCTACTCATTACTTATGCAAACATCTGCAGTCAGCTTTAATTTCTCCCCAGAAAACAGGTTTTTCTTTTTTACCTCTGGGTCAGGCTGTAAATTTTCCAAATCTTGATGCTTTGCTTCCCTTTTTAACATAATTTCTAATTTGAAACTATTTCATTGTGAACACATATAACTGAATGCATTCAGAATAAGCCAAGTCACCTCTTGAATGCTTTGCTGCTTGGAAATTTCTTCTGCCAGATACCTTAAATCATCTCTCTCATGTTCAAAGTTTCACAGATTTCTAGGAGAGGGGCAAAGTGCCACCTGTCTCTAAGCATAGCATGACTGACCTTTACTTAAGTTCCCAATAAGTTTCTCATCTCCATCTGAGATCACCTTAGACTGGACTTCATTGTTCCTTTCACTATGAGGATTTTGGTCAAACCATTCGACAAATCTCTAAGAAGTTCCAAACTTTCACTCATGTTAGTGTCTTCTTGTGAGTTCAGCAAATTGTTTCAACCTCTACTTGTTACCCAGTTCCAAAGTCACTTTTACGTTTCCAGGTTACCTTTATAGCAGTGCTCCACTCTTGGTACCAATTCTCTGTCTTAACTTGTTTTCTCACTGCTATAAAGATACTACCTGAGCCTGAGTAATTTATAAACAAAAAAGGTTTAATTGACTTCCAGTTCCACATGGCTGGGGAGGTCCCAGAAAATATACAATGACAGTGGAAGGCAAAGGGGAAGCAGGCACCTTCTTCAGAGGGTGGCAGAAGAGAGAGCAAGCAGGGGAAATGCCAGACACTTATCAAACAACTAAATTTTATGAGAACTCCCTGATTATTATGAGAATATCATTGGGGAAACCACCTCCATGGTCCAATCACCTCCCACCAGATCCCTCCCTTGACACATGAGGATTAAAAATTTGGGTGCTGGGGGGGACGAAGATGGTACTCTAGAAGCAACTCACCCCTGCAGCTCTCAGTGAAGACGCAGAGGGTAAGCAAACACCGCATTTTCAGACGGACCATTATAGCCCACAGAGCGGGGGAAAAGCCCAGGTGTAAAAGGCACACAGGACTCAAGTGCAGCACTCTCCACTGGCACGGCCAGGCAGCCAGCGCCGCCGCAGCGGCACAGCGCAGGAAACACATGGGTCTGGGTGCCCTGTTAAACCGGCAATTTGAGACTGGGGAGGGCAGATTGCTATGTTCATCTGATTGAACGGGTTTTGGATAGTGAACTAGACCAGGAGATTTCTGGGAGGTGAATTGTGAACCAGCGCAGCGGGTGGCTGCACGGGAAATCACACAGACCCCAGTGTACTTTCGGCCAGCCGCTGAGGTACCTGGGAGAGAGACAACCCTACAACTTAAAAAGACAAAAAAGCAAAAAGGCTCGGAGGCAGGGAGCCAAGTGATCAGGCTCGACGGGTCCCACCCACACAGGGACAAGCAATAAGGCGATTCGGAGTGCCGGGGGTTGAGAGATCCACTGCGGGAAGAGCTGAACACATGACTGCAGCTCGGTGGTGGAGGGGCGTCTACCATTGCCCAGAGCTTCGGCCCCTACTGAGGTACCCGCCCACTGCTGACGCAGTCAGCCATTGCCAAGGCAACCCGCAATAACAGAGAGACTCCACTTACAGGGCAGAGCCCACATCAACAGGGCGGAGCCTACATCAGTAGGGCAGAGCAGAAAACAGTGGGACGGAGCCCACAGCAAAAGGGTGAACCTCACGCCAGCAGGGCGGAGCCTCGGCAGCCAAATAGTGACTAGACTGCCTCCTAGCTGGGCAGGACAGCGCAAAGGATACTCATAAATAAAGCCCTAAATCCCTGAGACAGAGCATCTGAGGAAAAAAACCGGTTTCATGAGTTCTGCCACAACAGACTTAAATGTACTTGCCTAGCAACACTGAATGAACAACGGAGCTCACAGAACAGCACTTGAGCTCCTATAAAGTACAGATCATCTCCTCAAACAGCTCCCTGATACCTGTATACCCAAAGAATCACC
>CM052670.1:66501926-66593124 GCA_028533165.1 Leontopithecus rosalia | reverse complement strand
TTCTGCACATGTACCCCAAAACCTAAAATGCAATAAAAATAAAAAATAAAAAATAAAATTAAATTAAAAAATCTGTAGACAACAGGTGCTGGAGAGGATGCGGAGAAATAGGAACACTCCTACACTGCTGGTGGGAGTGTAAGTTAGTTCAACCATTGTGGAAGACAGTGTGGCGATTCCTCAAGGACCTAGAAATAGAAATTCCATTTGACCCAGCAATTCCATTACTAGGTATATATCCAAAGGACTATATATCGTTCTACTATAAGGACACATGCACACTAATGTTCATTGCAGCACTGTTTACAATAGCAAAGACCTGGAATCAACCCAAGTGCCCATCGATGATAGAATGGACTTGGAAAATGTGGCACATATGCAGCATGGAATATTATGCAGCAATCAAAAATGATGAGTTCGAGTCCTTTGTAGGGACATGGATGAATCTGGAGAACATCGTTCTCAGCAAATTGACACAAGAACAGAAAAGGAAACACCGTATATACTCACTCATAGGCGGGTGATGAACAATGAGAACACATGGACACAGGGAAGGGAGCACCACACACCAAGGTCTATTGGGGGAAATAGGGGCGGGACAGCAGGGGGGGAGCGGGGGAGGTATGGCATGGGGAGAAATGCCAAATATGGGTGAAGGGGCAGAAGGCAGCAAAACACACTGCCTCGTGTGTACCTATGCAACTATCTTGCATGTTCTGCACATGTACTCCAAAGCCTAAAATGCAATAAAAATTTTAAAAAGAAATCTTAGGAAAAAAAATACAAAATACAAAGATTTGGGTAGAGACAAAGAGCCAAACTATACTACTGCCTTCAAAATATTTTCTTTTATTTTGACCTTGGAGAATTTGATGTCTAGGCCTCTTTTGGATACTCATCTTAGATAATATCTCACACTGGTTCTCTGATTTTTCTCAATTTGTATGTTAGCCTCTCTAGCGAGGTTGCAAAAATTTGTGAAAGACAGTCTCAAATATGCTTTCTGCCTTGCTTTCATTGTCTCCTTCTCTTCTCTGATGAAAACTGAGTCATATATTTGGTCTTTTTACATAATCCCATGTTTTTCAGAGTTTTTTGTTCATTCTTGTTTATTTATTTTTTGACTGAGTTATTTTGGACAACTGGTTTTTGAATTCTGAAATTATTTCTTCAGCTTGTTGATTCTGTTGCCAATACTTGTAATTGTATTATAAAAATTTTCAAGTGAGCTTTTCAACTCTATCACATCAGTTTTGTTCTTGCTTATAATAAGCATTGTGTTTCTCCTGTATATATTTATTTTAGTTATTTAATTCGTTGGATTGATTTTCAACATTGTTTGTGGATGTTAATTTTCTTCATTCCTATCTATATATTGAGTTCAATTTCTGTTATTTCAGCCATTAAACCTGGTTAAGAACCATTGCTTTGTTTGGGAACTAGTATAGTCATTTGGAGGTAAGACATTCTGTCATTTGAGCTGCCAGAGGTGTTATGCTGGTTCTTTCTTATCTTTGCATGCTGATGTTACTTCAATTTTTAAAGTTGCTGTCCTGCTGATTTTTTTCTTTCATCTTTTTGATGCACTTGGTGATTTGCTTGTGGTATAAGTTTGGTTTACTTGAATGACCTCATCTCTCGAAGATTTTAAGGGAGTAAATCCCAACTCAGCACTCATGGTTTGCATGTTGTAACTCTGTGGGTCTGTTAGTGGGTTGCCAGCTTTGTTCTTTGGCCCCTTGAGATCAGAAACCTACTCGGCTGGTTGGGTCAATGTTTTCCCTGTCTGCTGGTCACAGAGCTCTAATAGATGGTACCAGCCAAAGCACTTTTTCAGAGTGGTAGCAGTGAGATCAGTGCTTGTTTGCATATGCTAGTGGCTGTACCAGTGTGATGGAGTACATGTGCATTGACTAGGTTGGGGCACTCGCAGAAGTGGTGCTTCAGCGTTCCTAAGTGTGCTCACATCTGTGGTGGGGTGCACTCGGGGGCAGGGTTGCTGGTCTTAATGATTACACTTGTCCCAGTGGCAGCTGGGGCTGTAGACTGGTCGGGGCAGAGCTGCTGGGCTTCATGCATGGTTTTTCAGAATAAGTCGTGGCAGTGCAGGGGTGAGTGGGGTTGCTGGCATCTGTGTTCATTTGCATTGGTGGTAGTGGCCCTTGACTAATATTCTAAGGCAAAGACAACATAGTTATTCTTCTCACAAAGTTAACATCAATCAAAAAACTTCATTGACCTAGGTAAGACTGAAACTAATAGATGCTGCTAAACACTTTTGAAATTTTTTTGTCTTAAAATGTTTAAAACTATTTAATTATATTTATTAAATAAAGTTTTAATTTTCTATATACACTCTAATGCAGAAGACAATTATCTCTAAATCACAGTACCAGAGGATTCAAAAGAATGTTTAATAATGTATTTTACCCCAAGTATGTAAACTTTCATAAATTGTTCATTGTTTATTTGTTGGTAAACATGACTATTTTAACGTTCTATTGAAGTTTAATGATTGGACGTTATAGTAATGATTATCAGGTGATCTCTAGAACAAGACCTGTGTCAGAAATAAAGCTTAAAAATGTCTTTGTTCAAATTTGCAGGTTGAAGAGAAGAAAAAAAATCCTTTGATTAATATAATATTTAAAAACTTGCCTTAAGAAACTTTGTTTCTCCATATATATGATTTACATATTACAACACTTAAAATTATTCAGATGCCTTCCCACACAACTTTAACTCTCCAACTCTGACAAAGATAAACCATCCAAAGTATGAAGCTACAGAACAGGGCTTTCTCCCTAAAGTGGCTGTCAGGAAGTTTTATAACTTTGCTAATAGCTATCCAGAAGGATATAGTCATTTTGTGAGATGGTTAATGCAAACAGTTATTGTTAAAGATGTATAAAAGAAATGCAAAAATAATGCAGTCTTTAAACTGGAGCCGTGCAGATAATTAACTTACAGAGACCAAAATTCTAAATTTACTTTAACCCTTTACATACCTTGATTGAAATAGGACACACTTCCTTGACTGTGTAGTTAAGTTTCTTATTTTCCATTAGGCTCCTAAACCTGCTAAGTTGTCTTGTGTTTATTGTCAATCTTCATTTTTCCTGAACAATATCCTCTCCTCTTCTCAACTTTGTCCTCTTGTGTCTATTTGTAAAAGCTCATTTAAATGTTGGCCTTCTTTTTCATCTATGCATCATCACTGTCAAACTCCCCTCCTTTAGCTCCATATGGCTTATATTTTTTATGTCTGTATTCATTTTTTACATGTAAAAATGTCTTTATTCTCCAATGCAATAATAAGTTCCTTGAAGATAAAGGTTCTTTTAGATGTCTTCATATTCCCCTACAGAACTTATTAAAATAATCGATATCCTAAGAAGAAATCTTCACACATATGATCAACTGATTTTTGAACAAAAGTGTTATGACCATTCAATAGAAAAAGAATAGTCATTTTAGCAAATGTTTTTAGAAAAATATATCTACACACAAAGTAATGAAGTTGGATTCTTACTTTATATCATATACAAAAGTTAATTCAAAGTGAATCTAAGACATAATCTTAATCACTAAAATTCTAAACTCATAGTAGAAAACATACAGGAAAACTTTACAATATTGTATTTACCAATATTTATTTTGTGGTAGAACACCAAAATTACAGAAAACACAAAAATAAATAAACTAGACTTTATTAAAATTAAAACTTTGGTGTAGCAAAGGACCCAATCAACAGAGTATAAGGGTAAATTGTAGTATTAGATAAAATATTTATGAATTTTATATTCAAAAACAGATTAATATCCAGAATGTATAACAAACTCCTTCAACTGAACAACCAAAATAAAATAATCCAATTAACAATAAACATTTCTCAAATATATATGTATAAATATCTAATAAGTAGATGAAAAGATTCTTAATATAATTAGTCATGAGGGAAGTGCAAATTAAAATCACAATGAGATAGAACAGTGAAATACCTACCAAGATAGATACAATAAATAAAACAGAAAATAAGTGTTTGTAAGTCTGTAAAGAAATAAGAACATTTGAGTCTCTGTGATGGCAATGCAAAATGGTGAAGTTACTATGGAAAACAATTTGACAATTTTCCAAGAGGTCATACATATAACTATGGTATATCCAAAATAATTGAAACAGGGACAGAACTTGAACAGACATTTGTATGACAATGTTTATAACAGCAGTATTCACAATAGTCAAAAACTAGAAACACCCCAAATATTCATTAGATGAATGAATGGATAAATAGGTAAGTCAAATGTGGTATATACATACAATGACATATTATTCGGCTTTAAAAAATAAAATTGTGATGCATATTGCAACTTCTATGAGCATTTAAGATATTGTGCTAAATAAAATAAGTTAGACACAAAAGACTATGGTAGGATTCCGCTTCTATGAGTAAGAGAATAGAGGTTACTAAGACTGGGGGAAGACAATGTGGGAAGCATTGTTTCATTGGTTATTATAAAATATTTTAGCATGGATACTAGTGAGATTTATGCAAATTGTGAATATATTTAAGGCCAATAAATTATACATCTATGAATTATAAAAAAATTATTATTATTTTGCTATATGCATCTTACAACAATAAGAAAAGAAGGCATGCATTAGCCTAACACAAAATTATTTCAAAATATTTGACAAGCTAGCTAAATTAGGTGGATTGACATGCATTACTATCCAAAATTTGGCATGCTTTTAGCTACTCAGGTAAATAAGATGGTTACACTGCAGTTGCTTTGATTTCGTATCTTTAGTTCTCCTCTCATTATGATATTATACTGATTCTCTGGTGCTCTTTCCAAGTAGTTACCCTCAGTCCATGAGTAAATGTCTCAATTGTAGAATTTCTGACTGATTAAATCCAAATAAACATGTAAGTTAATTTTCTTATTTTAAATAATAAAATTAAAATTAAGAAAATTTAAGAGGTTGTGAAAATTACCAGACCAAAGAGTCAGGGATAGGACTGAAAATCAAGTTACTTGAGGTGTACTAAATGTTAAGAGTCACAAGGGTCTTAGCAGCATTAGGATAATATGGTAGGAATATAGTTTAAATTTTATGCCAAAATTTTTATAAGTAAACAGTCCATGCCTGATCTGCAATTTGGTAGTCAAATATTAAAACAATAATTTCCTAAATCTAGATATATTTGGAATGATGATGTGTAACACATATGCATCTATATATTCAAAGGAGAATTGATGTGGCTGGTTCATTTTTCTCTAAGTCATAACTGAAATGTCATTCCCTTAGAGAACCCTTTCTTGGCCACTCTCTTAAATTGTCTTCCATTACTTCATATTATATTATGCATTATATTTTTTCGTATTGCATATTGCACTCAGATATTTAACATACTTACTTGTGAATTGTTCTACCTTAACTGGAATATATGATTATCCTAGTGTCTTTTTCACTATTGTGTGCCTGGCAACAAATACAGTATGTGATACTAAAAAAAGATTCAGTAGATTTCTATTGAATGAGTGGGTGAAGCCAAATTTAGAGTATATGGAATGAAAGGAAATAAGATGGCTACAAAATCTCTGGTGCATTTATATAGAACAGTGGTGAAGGAAGAGAATTGAGGAGGACTTCCTACAAATGAAACAAAGACCTAATAGAATGTAAGCAGTTGTAAAGTTGAGACAGCAGGACGCTGCAGCGGGGGAGAATTAAATACAGAATGAAGTAGGTGGCAGTACAGAGCTTCATGTGGGAATGAACTCTTCTAGAAATCAGTGACATGGGAGTTTCCTGTGAAGGTGTCATTCAGCTTGATCTTTGTCTAGGCTGAAAATGAAAACATTTCTGAAACACCAGAAATAAAAACACACAACATGTTATGTATAGACAGAGACCCACAGTAAAATATTCACTTAGCTATAAAATAAAACTTACCTGAGACCTAAGTCTGGCAGAGTAACTGCTACCTGAAAATGATCATTTGGGCTGGGCGTGGTGGCTCATGCCTTTAATCCTAACACTTTGGGAGACCAAGGTGGGTGGATCAATTGAGGTCAGGAGTTTGAAAGAACCCTGGCCAACATGGTGAAACCCCATCTCTACTGAATATATAAAAGAAAAAAAACATGAGTCAGGTGTGGTGGTGGACAACTGTAATCCCAGCTACTCAGGAGGCTGAGGCAGGGGAATTGCTTGAACCTGGGAGGCAAATGTTGTAGTGAGCCGAGATCGTGACAGTATAATCCAGTCTGCGTGACAGAGCAAGACTCCATCTCAAAAAAAAAAAAAGAAAAGAAAAAAGAAAACGATCTTTTGAGTTTTTGTAACTATTTATTTTAAGGATAAAATAAGAGCTTTCATCAAACTGGGGGGTGGGGTATACAGCAGTGAAATGCAAATAATAGGTGGTGTGTCTTGACAAAACTACTGTCTTTGAATTTTGTGGATCGAGGTACCAGATTACTAAAATTTTCAACAATTACAGTGCGGCAATCTACAAACAAATTACAAAAGCTGATAATTTTATAGTGATACCCTGGAAACAAAAAATGTGGCTTTACTTATTGAGCCTCCATTAAAGTGAATACGAAAATTTATGAAGTCCTGAAGCCCAGGGTTTACTTGGAGAAGCCTAGAATTTGGCTCCTATTCTGTATAGAGGAAAAGAGTCTCTACTGACAATGATTAAACAGAATGTGGTAGAAGTGTGTATTTCCTCTGCAGAAACAGCAAAGATTTGCTGTTTCCAAGGAGTCTCACCTTTAGTATATTTTGTACTAAGCTCATTTGTCTCTGTTGGCCTAATGTTCTCCAAAATATCATCCTTCTATTTGAGTAAAGCAAGATCATGGATAGTCCCTTTCTCATTTTTCTCTCTTCCTTCTTTTCTTCTCTTAATACTGAGAAAGAAACCAATTCCATTTCCCTAGTCTTAACTTACTTTACAATAAATAGAAGCTGAGAATCAGTCTTCTTCTTGTACTCCCTGTTGCAGATATTCAGGCTCTGAAAATTTTTCTATTACTAATCTCATCCTTTTATGACTGTTTTCATTGCTTGCTTTGTATTTTTTAAAAATCACTTTTTGTGCTTACTTAGACTTCATTAAACTATCACTGCAGCTAGTTCCTCAATTTGATATAACCTGTATATGCTCTTTCTGCCTGATTATGTTCTGCATTTCTCTTGTTTTACAGTGGCCTTTAAAATCTACCACTAAGTACCCTTGATTGTAATTATTTATGGATAGCATGTGTAGTCTCTGAGGATACATCCATTTACCTTTGGGCACTTTCAATTTTCCTCTATTTCTTGCTTCCATAACACTAACCCGCTCAAATTTGTCATGCACTTCCCAGAAACATCTGTGACTTCCTTTACTGACAATCTACAGCACAATTTTCTATCCCTTAATCAAAACTCAGGTAAGAAATATTGCTGTTTAACTGTTCCACATTTTCCAATATTGCCAATCTAATAAATGTGATTTGAGCTAAACCAAATCAAGAATTGCTATTACATTTAAATTCTTTTTACTTATACTTTGAGGAGTTTCAAAGTCTAAGATGATTTTCATTTTGATTTGTTTCTGTCATCTTTTTAAAAAGATTGGACGAAATACCTTTTCTTCTCACTTTGTAGATTATGCACAAAGTTAACTTCCTAGACTGTGACCTATTATTCAAAGTTGTAATCATTTGTCTACCTTTGCCTAAATAAGTCTCCCCAAATCACAGAATTATGTTTTCACACCACTTTCCTTTCGTCTTCTAAGAGCAATCAGAGTTTTCTTCTAACCTTTTTCAATTTCCATTTAAACTAGTTTTTGGGGGTTGGATACATTGGTCTTAATTTTCTGACAATGCTTTTGATATGCAATATTTAATTATACAAGTTTTAATTTCTACTCATGTAAAACATGTATTTACTACAAATTCTTGGGCAGAGAATGTTTCAAACATATAAAGAAAGCCTCATTGTCAAACTGGTTTTGACATAACTGATGTGGATATTGTGTTAAATGGAGAAGTTTTGATTTTCTTTAGAACTTCATTGGATAGGCTGTGGTTATGATTGCCATGGTGGACTAATCTTTACAGAGAAGATGATTAGGCAGAGTACCTGTGAATTCTACAAACTCAATATAAGTCTTAATGGACCTTTCTTATTTCCTAGCTGTTACTCCCAACAAATACTTTCACCATTAATTTCAAGTTCCTTGGAGATAAAATTTGTGCTTCTCAATATGACTTTCAGTATCCTTCAGAATTATATTTCATCTAATCTGTCCAGGCTTATCACCTAGTTTTCCTAAATATAAATGTTTCACTTAATCCAGGTTAGGTTAGGTTTTACATTTCCTAAAATAATCTCAGGAGGGAAATGTTTGCTTCTATGTGGTTGCTCATGCTTTATCTCAGGTCTAGAATGCTTGTTTCTCTCCTTTCTATCCAAATTCCCTTGAGATCAAGTGCCATATTCTTTAGCAAGCACATCTTCACTTAGTCTAGCCCACTTTACTCACTATTTTGCATGAGTAGTTAGTTTGTGTCATGTAATTCAGTTTTTGGTTGCATGCTGATTTGCATTATGATGTAATATTTCCACAAGTATAATGTATTTTATTTTGTTTGATTAGTTGTTGTGTAAGCCCCTTCAGGAGAGGAACTATACATTGTCTTTTTATGTTAGTGTGATATGGCAAAAAGGAAATGTTTTTGGGTCATTTAGTTTCTCATTCTGGCTTCTCCACTGATTTTCTGTGTGACCTTGGATTAGTTAGGTAACCTCTTTGTGCCTCATTCATTTCTGAAAAATAAAATAAAAATAAAATCGTGGTACTTACTCTGACAGTATTGCCATTAGAAACAAAGGATATAATGCATGTAGACTATTTTGCCTAATACTTGACCCATTAAAAAATCAGTATAGAGTATAGATTACCGGGTAATGACATAGTTTCTAGATATGCACTGCCCAATTTGGTAGTTATTAGCTACATATGACTATTAAATTTAATTTAATATTACATATAATTTAATCCCTCAATTGTACTAGCCACATCTCAAGTGTTTAATAGCCACATATGTCAAGTTGTTACATTAGACATTATAGGTAGATAATATTTGTAGGAGTTAAGAAAAGAAATTCCCCTTCATTGTGTAAAGGTTCACTGAAAATTAACTGATTAAAAAAACAGATTAATAATAGAAGAGGCGTACAAATGTATTAATTAGAATGAGTAGCAAATCACAATGTAATTACCTCACCACATAATGTGGTTCAGATGGTTATATGCACTTATTCTTAAGGGAAAGGAAAGTAGGGAATTTAGGAGGAGTAGTAATTTTAGAGGAGTAGTTAAGTCATTCTTATGGTAATTCAGTGGGATAGAAGATCATACAATGGCCCAAGACAGATGCTGTTGGACCCATAGGACAGACAATAGTTTGTGACAAAAGTCTATCCTGGAGTGTTGACAGGTTTCAGTCTTCCTTCTCATGATTTTAGTTCCATGAATGAAACTCAGTGGAAAGATCAGAGGTAATGGTTTTATTCTTTGGCAGGTCTGGACTTTAGGTAGATAAGAGAACTTCAGAAATTAATACTGTGCTTTGGGAGAGACACAGGATTGAGAGATAATGGAGTAGGGTGCTCAGAGAGAACTTAAGGTTTCTTCTTCAATCCAGCATGTCAGACCAATACCCCTGATAAACATGGATGCAAAAATCCTTAACAAAATACTAGCTAACCCAATTCAACATATCAAAAAGATAATACCCTATGATTAGGTGTATGATACAAGGGTAGTTTAACATATGCAAGTCAATAAGTGTGATACATAACATAAAAATAATTTAAAACAAAAATTATATGATTATCTCAATAGATGAAGAAAAATCATTTGACAAAACCCATCACCTCTTCATGATTAAAACCCTCAGCAAAATTGGCATAGAAGGGATATACTTCAAGGTAATAAAAGCCATCTATGTCCAACTGACTGCCAACCTTATAATGAATGAGGAAAAGTTGAAAGCATTCTCCCTAAGAACTGCAACAAGACAAGGATGCCCACTTTCACCACTTCTATTCAATATAGTACTTGATGTCCTAGCCCAAGCTATTACACAAAAAAGGAAAGAAAGAAAGAAGGAAGGAAGGAAGGAAGGAAGGAAGGAAGGAAGGAAGGAAGGAAGGAAGGAAGGAAAAGAAAAAGAAAGAAAGCGAAAGAGAAAGAAAGAAGAAAGAAAGAAAGAAAGATTATGTAAATTGGCATAGGGAAAGTCAAACTGTGGCTGTTCACTGATAATATGATAGCATACCTAGAGAACACTAGAGTCAGTTAAAAAGCTCCTAGAACTGATAAATTAATTATGTAAAATTTCAGGATAACAAATCATTGTACACAAATCATTAGCACTGCTTTATGCCAACAATAATCAAGCTGAGAAACAAATCAAGAATTCAATCCCTTTTAGAACAACTAG
The DNA here is from genome assembly GCA_028533165.1 of Leontopithecus rosalia. Taxonomy (NCBI): domain Eukaryota; kingdom Metazoa; phylum Chordata; class Mammalia; order Primates; family Cebidae; genus Leontopithecus; species Leontopithecus rosalia. The sequence goes on along the minus strand of CM052670.1, from coordinate 66,582,607 downwards.
AAAAACAATACAATACTTAGGAATATACCTGACAAAGGAAGTAAAATATTTTTACAAGGAAAACTACAAAACACTGCTGAAAAAATTTCAATGACACAAACAAATAGAAGCACATTCCATTCTCATAGATAGGTAGTATCAATATTATAAGACTGACCATACTGCTAAAAGCAATCAACAGATTTAATGCAATTCTCATCAAATTACCATCACCATTCTCCTCAAAAGAAAAAATAAAATAAATAAAATAAAATTCATATGAAACCAAAAAGGAGCCCACAGAGCAAATGCAAAACTAATCAGAAAGAACAAACTTAGAGACATCAAAGTACCCAATTTCAAACTATAATGCAAGGCTATAGCTACCAAAACAGCATGGTAGTGGTATAAAAATAGGGTTGTGGAATAATGGAACAGAATAGATAACCCAGAAGTAAAGCCAAATTCTTGCAGCCAACTGATCTTTGAAAAAGCAAACACAAATATACAGGGAAAAAGGACATTCTATTCAACAAATAGTGCTGACATAATTAGCAAGCTACATATAGAAGAATAAAACTGCTTCCTCACCTCTCACCTTATAAAAAGAATCAACTCAACATAAATCAAAGACTTCCACATCTAAGACCTGAAACCATAAAAATTCTTAAAAATAACATCAGAAAAACTATTTTAAATGTTGGCTTAAGTTATAAATTTATGACCAATAACCCAAAAGCAAATGTAACAAAAACAAACAACAGCAAAAGTTTTTGCCTGAATAGCTTGGTTTTTTCATTATGTTATCGTTTATAGGCCCTGTGAGATTTATACTTCAGGGAGATTCTATTTTGATGTATTTCTAGTTTAATTTTGGTAGATACAAAATTCTTGGGTGACAGTTATTTTGTTTCAGGAGGGTACATATAGGACTCCAGTCTCTTCTGGTTTGTAAGGTGTCTGCTGAAATATCAGCTGTTAATCAGATTGGCTTTTCTTTTATAGGCTATTTGGTTCTTTTTTTCTCAAAGATTTTAGATTCATTTATTTATCTTGACTTTAGATAACCTGATGACTACGTGCCCATGTGATTATCTTTGCATGATAAATTTTGCAGGAGATCTTTGAGCTTCTTGTATTTGAATGTCTAAATAGTAGAAGTTTCCTTCAATTATTTCCTCAAATAAGTTTTCTAACTCCTAGATTTCACTTATTTTTTTCAGGAACACCAATTATTTTTAACTTTGGTCATTTAAACTAATCCCAAATTTTTGAAGACCTTATTTATTTATTTAGTTAGTTAGTTTTTTTGTGATTGAGTTAATTTGAAATCCTTGTCTCTAAATTCTGAAGCTCTCACTTCTCCTTGTTCTAATCTATTGTTGAAATCATCCAGTAAATTTTATATTTCTCTGTGTCTTTTAATTCCAGAAATCATGATTTTTTAAACAATATGTATTTCTCTGTAGAATTTTTTTATTCATAAACTGTAATTTTTAAACTTTTTTCAAGTTGGTTTTCATTTTTCTCTGGCATCTCCTTAGTAGCTTAATAGTTAGCATTCTAAATTCTTTATCCGGCTATTGAGAAATTTTTTCTTGGTTTGGGTCTACTGCTGAGGAGCTTGTGTTAACTTTTTGGAGTGTTATAAAACCTTATTTAGCCGTGTTACCAGAATTACTTTTTTTTTGGTCTCATTTTGGTGGACTATTTCTTAAGATTGTTGAATTAATTTTTGATTGCTTTGTGTTTTTTTTTGTTTTTATTTTACTGTTTTCCCTGTTATAAATCAGATTTTAATGTTGAATTTTGCCTAATTTGATTCTTGGTGCTTGTAGAGGTGAAGACTTTGTATGAAATTCTTAGTTATAGAGAGTCTTTTTGCACTGGTTTTCCCTGATGCTGGAAAAGTAGTTATATTCTTGCTGTATGGGTGAGTTTTTACTCTCTTTTTATGGGGTTGAGATGGCAAGGATCTCTTGAAGCTTATCTCATTCTCTTGTAGTATATTCTGCATTTATCTACTTATTTTTTCCCAGTATTTTATTTACTGAGCTGATGATTCAGGTTTTAGGAAAATCAGAGTGATAACCCCTGTGGGGCACCAGCTGTACCTAAGGAAGGTGAGTAGATGTAATACCCAATGATGGGCTGAGGTCCCAGCCTTGATAATTTTGGCTAGAGGAGCTTTTAGTTAAATGTGCTGAAGTTTTATCAGGATGAAGAGTGTGAACTACGTAAGCTTCCCTGCCAGGTCAGCAGGAAAGCTATTCACCTCACAGCCTTATTCTTGTTCTAGTGTTTCAGCTATTCAGATGAGACAGGAACCTCTTTTCATGTACAAGAATGCTGATGTTCAAAGTGGGAAGGAATTATGACTCTGCCTCTCACGTGGCCTAAATCTGAAATGTGCTTCTCCTGTGGGGCTGCATTCACCATGGATTGTTCCAGTAAAACTGTCTGTGGGTGCCTCCATGCTGAAATCTTATTAGGGAAGTCCCAGTTGTGCCTGCAGTGGAGTATCAGAAGGGATAAAATACCCCTTCTCCATAGCCTTTCACAATCACAGAGGCTGCGTGACTACTGTGGTATAGGTGCAGACTTTCCCTTCTATTCCAAGAACTGCAATTGTGTCTGCACTGGTGGAAAGATCTGGAACTCAAGTACTGCTGTTCAGATTCTTTTGTCCCGTGAGATTATCTCTTGATGTGGTGCTCTCCACTTCCCCTAGGGGTGGAGCTTCCTGCGAGTCAGACTGCAATCATGATTATTGCTTTTCTGGGTCTAGCCACCAAGCAGGGCTACCTGGCTCCCTGCTGGTGCTGGAGAATGTCTGTATAGTCTTGCGATGTGATCCATCTTCAGGTCTCCCAGCTCTCTATATCAGTAACTGAGCTTGTGGAGGTAACAGGAGAGTAAATTAGACTATGAGATTCCTTAGTTGTAAATATATTTAGTGTGCTGGCTTTCCTGGATGCTGGATATCCTAGCAGTGAAGTTGTCATGTTTACAGACCCAGGACCTCTGGTTAACCAGATGTTGCAGGAAGTGGTAATAGCTGTTGCTTTCTCCTTCCCAGGAGCAGGGTTATTTTGTCATGAGTTGCTGTTATGACCTCAGTTGGTTTGTCTTTGGCCAGGAGGTGGCACTTTCCAGACAACAGCAGTTGCTGTAGTACCAGTGGAATATAAGCTTTTCTTAAATTGGCCAGAGTAATAATTCTGGTTTCTCACGTGATGGATGGGGCCATAAAGCTCCCAAGAGTGTATATCTTTTGCATGTGGCTAGTAGGGCAGGTAGAGAAATACTAACAGGTTGGGGTAGTGTTAGGTGGGTCTGGACTCAGACTCTCTTTTGGTGGGCCTTGCAGTGGACACTGTGGGGGATGGGGACATGCTTCTCAAACCAAAGGGATTATATTCCAGAAGGGATTGGGATTATGTCTGCCTCTGCTGTGGCATGTAATTAGTGAGGGAAATGGGGGATATCTGATAGTGAAAAGCCTCACCCAGCTCTCATGCAATTGCTGAGACCAGCCTCACTCCCACAGTGCCCCACTAACAGCGCCAAGGATAGATTCGGGCAGCCTGTGTTTGGAACTCAAATCTGTCTCAGGCCATAAACTTATCTGCCAAGCAAGGAAGTTTGGCTTCCAGGCCTTGCCTCTCCCTGGCTACTAACAGTATCAGTGGCAGCTCCTGTCCTTGTATCTGTATCGGTTTCCATTTACCTGCCGATTCTTCTAAAAAATGCTTGTGCCCAGTGGAAATTATTACAAAATTTAGTTGGAAGCGTCTTATACACTGTTACACCTCCCTAATTCCACTGAGTACATTCATAAAGGGCCCCTATGAAAAGTCAGGGATGGCTTCCCTGGCTTGAGCTGGAGAATGGGAGTGCCAATAAGGCACTTTCTGCTGCAGTTTCTACTTTTATATTTTATACAGTTCTCTAAATTTACTCCACCGCTAGGTAGGGTTAAACCCTTCTCTTGTGATCTGGATTTTTAGATTCTCCAGTGAGAACATGTGTTCAAGCAGAGCATTTCCCCTTCTCACACTTGGGGAACTCAAGAGTTTTCACGTCTCACAAAATTTGCAGTGGCTTGCCACTTGTTTCAAAAGATCTGTAAATTCTGTTTTCCTGGTATGTTCCCTCAGTGGTTCTTGGAACAAAAGTTCCTGGTGTGCGTTTTTACACAATGTTTGTTTGTTTCTTACCTACACATTAGCTCTATCTCCTATCTGTCGTCTTCCCTCAGCATTCTTTTCTAGACTTTTAGAAAATTGTTTGGTTAAAAATTGTTTTTGAGCAATTTTGAAATATATGACACATTACCTGCAGTTATAATGCTTGTACTTTCAGTCTAACTGATAATGTTTACACTTTGATAAACATATTCCATTTTCTCATCCCTTCCCTTCCTCCTAACGTCTGGTAACCATTTTTCTAAAATATTTTTTATATACTTCATTCTCTTCACCACCTTAATTTACAAGTGCTTTAATACTACCTTTCTTTCAAAGTCTACAGTGTGCTTTCTATACAAAGTATTCCATGATCTTTTTAACAAGCAGTGACCTCCTCTTTATTTGAATTTACATGGCTCTATATTTGTAACCATTATTGCTTGCATTTCTCAGTATATGTATTCAGTATAATGAATTTTATAAATGTTTTCTCTCACCAGTCTCAGCGGCTCACGCCTGTAATCTCAGCACTTCAGGAGGCCAAGGCAGGTGGATCATCTGTCAGGAATGCCAGACCAGCCTGTCCAACATTGTGAAACACTGTCTCTACTAAAAATAAAACAATTAGCTAGGATCATGATACATGCCTGTAATCCCAGCTAGTCAGGAGACTGAGGACCAATAATCATTTTAACCCAGGAGGCAGAGTTTGCAGTCAGTTGAAATAGTAACACTACACTTCAGCCTAAGTAACAGACTCCACACACACACAAAAAGCCTTTCTTCTCATATCTGCTGCAGAAGGCAAGGGCTGTAGCTGACCAAAAATGAAAATAAAATTTTCCAAGCTCCTGAAATGTTTTATTATTATGGCTTCTATTTTATTGTAATAAAATATACATAGCATAACATTTGCCATATCAATATTTTAAAATATTCATTTCAAGTACCATTAAGAATATTTATGTTGCCAGACATGGTAGCTCATGCCTGTAACCACAGCACTTTGGGAGGCCAAGGTGAATGGATCATTTGATGGATCAGGAGTTCGAGATCAGCCTGACAAACATGGTGAATCACTGCCTCTACTAAAAATACAAAAATTGACTGGGTATGGTGGGATGAACCTGTAGTCCCCGCTGCTAGGGAGGCTGAGGCAGGAGAATTGCTTTAACCAGGGAGATAGAGGTAGCAGTGAACTGAGATCATGCCAGCCTGAGCGACAAAGCCTGACTCCATCAAAAACAAAACAAAAAAGTATATTTACGTTATTGAACAATCATCAGCATTATACACCTTCAGAATATTTTCATCATCCAAAATACAAACTCTGTACCTATTTCACAATAACTTCCAATTTTCTTCTCCTCTTAGTTCATAGAACACTCTATTCTACCTTATGACTCTATGAATTTACCTATTCTCAGTACATCGTGTAAGTGGAATCATACAATAGTTACCTTTCTATATCTAGTTTTTGTTTGTTATTTAACATAATGATTTTAATGCTTATTCATGTTGTAATGTGTATCCGAATTCTATTTCATTTTAAGGCTGAATAATATTCCATGGTATGTATATACTATGTACTGTTTATCTATTTGTCCATTTATGAACGTTTGAATTGTCTCTACATTTTGGCTAATGTAAAAGATGCTGATATAAACATTGCTATATACCTGTTTATTGAAAGTCTTGCTTGTAATTATTTTGTGTATATTCTTCGAATTTTGAAATTATTTGATGACTATATATTGATTTTTTTTAAACCACCATATCTTTTTTGCCTAATAATTCTGGCTGAAATTTTGAATGCTATATTAAGTAAAAGTAGTGGAAGTAAATATCTCTCTTCCTTCTAATCTGAGGGAATAGATTTCAGAATTTTATTATTTAGTAGGATGTTAGCTATGGGTATTTAATACATATGTTTTGTTAGGTTGAAAACTTTCCATTCATTTCCAGTTTGTTGAGTGTTTTTATGATGGAAGATTATTAAATTTAACAAATGTTTTCTTCCACTTTCATTAAAATTATGATTATTTTTGCTTCATTTTGTGAATGTAATGTATCACATCTGTTCATTTTCAGTCTTGTATCACAGAGACAAATGTCACTTGACCAAAGTGCATTATTTTTTTGTGGGTAGCTCTTAAAATTGCTGGTATTTTGCTAAGAATTGTTGCACATATGTTTGTCAAAGATACTGACCTACAATTTTTCCTTTCTGTTTTGTCCTTGTGTAATTTTGATACCAGGGTAATAATATCCTTGTAAAATAAATTATGAAAAAAATTTTCTCCTTTAATTTTTTGAAATATTTTGAGGAGAATTGGCAATACTTCTTATTTGAAATTTGGTAAAATTTGAAAGTAAAGTCATTCTGTCTTAAATTTTGGTTTGTTGGTAGATATATCACCAAGTAAATACCATTACTTACTACTGGTCAGTTCAGATTTTCTGTTTCTTCCTGATTCAGTCTTGACAGGTTATATGTGTTCAGAAATCTATCCATTTCCTCAAGGCTTTCTAATTTGTGGGTGTATTGTTGTTCTTGATAGTCCTTGATGATCTTTTGTATTTCTCCACTATCAGTTGTAATTCTGTCTTTTAACTTAGGACTATATTTATTTGGGTCTTCTGTCCTATTTCCTTAACAAGTCTAGAAAGCTGTTTCTTAATTTTGTTTATTTTTTTAAATAACCTACTTTCCATGTAATTGTATATTTTTACAAATTCCTTTTGTTTTTTATTTATAATTTTATTCCATTGTGTTATGAGAAGGTATTTAGTATAATTTTATTTTTTCATTGTATTGAAACATGTTTTGTAGTATATGATTAAAATATGGTTTATCCTGATTAATTTTCCATGTGCAGATACAGAGAATGTGTATTATATAGCTGTTGAATGAAATGTTTTCTGAAGGTTGCTTAGGTCCACTGAGGCTAAGGTAGAATTTAAATTCAAAGTTTATTTTTAAATTTTCTGACTAAATAATCTGTATAATGCTGTTCATGGAGTGTTGAAGAACCCAACTATTATTTTATTGATATTTATCTCTCCTTTTAGAGGTAATAATATATAATTTATAGACTATGTACTCCAGTATTGGGTGAAAATAAGTTTAGAATTGTTACATCCTGTTGCTGAATTGATCCCTATATCTTTAAATGATTGCCTCTTTCATTGATTTTTAGTTTTCTTCTAACAGTGTGCTACTTTTGCTCACCTTTGATTTTCATTTGCATGTAATATATTTCTTCTTCCCTTTACTTCAATTCGTATTTGTTTATACAGGTCAAATGAGTTTGTTGATGGCTACATATTGTTGTGTCTTGGGTTTCTTTGTAATCTATATCCCAATATGCATTATTTAGTGGAAAGTTTAATCTGTTTACATTCAAGAATATTCCCGATTGATATGTGAGTGCTAATTTCTGTGATTTCATTAATTAATTTGTGGTGTTTTGTATGTCTTTTAGTTTTCTCTATATCTTTTTATTGTTTATCTTGTATTTGGTGATATTCTGTAATGGTGACATGTGAGAGTTTTCTATTTATCGTTTTTGTGTTTGCTCTACCAGTGGCTTCAATAATTTTTTGTGTTTTTATGATGGTCACTATCGTTTTTCAAAAATTATTTGCTTTCTTCTATAGAAAAATAATCATTTCTTACAGTCCCCATAGAGTAGAAAGACATTTCTTTATCCTTTTCTTGCCTGGAAAAAACTTTATTTTTCTTGTGTTTATAAATAATAATCTGTCTGAGCATAATATCTTTGTCTGGGAAGTTTTTATTTTTCTTTTGTCACTTAAAATATATCATACCTTTCTTTCCTGGCCTGTATGTTTTCTTGTGAGAAGTCTGCTTTTATTTTGGTGTAGGTTCTCTTATATGTGACTCTATCCTGTTTTTAGAATTATCTCTGTGTCTTAGACTTTTGACAGGTCGACTATAATATGTCATGGAAGAGATTTTTTTTTTTTGCATTGTACCTTCTTGGGAATCTCTAAGTGCCCTGTATCTGGATGTGTAAATTTCTTGCAAGACTTGAAAAGTATTGTTTCTATTTTGTTACATCTGTGTTCTGTCTTCTAGAACTCTGAAAATTTTAGTATTTGATTTTTTCTGATATCCTATAAATTACATATGCTTGGCTCATTCGTTATTCTTATTTATTTATTTATTTATTTGTCTGACTATATTATTTCAGAAGACTTTTCTTCACATTCTGGGATTATTTTTTCTTCTGCTTAATTTAGTGTATTGATGAACCTCTTAATTGCATTTTGAATTTTGTTCAATAAATTTTCTAGTTCCAAAAATTTCTGTTTTTTTTAAGACATCTATTTCTTTAGTAACTTTCTTATTCATTTCCTGAATTGTTCTTTGAATTTCCTTGTATGTTTTTCTATATTCTCTTACATCTCACTAAGCTTCTTTGGTATCATTATTTTGTATTTTTTTGAGATTTTATAAATTCTATTTCACTGTGATCTGTTGACGAAAAACTTTTGTGTAACTTTGAGTGTGTCATATTTCCTTGGTTTAAATGTTTCTTGTATATTTACATTGATATCTACACACCTGGTGTAACAGTCACTATTCCAAATTTTTGAATTTGCTTTTATAGGGGAGGACTGCTTTTGAAAATGTATTTATGACATCGATTTGGTAATAGTAAACAGTATCAGTGGTTTCCATGATTTCCCCATTGGCTTAAGTTGTGATTGTTAGTGGAGGCTGTGGCAAAAATTTTCTGGCAATTGGAATGCTTGTTGGGCAAGTCTTCTGTCTCTAATGGTGATAACAGTGGGCTGAGTGTTACTGTCCTTAAGCTTCAGAGTAGTATATGCTAGCACCAGTGTTAATGGGTTCTGGCATGCTGATTATTGGGCCTTTAGATGGCTAGCTTTGTTGGTGAGAATGTCAGTTGTTGGCCAGTTCTTGGGCCTGCAGGTGGTGCATGCTAGTGGTTGCCAGTTATGTTGGTAGTAGTGCAATAGTAGGTTTAGTAGTACAAGCCACAGAAGCGTCAATGTATCAAGAGTTGTGGAAGAGTTTGGGCAATTCTGATACCTGCAGAGTGTGATTGGGCAATGGGAGGTGGGTATTTTCAGATTAGGTAATTCTACCCTTAGACTTCATATTGGTACTTGCATATATTGGCTGAGGTAGGCATAAGCAAGGTAATCCTCAAACCCCAGAGGATTATCTGGCATAAGCAAGGTAATCAATCCCAGGCTAGGGTAGCAGCAGACATGCTGTGAACCTACTCCTGAGGAGGTCAGGGTTACTTGCAAAGGTAGAAAATATGGGCAAGTGGCTGGAGAGTGCATGCTTAACCTGAACCTCAACCCACCATCGGCTAACAATGGAGGCAGTTGCAAGCAGTAGCATTTTTCATGGGAGGCATAAAAATGCATACCCACCCCTTTGTTTAGGGAGGCAGGGTCACTACCAGTGGTTCCTGCCTCTGCCATGGTGGTGGTGGTTGTGAACAGTGAATGTCAATCAAGCTCCAGGGATGTGGTGATGGGGGGTCTTTTAATCTTCAGGCCATAAAGTATTTTGGTGGAGACTGGGCTCTCAATATTACATTATAATGCAGCTGCTTATGACTCAAGAGTTTGTGGGACTCAGGGTGAGCCATTTTTGTGAACTATAGCATATTATTGGATTCTACTTATTAAAACTACTTTGTCAATCTATGCCTTACAATGGAAGAGTTCAATTTATTTATATATAAAGTAATTACTGGAGGTGAGGCAAGATGACAGAATAGAAGCCTCTATCAATCATCTCCCCAACAAGGACACCAATTTAACAATTATCTACATAATAAAAGCACCCTTATAAGAACTAAAAGTCAGGTGAGCACTCACAGTATCTGGTTTTAAGTTCATATCTCTAAAAGTGGCACAAAGAAAGTATTAAGAACAGTCTCAAATCACCAAATTCCCCCTGCTCCACTCCTCGACAGAAGTGTTTTGTTGTGGAGAGCATTTCTGTGTGTTGACAGACAGAGACCATAGCAATCAAGAGGCATTGAACTCAGCTTTGTCCTGTAAAAGGGGAAAAGATAACCAGATCAAACTCAGTTGACCCCAACCACAGAAGAAACACTTAAATTAACCCTAGCCCTTTCTGATAATCCCAGGAGGGGAAATTTGAGTTATAAAATTAATTTTGTTATTTACACAGTAGTCACTCAGGAGCAGGTTGTTCTATTTCCCAGTAGTTGTGCAATTTTGAGTGAGTTTCTTAATCCTGAGTTCTAATTTGATTGCACTGTGGTCTGAGAGGCTGTTTGTTATGATTTCTGTTCTTTTGCCTTTGCTGAGGAGTGTTCTACTTCCAATCATGTGGTAGATTTTAGAATAAGTGCTATGTGGCACTGAGAAGAATGTATATTCTGTTGATTTGGGGTGGAGAGTTCTGTAAATGTCTATTAGGTCCACTTGGTGCAAAGCTGAGTTCAAGTTCTGAATATCCTTGTTAATTTTATGTCTCGTTGATCTAATATTGACAATGGGGTTTTAAAGTCTCCCACTATTGTTGTGTGGGAGTCTAAATCTCTAATGTTATTATTAATAATTAGAAACTTACACCTGTCACAGCTTTATTTATGGTATTTTTTTCTCTTCCTTCTTTTCTTCCTTTGTGTTTTCCTTTTAGTGAAGGAAATTTTCTCTGATGGTGGAATGTAATTTTTTGTTTTTAATTTTTGTGTATATTTTGCATGATCTCAAAAAAAGCGTTACTATAACGCTTGCACATTCTACCTTATAATCAATTATTTTAAACTAATGACAACTTAAAACTGATTGCATAAACAAATACACATGCAAAAAGAAAATTAACATGAACTCTATATTTTATCTTTATCCCTCAATTTTTAACTTTTGTTACCCATTCAAAAGCCAACTTTTGCTTTTATTGATTTTTGTATGTGTTTTGGGGTTTCAATTTCATTTATTTCCAGTCTGGTGTGAGTTATTTCTGTTTTTTGCTGCTAATGTTGAAAATAGTTCCTGTTTCTTTAGTTCCTCTGGTTTGATGTTAGGTTGTTAACTTGAAATCATTCTAATTTTTGAAATAGGTATTGTATTTAGGGCTTTAAATCATTTTAACACAGTTTTGTTTGTTGGTTGGTTAATTTGCTGCATTACGGTGATTAGAGTATCTTATGTCTCTGTTTTCATTTTCTTATTTCAGCTATACATTTTCTGTTTACACAAAAGTCATTCAAAAGCAAATTGCTTAATTTTTATGTAATTGTACGATTTTCAGAAATCTTATTGGTAATAATTTCTATTTTTAATCTACTGTGGTCTGGGAATAGTTGGAATGATTGGAATGTTTTAAATTTTTGAGTCTTGCTTTGTGGCTAACAATATGGTCGTTAATAGAATATGTTCCATGTGCAGATGAGAAAACTGTGTAATCTATGTCTGATGGGTGGAATTCTCTATAGATGTCTGTTAGGTCTAATTAATCAAGTGTCATATTTAAGTACAAAAGTTCTTTGTTATTTTTCTTCCTCAATAATATACCTAATGATGTCACTGGGAGTTGAAGTTCCTCACTATTATTTTTGGCTGCCTAAGAGTTTTTGTGTGTCTAGAAGTACTTTTTTTCTGAATCTGGGTGTTGTAACACTGAGTGTGTATATATTTAGAATAATTAACTCTTCTTGTTGAATTTAACACTTTGATTTAATTCATCGTTGTTGGTTTAAAGTCTGTTTTATCTGATATAAGAATGGAAAGTTCTGCTTGTTTTCATTTTCTGTCTGTGTTATATATCTTTCTCTAGCCAGTTGAATGGGTCTCTTGAAGACAGCAGATAAATAGGTCTCTCATTTAATCCAATTTGCCCCATTGTGCCTTTTAAGTTTGACCTTTAGACCATTTCCATTCAAGATTAATATTTACATGTAAAGGTTTGATCCTCTCATGATGTTGTTTTCTGGTTTGTAATCATAACTGTAATTGCTTTACAATGTCTGTGGGCTATGTACTAAAGTGTATTTCTGTGGCAACTCTTGTCATTCTTTCAGTTTTATATTTAGAGCTCCCTTAAGGTTCTCTTGTAAGGTTTGTTTAATTATAGCAAATTCCCTTATCCCTTGCATATCTAGGGAAGTTATTTATTCTTTGCTTATGAAGCTTAGTTTGCCAGAATCAAAATTTCTTAATTGAAATTTATTTTCTGCAATAGAAAAAAAATTCTTTTTTGTTTTTATCAGAATCCTTGAAACCAGGAGCTAACAGGGACTTTTACTTATGCCAAGAAGACTTCTATTAGCCTGATGAGGTTCTCTTTATGTGTTATATGAAATTCTTCTCTAGTTACCTTCAAACATTTCTCTATAGTATTGGCCTTGAACAGTATTGTGACTCTACATTTTTTTTTATGTTTGTTTAGCGTAGTGTCTCACAGGTGTTTTGTAGAATTTTTGCATCTGAATGTCTACCTCTTTATCAAGATTTAAAAAATTAATAAATTATTTCCTCAAATATGTGTTGTTTATTTTTTCTCTTTCTTGCTTTGGAATGTTAATAATTCAGAGATTTGGTTGATTTACCTAACCCTGTATTTCTCAAAAATTTTGTTCATTGTTTTAATTTTTTTTCATGTTGGTCTGACTGGTTTAGGTTAAAACTCAGTCTTCATGATTTGAAATTATTTCTTCTGCTTGGTTTAATCTATTGATGAATCTTTCATTTGAATTGTAAATTATTTAAGAGTTTTTCTAATCCAAATGCTCTGGTAAATTTCTTTTTAAGATGTTTATCTCTTCCTACATTTCCTGGATTACAGCAAAAGTTTGTGCTGATTTTCAACCTCGTCTTCCATCTTGTTTAGCTCCGCTGCAACCCAGGCTTTGAATTCTTGATCTATCATGTATGAATTTTTATTTTGATTAGGGTCCATTTTGGAGATCTAGGTAATCCCTTGGAGTTGTCACTATATTAAGATGTTTTATCAATGAAGATGAGGAAAAACCAGTCCAAAAAGGCTGAACATTTCAAAAAACAGAAATTCAAAAATTTTAAAAAACAGTTCTTTTGCAAAGAATCACAACTCCATACCAGTAAGGGAATAAAACTGGATGGAGCATGAGTTTAACAATTGACAGAAGTAGTCTTCAGAAGGTGGGCAATAACAAACTCTTCTGAGCTAAAGGAGCATGTTCTAACCCTATTCAAAGAACCTAAGAACTTTAAAAAAAGGTTATAGGAATTGCTAACTAAAACAACCAGTTTAGATAAGAAAATAAATAAACCGATAAAGCTGAAAAAAACAGAGTGAGAACTTTGTGAAGCATACACAAGTATCAATAGCTGAATTGAGTGAGCAGAAGAAAAGATATCAGAGATTGAAGATTATCTTAATGAAATAAACCGTGAAGACATGATTAGAGAAAAAAGAATGAAAAATAATGAACAAAGCGTCCAAGAATTATAGGACTATGTAAAAAGACCAAATCTAAGATTGACTTGTGTTCCTGAAAGTGACAAGGAGAATGGGACAAGTTGAAATACACTCTTCAGGATATTATCCAGGAAAACGTCTCTAACCTAGCAGGATAGTCCAGCATTCAAATTCAGGAAATAGAAAGAACATCACAAAGATATTCCTCAAGAAGAGCAACCCCAAGACACATAATTGTCAGATTCACCAAGGGTGAAATGAAGGAAAAAATGTTAAGGACAGCCAGAGAGAAAGGTCAGGTTCCCACAAAGGGAAGCCCATTAGACTAATAGCAAATCTCTATGCAGAAACCCTACAAGCCAGAAGAGAGTTTGGACCAATATTCAACATTTTTAAAGTAAAGAGTTTTCAACCCAGAATTTCATATCTAGCCAAACTAAACCTCATAGGTGAAGGAGAAATAAAATCCTTTACAGACAAGCAAATGCTGAAAGATAGTGTCACCACCAGGCATCCCTTACAAGAGCTACTGAAAGACATACTAAATATAGGGGTTAAAAAAAAAACAGCAGTACCAACCACTGCAAACACATACAAAATGGTAAAGACCACTGATGTTATGAAGAGACTGCATCAACTAATGGGCAAACAACAAGCTAGCATCATAATAACAGGATCAAATTCACATATAACAATATTAACCTTAAATGTAAACAAGCTAAATGCCCCAATTAAAAGACACAGAGTGACAAATTGGATAAAGAGTCAAGACCATTTGGTGTGCTGCATTCGGGAGACCCATTTCACGTGCAAAGACACACAAAGGCTCAAAATAAAAGGATGGAGGAATATTTACCATGCAAATGGAAAGCAAAAAAAAAAAAAACTCAAGGGCTGCATTCTAGTCTCTGATAAAACAGACTTTAATCAACAAAGATCAAAAAAAGATGAAGAAGAGCATTACATAATAGTAAAGGGATCAATTCAACAAGGAAAGCTAACTATCCTAAATATATATACATCCAATACAGGGACACCCCAATTCACAGAGCAAATTCTTAGTGACCTACAAACCACAATGTGATACAATCTCATGCCAGTTAGAATGACGATCATAAAAAATCAGGAAACAACAGATGCTGGAGAGGATGTGGAAAAAAATTTTTACACTGTTGGTGGGAGTGTAAATTAGTTCAAAAATTGTGGAAGATGTTGTGGCAATTCCTCAAGGATCTAGAACCAGAAATACCATTTGATATAGCAATCCTATTACTGGATATATGCCCAAAGGATTATCAGTCATTCTACAATAAAGACACATGCATGTGTATGTTTACTGCAGCACCATTCACAGTAGCAAAGACTTGGAACCAACCCAAATGCTCATCAATGATAGACTAGATAAAGAAAATATAGCACAAATACACCATGGAATACAACACAGCCATAAAAAAGGATGAGTTCTTGTCCTTTGTGGGAACATGGATGAAGCTGGAAACCATCATTCTCAGCAGACTACCAGGAACAGAAAACCAAACACCACATGTTCTCACTCATAAGTGGGAGTTGAACAATAAGAACACATGGACACAGCTAGGGAATCATCATACACCAGGGCGGGTTGGGGGATGGGAGGCTATGAGAGGGATAGCATTAGGAGAAATATCTAAGGTAGATGACTGTTTGACGGGTGCAGCAAACCACCATGGCACGTATATACCTATGTAACAAACCTGCTCATTCTGCACATGTATCCCAGAACTTAAAATATTATCATTATTTTTCTTTTTTTGTTATTGTACTTTTGGTCTGGGGTACATGTACAAATCATGCAGGATTGTTACATAATACACATGTGGCAATGTGGTTTGCTGCCTCCATCACCCTGTCACCTACATCTGGCATTTCTCCCCATGTTATTCCTCCCCATCCTCCCCAACCGCTGGCTGCCCCCACTGTGTTTTCATAATTCAACCCCCAACTGTGAGTGAGAATATGCGATGTTTCATTTTCTGTTCTGTGTCAGTTTGCTGAGAATTATGGTTTCCAGATTCATCCATGTCCCTACAAAGGACACGAACTCATCATTTTTTATGGCTGTGTATATGTATGGTGTATATGGTGTATATGTATCCATGGTGTATATGTATCACATTTTCCTTCTCCAGTCTATCATTGATGGGCGTTTGGGTTGGATTCAGGTCTTTGCTATTGTAAAAAGTGCCACTATGAACATACGTGTGCATGTGTCTTTATAATAGAATGATTAATACTCCTTTGCGTATATACCCAGTAAAGTACTACTTAAAAAAATGATGTTTTGTGATTCCAGAATTCTTGCACTGGTTCCTGCTCATCTGGACATGCCAGAATTTGTAATTCTCACATGTATTTTCTCTATTATTTATGATATTTTGGCTTTATTTTCTCTTCTTTCTTCCATTCCGAGATTATGTGACTGTAATGTTGGGTAGAGAATTCTGTCTCTGCTTCTATAAGGCTAAACATTTTTGTTGAGATCTTTTATGTTGCTCTAAAGTCTCCACCTACAAGCCAGTATGTGGCCCTTACAGGTATGAGCTGGCAGCAGTGAATATGGGTGAATATATACTTGATCTTTGTTCACTGAGAGAATCTCTGTGTTATTTCAGGCAACAAGCAAATTTTTGGAGTGTGTAGTGGCTGTTGCTGTCAATTAATGCTGCGTATAGCTGTAGCTGCTGGGAGATGGTGGAATATAGTCTTTTAACATGCCTCAGCCATTTGAGAATATCGAAATAGTACAAAATATCAACTCTATGAACTTTAGTTCAAAAATATATTGGGAATTTCTCAGGGTCATGATGAATGACCCAGATCTCAGTGAGGATACCATGGGGCAATAGACCTTGTGACAACTTCTGACTGATGAAACTGAGTGAAGACCCAAAATGTGTGAGAGACAGAAAGCTTCTTCCTGTGACTTACTTTTTCGCAGGCCAAAGAAGAGCACTTGGTTTCTAAAGCCATAGAGCTAATTTCTGAAAAGTCTTTGAGATGCTAGGAGCAAAAACCACTGGAAATAGTTGCAGAAATTTTCCCAGATCTGAGATGGAGAGTACAACACTATTGTAATTTTGGTACATACAAAGTAAGTTATTTGATGACCAAGTGGTGTGTCCACAAAGGGATTTTAATATTAGGCCAGAAAATGCTTGCTCTAGAGTAGGATTGGCACCTCCATAGACAAAATTGCAGAAAACTCCACACATGTGAGTCCTGGAACTGTGCTCTCACTCTTCATAGAATTGTGGTGAGAAGAGAGCTGCTACAACATTTATTCCTGGACATTGAGACTTGCAGCCTGGGCTGGATTGGTAACCTAGAACTAGTCTGCATGTATTACTGCTGGGTACCTCAGCCTGTTCCCCAGAGATCGTGGGGCAGTTTCAATCTAACAAGTTAATTGCTAGAAAGTAAAAATAAAATGAAAGTAAAAATTTTAGTAATATTTAAACAAGACTCAGAATAACATACTAGAATATTGAAAATGTCCCAAAGGTAATAAATACTACTTAGCATGTAAAAAAATAATAAAATCTCAAAATCCAAAATGAAAAAAATATAGTAATACACTAATAAAAACTTTTGAAGATATTGGGCTTATTGTACAAGGTTTTTAAAGCAGTTGTTATAATCATACTATAAGGGTATGAGAAAACACACTTAACAAACTGAAATGACAGAAAATCCTAGCAAAGATACAGTAACTATAAAAACACATAAATATAGGCTGGGCATAGTGGCTCACACCTGTAATCCCAGCACTCTGAGAGGCTGAGGCAGGGAGAAAACTTGAGCCCAGGAGTTTGAGACTAGCATGGGCATCATGACAATTCCCCATTTTTATGAAAAATGCAAAAATTAGTCCAGTATGGTGGCATGCACCTATAGTTCCAGGTACTTGGCAGGCTGAAGTGGGAGGATCACTTGAACTTGGGAGGAGGAGGTTGCAATAATCCATGATCATGTCACTAAACTCCAGCCTGGGTGACAGAGTAACAACTTGTCTCAATAAAAAAAAGAAAAACACAAATAAAAGTTTCTGAGCTAAGAATACAATAACCAAAGTAAAAATGCAGTGGGTGCACTAAGATAATAAAAAAAAATAACATCAGTGTTTGTGGAATTCAGCATAGAAATGTGAAGAAGAAAATGTAAGTTGTAAATAAATACATTAGAAAACAAGAATGGTCTCAAATTAATTTGTTTTCACCTTACAAAACTAAAAAAGTAAAATAAAAATTAACCCAAATACCCAAATCTAGTAATAATCTATAAGAAAGTGACATAAGAATAGAAGGCAATGAAAATGAATACAGAGAAATGCAAAATATCAATGAAGCAAAGCACTGGTTATATGAGAAAAGATCAATGAAATGAATAAGTGTCTGGAAATATTGATGAAGAAAAGAACCAAAGGCACAGATTATTACTATTAGACATACAAGAATGACTAACACTAAAGACTACTCACTTATTTTAAAAATTACAGTAAAATAATAAAAATAACACAATTTACAAAAATACTGTAACATGTAGAATAGACCAATATCTTGAAATTCATTAATATTAAAAAAGTAGAAAGTATTAATAGTTTTCAATCAAATAAATTAAATGGGTGTTTAAATGTTACCAGGAAAACTAATCTCCAGTCCAATGTAGCTTTACTAAAATTTTACATAAAAGGCTTAAGGGACCCCACAAATGATATATCCAAGAATCTTCAACAAAATACTAGTAAACAGTATCCAGTAGAACATCAAAAAATTAATTTAACATGACTAAATTAGCTTTATTCTTTAGATACAAGTCTGGTTCAACATATGCAAATTAATAAATGTGATGTACTATGTAAATAAATTTTAAAGCAAAAACCATATGATTGTATTCAAATATGCAGAAATAAAGCTTTCAATGAAATTTATCATCTTTTTTGATGAAAACTCTCAATAGACTAGGCATTGAATGAACATACCTTGAAATAATAAGATCTGTCTATGACAAACCCACGGTCAATATCAAGTAACAGTATTTAGTAATTTGGTGAAAAGTTGAAACTATTCTTCTTGAGAATTGGGAAATGACAGGATGCCAACTGTCCCCACTTCTACTCAACATTATAATGGAGGTTCTAGTCTGAGCAATGAGGCAAGATAGATAAATAAAAGGCATCATTATAGGAAAAGAATAAGCCAAATATCTCTCTGATGATGATATAATTCTAAACCTAGAATATCTTAAAGGCTCCACCAAAAGGCTACTAGATATGATAAACAACTTTGGCATAGGTTTAGGATACAAAATAACTGTACAAAAATCACAGCATTTCTGTACACCAAAACATGTAAGCCAATAGCCAAATCAAAACACAATTTCCTTCCTTCACAATAGCCATAAAAGGGGAAAAACAAACAACAACAAAAAACCTAGGAGTACAGCTAATCAGGGAGGCACAAATTTTCTGCAATAATAATTATTGACCACTGCTGAAATAAAATGGGGATTATACAAAAAGTCCATGCTAACTGATAGGAAAAATCTATATTGTTAAAATGGCCATGCTGCCAAATACATTTGACAATTTTGGTGCTATTTCTTTCAAACTACCAAAGACATTTTTCACAGAATTGAAAAAAACTTCTAAAATTCATAATGAACTGAAAAAAGTGCCTAAATAGCCAAATCAATCCCATTCAAAATAGTCTTCCTACTTGAATTCAAACTATACTGTAAGGTTACCATAAACAAAATAGCATGGCACTGGTAGAAAAACACACATAGATGAATGAAACAGAATAGAGAACCCAGAAATAAAGTCACCTGTACAATCATCTATCTTTAACAAAGTTGACAAAATTAAGCAATGGGGAAAGAATTCTAAATTCAATAAATGACACTGACATAACTGACTAGTCATATGCTGAATATAAAAACTGGACCCCGTTATTGATAGATTAAAAGCTTTAAAATATAAAATGTAAAGCTATAGAATCCCTTAAAGATAACCTACGAAATATCATTCTGGAAATAGAACCTATAAAACATGTCATGAATAAGGCTCTGAAAGCAATTATGACAAAACCAAAAATTAACAACTGAGACCTAACCTAATTAAATGAAAGAGATTCTGAAAAAAAAATTGTCAACAGTGTAAATGGAAAACCTATAGAATGAAAGAAAATATTTGCAAACTATGCATCCAACAAAGCTCTAATATTCAGAATCTATAAGAAACATAAGCAAATTAACAAACAAAAATGAACAATAGCATTAAAAACAGGCAAAGTTAATAAACAGACACTTCTCAAGGGAAGACATAAACATGACCAAAAAGCATGTGAAAAAATGGTCATCGCTAATCGTTAAAGAAAAGCAGATCAAAACTACAATAAGATACCATCTCACACCAATCAGAATGGCTCTGACTGAAAAGTGAAAAGAAAACCCAGATTCTGACAATGCTGTATAGACAGGGGAATGCTTAGGTACTGCTGGTGGCAGTGCTAATTATTTCAGCCATGGTTGAAAGCAGTTTGGAGATTTCTTAAATAAGTCATAACAAAACCACCATTCACTACAGCAATACCCAGTAATGTGTTACTGGGTATTTACCCCTAAGAATATAAACCATTCTGTCAGTGATATGGTTTGTTCTGTGTCCCAACCCAAATGTCATGTTAAATTGTAATTTCCAGTGTTGGAGTTGGGGTCTGGTGGGAGGTGACTGGATCATGGAGGTAGTGATCTTGGGCATTAAACACATACCCCCTATTGCTCTCTTCTGTTAGAGTTCTCACAAGATCTTGTTGTTCGAAGATGTGTAGCATCTCCCCTATGACTGTCTCTCTGTCTCCTGCCTACCATGTGAAGACATGCTTGCTTCCCCTATATCTTCTGCTTTGATTGTGTTTCCTGAGACCTCCCCAGCCATGCCTCCTGTACAGCCTGAGGAACTGTGAGTCAATTAAACCTCTTTTCTTAAAAAAATCACCCAGTTTCAGGTAGTCTTTTATATCAATGTGAGAATAGACTAATATATGCACCCAGAAAGACATGCATATATGTGTTTATTAGAGCACCATTCACAATAGGAAAGTCATGGAACCCACATAAATGCACATTAATGTGAATATGGTAAAGAAAATATGGTACATATGCACCATGAATACAACGAAAACTGAAAAAAAGAAAGCAAGCATGTCCTTTGCAACAACATGAATAGAGATGGAGACTATTATGGTCAGTGAACTAACACAGAAACAGAAAGCAAAATATTGCATATTATCACTTACAAGTAGCAGGTAAATGTTGAGTGTAGATAACTATTTTTTAAAAAAGGAGCAATAGAAAACAGGGCCTAGTTGATGGTGGAGGGTTGCAGGAGAGTGAAGAATGACAAACTACTTATCAGTTACTCTTGTTATTACCTACGTGACAAAATAATCTGGACACCAAATATCTAAGACTTGTTGTTTACCCAGGCAAAAAAGCTGCACTTGTAGCCATCAACCTAAAATTAAAAAAGGAAAAAACATATAAACCACAAAACCAAATAGATACCATGGTTCTGACTTCTGATTTCTAGACTTACCTTTATCTAAAACAGTTAAAGATGATCTCCTTTTTAGTTGAATGAAAACACTAAAATTAAGTTAAATAATGAAAAATAAACATTGTTACTTTGCATTGTTAGCTTTAAGTTTGCAGAACTACTGGAAATTATTGTCAGTTTTCATCTGCCAACTCAAATCTTGAATTTAATATCAGCATCATCATATTTATTTTGTAAAGCATATACATTATGAAGTAATATTACTTCAAATAAGAATTATTGATATTCATTTCCTTTGCTTGAAGAAAACATATGATGAAGACATACACTTTTTAAAGAAGAAAATTATATACGACTAGAGTCTGGTAAAGTCAACTCTTAATTATAAGTATGGTAATATATTTTGCATAGAAAATGGAAGCTACCTGAATACTGTGCCTCTAGGCAGCATTTTGTGATTAGATTGTGATTCTCTGTATTTCTTTATAGTTTAGAAAAATCTCTGTTGCATTAGTTTTCTCCCTACAGTCCCTTTTAACTAATTCTGAAAAAACTCAGTTCTCCCTTGAGAAAGTACTGATTTTGTAGCATTATTTTTGAATAATATTACTAATGCAAACCATGGGAGAGGCCATTAGGTAATTGCTGGGGTTCATTAAATGATGTTCAGAGTGGAGGAGATAAAATTCTGTTTGTAATGCATCAGAGACTCTCATCTTCTCCTGTATTGGAATTATTTGACTATTCATATCTGAAAACCAATATCTAGATTTGAAAATAATTTTTGTAAAAATGCTTTGGGTTGATTTGGCTCTTAATTGAGCACAAACTTCTTTTCAAGGTGTCTTACAAAGACTGTCAAGGTAAGGAAAGACTCATTTTCCATTTGTAAAAAGTTATTTATCTCATTCATGTTTCAATATTACAATGACTGGATTTGGCAATGGATAAGGTTTCATTTCAGATATAATCAGGGATGAAGCATTTATGAGCATACCACTTTAATTCTCCTTAATATGATATATTAATTATAATTGATCTAAGATGTTCCCTTCCAAACCAATGAAAATATTTTAGAGAAAAGTGGAATGGATGTAATCAAGTTAGTAATGGGATTGCTAACTTGGCCAAAACCCACCAGAAAAGAATCAAAAGCAAGATGAGTCTTCAGTAAAAGAAAAGGATGAATAAATGAAAGGCTAAAAAATGTGTTTTTGGAAAGAGAAGCAGGATCATAAAAAACTTAACTAATGGGTCAGAAAGAGTTCCAAATGTCCTGAGGTCTCTTAAGAAGACAGAAAGTTAACCCTCTGAACTAGTAATATGTAATGATCTGAACAATTTTGAATCTACCTATCAATTAATAGATCAATTATGATCTATTTAAGAACTTTTCTACTAGACTGTGAATTCTGTGGGAGAAGGGAGACTGCTTTGGCCAGCACTAACCTGGCCAAAGTATATGTTCAATAGGTAATAACTGCATTAATCAACTAAAATCATTATAATTTAAAAAAATGTACATAATGTATTTCAGTACTGTCAGCAAGGTGTTAGGCCTTCTCAATGTAATTCCAATCCTAACTTTCCTACTTATATACAGCTTACTTCAATACAAACAGTACAGTACTTTGCTAAAGTCAAGTTTGTTCTGTAGAGCTATCTCATTATTATTTTATGTAAGCCCTTTCATCCCAAAGATTATTGTCCCCTTAAAATAACAATAATAGGCCAGGTGCGGTGGCTCAAGCCTGTAATCCCAGAACTTTGGGAGGCCGAGGCGGGTGGATCACGAGGTCAAAAGATTGAGACCATCCAGATCAACATGGTGAAACCCCGTCTCTACTAAAGATACAAAAAATTAGCTGGGCATGGTGGTGCGTGCCTGTAATCCCAGCTACTTGGGAGGCTGAGGCAGGAGCATTGCCTGAACCCAGGAGGTGGAGGTTGCAGTGAGCCGAGATTGCGCCAACCTGGGTAACAAGAGCAAAACTTCGTCTCAAAAAATAATAATAATAATAATGACACCTATAGTTATGACACAAATAAAACAAAACTTCTAGCTCTCATATGGTGCTAGAAAATCTTCTAGAAAATTTCAACACATTAACACATACAATTCTCACAAAAACTTTATGATATGATTGTATCATTACCTTCATTTTATAAATGAGGCACAGAGAAGTTAGGTAACATTGTGACAATTACATACATTTCAAATAGCATGAAATAAACATGTCTCATTTTTCTGTACTGACAATGTTAAACCCATTCCCTACACTCTTAGAAAATAGTGAGCAAATTGACACAAGAACAGAAAAGGAAACACCGTATATACTCACTCATAGGCGGGTGATGAACAATGGGAACACATGGACATAGGGAAGGGAGCACCACACACTGAGATCTATTGGGGGAAATAGGGGAGGGACAGTGGGGGGGGGGAGCAGGGGAGGGATGGCATGGGGAGAAATGCCAAATATGGGTGAGGGGGCAGAAGGCAGCAAAACACACTGCCACGTGTGTACCTATGCAACTATCTTGCATGTTCTGCACATGTACCCCAAAACCTAAAATGCAATATAAATTAAAAAAAAAAAAGAAAATAGTGATGGTTAGGACAGCTGATCACACTTTTGTTCTGGAAAATGGTTTGTTAAAAATAAGCAGTCATCTTTACCTAACTTAGATAAGACTCATGGATACTCCCCGTTTTTACCTGTGATTAGATACCAATCTTCCAAATTACACTTCTTATAAATAATTAGTTGAACTACTTGTCCCCACTGATTAGTTCAAACAAATTACTTGTTAATGAAATTTTATTTTTTTAATATATTTGATTGCATTTTGGATTTTGGAGTACATATGACGAACTTGTAAGATTGTTGCATAAGTACACACATGGCAGTGTGGTTTGCTGCCTTCCTCCCCATCACCTATATCTGGCATTTCTCCCCATGTTATCCCTCCCCAACTCCCCCCCGGTTGCCCTCCCCTAGCTCCCCACCCACAGACCCCAGTGTGTGATGCTCCCCTCCCTGGGTCCATGTGTTCTCATTTTTCAACACCCATTTATGAGTGAGAACATGCAGTGTTTGATTTTCTGTTTCTGTGTCAGTTTGCTGAGAATGATGGTTTCCAGGTTCATCCATGTCCCTACAAAGGACAAAAACTCATTGTTTGTTATGGCTCTATAGTATTCCACTGTGTATATGTGCCACATTTTCCCTGTCCAGTCTATGATCGATGAGCATTTGGGTTGGTTCCAATTCTTTGCTATTGTAAACAGTGCTGCAGTGAATATTCGTGTGCATGTGTCCTTATAATAGAACGATTTACAATCCTTTGGATATATATCCAGTAATGAAACTTTAGATAAAATTTTTTCCTTCTCCCAAGGCCTTGAACTTTGAACCCTGCTCAGCCTTAGCCAGCATTCAACATCCTCCTTAATGTCCGCTCCCTAGAAAAGGCTGACTTCCGGATGAAACTTCTGATCTTTCTTATCATTTCTTCTCAACATTTTCATCTCATACATACAACTACTGCTTTCAAAACCCATTTTATTTTACACTTGTTTACTCCTTCGAATAAAATAAAAATCCTTTACTATCTAAATTTGAGATACTTGCAGATCTTTCAGTCAGATTGTTCACGCTATTGCTAACAGTTCCTCATCTCTGTATTGCAATAATGTACCATTGCAATAATCCTTTTGAATAGTATCTCTACACAACAGTATCTAGTGTGTAACAGATTATTAACACATACAAATTTAAATTTTAGTAAAAGTAAGCAATATCTAAATGCTTTTGCTATACATGTCTTTTTCAATTTATTTTTATTGTACATAACAAAACAAAAATTAGAAAAAAAATCAGAAGAAATTGAACCTGTGTTTTTCTAGTTTGCCAAATCACAGTCATATTCTTTCTTTAAGAATTCTTAAAATACTCCAAGATTTTTAGACAAATTTTGAATCTTCCTGCCATTAAAATGGCAGGAAATAAATTACACTTTGTCTTACACAATAGTTATATGTGAACATGTTTTTTGTTCCTGATTATACCAAAAGTTTTGAGAGAGTAAGATAAGTGCCTCTGTCATTTTGGGATAAGAATCCATGTTGCTTACTATATAGTAGAGAATGTCTACTGTCACACTAACTGAGTTCAACAACAATAATGGGTGATATTCTCAAGCTGCATAAATAACTGAGAAGAGATACATCTTGACTTTAAGGTTAATTGTTTTTAAGTTGATTTGATATTCAATAACATTAGAACATCTGAATAATCTGTAAAGTTTGATGTAAATCAAATTTTATAAATTTTTATTACTACATTGTCATTTCTTGGAGGGCAAGTTACAAGGTAGGATCTTTATATCCTGTCTCACAATGTAAAGCACCTAATAAAATGATTGTCATTAAAATGCCCAAGAAATATTCAGTAGAGAGAACAGCAGTCATTTGTTAATGTGTTCACCATCTTTCACTTCTTATAAAAGCAGCAATCATTAAAAAATCTGGAGACAACAGATGCTGGACAGGATGTGGAGAAATAGGAACACTTTACGCTGCTGGTGGGAGTGTAAATTAGTTCAACCATTGTGGAAGACAGTGTGGCGATTCCTCAAGGACTTAGAAATAGAAATTCCATTTGACCCAGCAATCCCATTACTGGGTATATGTCCAAAGGGCTATAAATCGTTCTACTGTAAGGACACATGCACACGAATGTTCAATGCAGCACTCTTTACAATAGCAAAGACCCAGAACCAACCCAAATGCCCATCCATGATAGACTGGACTGGGAAAATGTGGCACATATACACCATGGAATATTATGCAGCAATCAAAAAGGATGAGTTTGTGTCCTTTGTAGGGACATGGATGAATCTGGAGAACATCATTCTCAGCAAACTGACACAAGAACAGAAAATGAAATACCGCATATTCTCGCTCATGGGCGGGTGATGAACAATGAGAACACATGGACACAGGGAAGGGAGTACTACACACTGAGGTCTATTGGGGGGAATAGGGGAGGGACAGCGGGGCAGGGGTAGCTGGGGAGGGATAGCATGGGGAGAAATGCCAAATGTGGGTGAAGGGGTGGAAGGCAGCAAAACACACTGCCACGTGTGTACCTATGCAACTATCTTGCATGTTCTGCACATGTACCCCAAAACCTAAAACGCAATTAAAAAAAAAAACAAAATAAAAAAATAAAAGCAGCAACCGTTTCCCCACCCAATATCTTACTTAGATTTTTTTCTTTTTAAATTTGTGACTCAAAATGATTATTTTACTACAGATAATCTATAGTTATTTTACTACAGATTCTCTTTTTATAACCATAATTACTAGTCCAAAAAGGCATACGACCTTAGCTATGCTAAACATATTGGTTCTATAGAAATTTTCAAAATGGAGCTAATTTGGGTTAGATTACCATTATTTCCAATTAGGGTTCCTGGCCAATACTAGAACATGCTGTATAATCCACTGAAATGTCCATGTTATATACATTGAAATTTTGATTTATATACGTAACTTTCAAAAACACAATATATACTTTTCTGCACATTGTAGTAAGTTGCTTTTATTACAATGTGGTTAAGATACAGTACTCCATTTGGATGTTTGGTCAAAACTGATAACATCAGATTCTGTAGTTTCAGTTATAGGTAAACTAACATGATATTAATTGCAAATGGTTCCACAATTTTGATTCTTCTAATATCCTTTCTGTAAGCAATTCCTTTGGCTAAGAGCTTTCAGACCCAAGATGTTTAAACAAATAAAATATTTATAAACTATGAGGCAAACCCTCTATTTTTCAAAATTTTCATATTAATGCATTTTAAAGATGGAAATATCTTAGTAATATCTTTTTTACTTTGTTTTTGTATTTTTAGGATAAAGTGTTGATATTGCATCATGAAATGTAGCTTCTGGTAAAATGTTTCTTCAGAAAACACATAATATTATCAAACAATAAGCATACAGTTGTATCTTACCTCAACTTAAAGTGCCATTTTCTAAAACAGAGTACACTCATGAGAGTTAAGAAATGTGTAAAAATGTAATCAATAGGAATATTCAGTTCCTCTTTAATCTATGAAGCTTAAGCACAGTGGTTTTAATGATGATGTTTATGACCTTATGAGCTCCAGTTTTGTAACATATGGGCTAAACTTTATTTGGGGGTATAAATCATTAAAAGCTTTGCAGAAAATCCACAGTTAAAAATTCAACAATTGTATATTGATTTTCACATTAATCCTAGGCAAGTGGGGCTATGTGAGCTTCAGATTGCATTACTTGATGATGGAACAGGTTGACCTTCTGTGACAAATTAACCTTTTATTGCTACAAGGTTGGATACTCAAACAAAGCAAGAATGTATACCAATCAATAAATCTCATTCTTCAGATATGTCAACTGAATAATAAAATTACTAGCTTCCTAGGAAGGATATATGAATGCAGCAAAGGCTAACAATATTTATAAAACAAGCAGATTCATGTAAATAATTATTTTTGAATTTAAAATTAAAATTATGTTATAATCTATTTTCCTGCTTTAGATATTCCTTTATATACTTTGTTTTGATGTGCTAAGAAAACATTGGCTATTCACCCTCTCAGGCCTGGACAAGAGCTAGGGAATGAAACATGCTGGATCAGCAGAACCACTTAAGAAACTTAAAAATGCAGGTACCTGGGACCCTATACCCGAGATTTTCATTCAGCTGATTTAGAGACATTTTCCAAAACTTATTTTTTATTGTATCTTCAAATGATACTGCTGATCAGTTATGTTTGGAAACAAATTGGGTAGACCAAGTTTAAAGTCTGTTTTAGCCTGTATATTCTGTGAAATTGTAAAATTTTTATTCAGAGAATTACTTAATCCCTGTTAGAGATTACTTCTGTTTTCTATCACTGATTATTAAAATCTTTCTTTTTCTTTCTTTCTTTATTTCCTTTCTTTTTTTCCTCTTTCTTTCTTTTCTTTCTTTCTTTTCTTTTTCTTTCTTTTTCTTTCTTTGTTTCTTTCCTTCTTTCTTCTCTTTCTTTCTCTTTTTCTTTTCAACTATTATTTTAGGTTCAAGGGGTGTATGTGCAGGTTTATTACAATGGGAAATTGCGTGTCACTGAGGCTTGGTGTATGAATGATCCTGTAACTCAGGTAGTCAGCAGAGTACCTGAGAGGTAGTTTTTCAAACCTTGCTCCTCTCCCACTTTCCCACCCTAGTAGTTCTTCGTTTCTGTTGTTCCCATATTTATGTATATGTGTACTCAAGGTTTAGCTCTAATTTATGAGTGATAACATGAGGTATTTGGCTTTCTGTTTCTGTGTTGATTTGATGAGGATAATGGCCTCTAGCTGCATCCATATTGCTGCAAAGAACATGATCCCAAATTTTTTATGGCTGCATAGTATTGCATGGCATAGGTTTATCATATTATTTATTACCAGTCTACTGTTTATGGGCATCTAGGTTGATTCTATATCTTTTATATTATGAATAAGGCAGAAATGAATATACGAGTGTGTATGTCTCTTTGGTAGAACAAATTGTATTACTTTTTGTGTACACCCAAGAATGTAATTGCTGGGTTGAATGGTAGCTATATTTTAAGTTCTGTGAGAAATCTCTAAACTGCTTTCAACAGAAACTGATTTACTTTCCGTCCAACAGTGTGTAAGTGTTCCACTTTCTCCAGAATATCATTAACACCTGTTTTTTGACTTTTTAGTAATAACCATTCTGACTCATGTGAGATGCAACCTGCCACCTCCTGGGTTCAAGAGATTCTCATGCCTCAGCCTCCTGAGCAACTGAGATTACAGGAGTGCCCCACAAAACCTGGTTAATTTTTGTACTTTTACTAGAGACAGGGTTTTACCATGTTGGCCAGACTAGTCTCAAATTCCTGGCCTCAAGTAATCTGCCTGTTTCCGCCTCCCAAAGTGCTGGAATTACAGACATGAGCAACCACACCTTGTCTCTTTCTTTCTATTGGTTTAAACAGGGAAGCAAATTCAATTAGTTGTATACTCACTATCCATTTCTTTGTTGTTTTTCTTTTAACAGAATCCTAATTTGAGACCGATGTCTACTCAATAAATATTAATTCATAATATTAGTCATGGTTCTCCAAAGAAACAGAAACAATAGTGTCATGGGCTTCTTTACCAGCTGGAAACCTCTCTAGCCAGAGGCACTTTTACTTGAGTTTTGCTCAAGCTCACTGAGCTTGTTTCACTCACTTGGCCTGGCAGCCTGGGCTTTGCTTGTGCTACCAGCCTTCCTCCTACATCTGCCAATGGCAAGGCAGGTGTAAAAAGGCGAGGAGTGTGTGAGTGAGTGTGGGATCTGGCCATTGTGGACAGCCAGGCACGCCTTCTGCAGCAAGGCAGGCAGCTCCAGGCACTGGCATGAGCACCAGCTCCCTGTGAGGCTGTGGCTGGACCAGTCATACTTCAAGCAGCTTCCATGGCTGGCACTGGGGAACAAGGCAGTGACCAGATTTTGGGAGAAACTAGGAATCCCAGAGCCCCAAAATGGGTGTCACAGCTCTGGCTCAGTATACTCAGAGGTCTGATCTCCCCAAAGAGTTGCAGCTATTCTCTCCTTCTCTCTTAGCTTCCTAGTGTTGCCCGCAACATGTCAAGCAAGTGGTGTGCTCAGCCCTATCTGTTACAGCTCTTTTGGCCTTGCCATTTGGAGGGTGTCATCTTTTTCCTGCATCCAGAAAGAATTTGGTACATAGACAAGCGGAGGTTGAGCAAGGCAAAGAGAAGCTTTATTGAGCTACAGAACAGCTCAGAAGAGACCTGCAGTGGGTAGCTCCTCTCTGCAGGTGGGGTGTCCTGATGAGTGTTCAGCTCTCAGCAGAGAGAAGACCTCAGTAGCTCCTCTCCACAGCTGGTCATCACATTGTCTCCTCAGCTATCAGCAGAGAGGAGACCCTGGGACAGGTAGGTGCTCTCCACAGTTGGACAAACTGTCTTCTCTTCAGCTCTGAGCAGGGAGAAGATTGTGAGGTGGGTAGCTCCTCTGCACAACTGGTCATCCTATTGCCTCTTCAGCTCGTCACAGCCATGGGGTGGATAGCTCCTCTCCACAGCTGGCTGTCCCATCATCTGTTCACGTCTGGCTGCATCCAGGATTTTTAGGGGCCTCAGAGAGGAGGAAGTGCATACTGATTGTTCCATGGGCAGCCATGGGTGGGCCCAGTAAAAGTACCACAAGTTCCCATGCTGATCCACAGGACAAGCAGCTCGGCCCCCAGACTTCAGGTCCTCTCTGGCTTGAAGGTGAGACTTCACCAGGGACCCTCCCCCTTCTGCCAAGAAGGCTGTCTGACTTCTGCCACCATTTATGGCACATAGGCTCTTCATGCCAAGGGGTATGTGCAGGCCAGTGCTGAGCTGTTCTCAACTCCCCTTCAGCCTTCTTCCTGTGCTTGCCAATGCCCAAAGTCCAGAGGGGACCAAGGCAGCAGGGAACTGGTGTGTCAGCACTGTTCCAAGCATGTGCACACCTGGCCAAGCTGGGACAACACCTGGGCTCAGCCCCAACTTTCCTATATGTTCTGAGTGGGTGCTAGGAACAGGGAAGGCCAAATAGCAGAAGGAGATATTTCTGAACATGCAGAGGTTGGAGTCCTGGGCCCTGAAGAATACAGATAAGCCTGGATTCACAGCCATGACTTGGATGGCTGCAGCTGCACCTGGGAGGGAAGGACTCCTGCCTGCTCTTGGCCTCTCCCAGCTCTGTACAGTGCACAGCCCTGGTTGCACCTGCCCCACCACAGATGGCATCATGGTAGGAGCAACTCCAGATGGGCTGCCACTGCCATCAATACCCCCTCTAAAGAAGTAGTTCTAACTGCCATTAGGATTGGAACAATGACCACTCTTAACCGCTTATCGCTTACAGTGGGTGTACGTTGGGGGAAAATGACAGTCGTATCTTCTCTCAGAGGCCCATGTAAGGATTCCCAATAAAAAGTAGGTCATCCTACAAGGTTTCAGTTGCATGACTGCTTGGAATTTTCTGACCTCTAGGCAAGAAGAAACACATTTTGAAAGGAGGTGAACTATGTGATGGACTATAGCTGTTTCACTCTGGTGGAAGAAATTAAAAATTGCATGGTGTCACTTAAGCTTTAAAAGAGAAATGACTGTTTAGTGGGGTAGATGATCCTTGGGAAGAGGTACTTGACAAAGGTGTCTTACGGTGAGGAACAGAACAAACATGAGAACAATAATCATAGGATAACTATGGAGAGTTAACTATTACCACTTACCTTTTGTGATTTTTAGCCTGAGGTCCCTGATTTCTTTATTCTAGTACTTCAGGTATTCTCATGGTTCAACAGAAGCAATTTCATCAATTTCCCAGGCCTTTTCTTGAATATAACAAATCCAGGAATCTGTTTCAGTGACCTTCACTGCTGTAGGAGTGAGGTACACTGTAAGGTTCCTCTCATTTAAGTGCTAGAAAGGGAGAAACGGGAAAATGTGTCTTTATGGTTATTAAGTCTCCTGTGCTAAATAGAGGTGCCCCTAACTGGGTCTCTGATAGTTGTTTCAGTTCATGTTGGAAATGAGCCAAAAAGGTTATATGTATAATTAAATCAGAGATTTTTTGGTCTAGCAAGAAATTATTGGTGAGAAAAAGCCATCTATGCATCATTTTTAAGGAACTTAAACCCAGCTGCAAATGGGTGTTTCTAAAATGTAGTGAGGCTATGAGGAGAAGAGTAATACACAGACATGAGTATCTTGAAACAGTTTTCTGATGTGCCTTTTGATAATATTATTTGTCTTTTCTACCTGTCCCCATGACTGTGGGTTCCCAGCATAATGAAGGTAGTGTTGTATGCCTAATGCCTTTGAGTTCCCCTGGGTGATAGCCACCTCGAATGAGAGTCCATTTTCACTCTGGAGGTGTTTAAGAAGTACAGAGAGAGGAATTATTTCATTAATCACTACTTGTGTCACTCAAAGGCTTTCTCCATTTGACATGGAAATGCCAGTTAGTGAAGGTATCTACCCATACTAGGAGGTACTGGATGCCCCTTGTCTTTGGCATATGAGTGGAATCCATCAGTCCATCTTACCCCTAGGTTATTTTTTCTCTTTGGGTTCTGGGATAGAGAAGCTATCAGTTGAAGAGATTATTTTTAAGGCAAGTCTCACAAGCATTAACGACCATTTTGACCATTTCTTTTTAACTGAGAACAACCTTTGGGCCAGATGTTTTCTTTATTTTATGGAGCCCTTCCAGATCACAGGGCTCTCAAGTGGATCAGAAATCTGGAGCCCTCTCACCGCCAACTTAGCTGCTTGATCTGTCAACTTACTTCCCTCAGCTCATTTATCTGTTCTCTTTTGGTGGCCTTCACAATGTATTATTGCCACTTCCTATGGAAGAAAGACTGAGAATAATAGTCTGCTGATTTCCTGATGTTATTTAATGGAACACCTATTGGCAGTGAGGAAGTCCCTCACTTTCCAGATAGTGGCATGGGCATGGAGGACTACAAAAGCATACTCAGAATCAATATAAATGTTAACTGCTTCCCCTTTGGTTAATCCAATTGCCTTCATAAAGGAAATTCCCTCAGTTACTTAAGCACTTGCACCAGAGGAGAGAGGACCTCTCAATAACGTCATTTAGGGTCACTACTGCATACCCTGCCTTAAAGACCCCTTACTCTACAAAGAAACGTCTATCCATGAAGACAGTCCAGTTTGGGTTGCCTAAGGGGTTTCCTTTGAGGTCCTCTTTGCTGAAAATAGTTTTACACTACTGTCTGTTTACAGTCATGTCCAAGCTCCTTAGCTTCCTCTCAGAGGAAGGTGACTAGGTTTAGGGAGGGACAGGTTTTTAACTGAATTGTAGATTTCTCTAATAGCAGAGCCTGATATTTAAGGAGGTGGTTGTCAATTAGTCAGAGACTGCCCTCAAAAGATACAGTCCTGACACATTATGTGGGACATAAATGATGAAGTTATTCCCCATGGTAAACTTAGTAACCTCTGGTGCCAGCAAAGTTAACACTCCAACTGCCTGTAGGCAGGCTGGCCATCCTTTAGCTACCAAATCAAGCTCCTTGCTTAGGTAGCCTACAGGCTGCTGCTGGACCTCAGGCTAATGTCAGAACTCCCAGGGCCATTCCATTCCTTTCTGAAACATAAAGATTGAACATATCCCCAGTGGGAAGACTAAGAGCATGGTGCCTCAAGCAAGCCTTGTTTTAATTGGTCAAAGGCTCTTTTAGGCTGCGGTTCCCAGGTTAGGGAGTGGGTCTTAGCTGCCTGAGTCTCCTTTATTAGAGAAATGAGCTATTCTTTATTAAGAAATGAGCTATTTCACTGTACCCAGGTACCTATAGCCTACCGAATCCTTTAATGGCCAAGAATCCCCTCATTTGCTTGAGGGCTTAAAAGAGGGAAAAGGAGGATATAGGTTTGATCCTTTCTTCACCTAGTGCCCTGGTCCCCTCTGACAAGACTAGGCCTAGTTACTTCACTGAAGTCTGACAGAGCTGAGCCTTAGATTTTGAGACCTTGCATCCTCTGATAGCCAGAAAATTAAAAAGAGCCTAGAGCCCACCTGAGAGATTTCCTCAGTTCGGGCACAAAGGAGAATGTCACCTACATATTGTAAAACTTTAATCTGAGAATAAAGAAACTCTGAGATCTTTTGACAACACATGTCTAAACAGGTGGGGGCTAGCTTGGAATCCCTGAAGTAATACCATCCAGGCTTATTGAGTGGCCTGGTTCGAAGAATTCTCTATTGCAAACAAGTACTGGGAGTCAGGGTGGAATGGTATGAAGAAAAAGCATTCTTTAAGTCCAGAATTATAACCTAATTCGTTCCCTCACATATTCGAGTTAGCAGAGTATAGTAATTGGGAACCACCAGATGAATTGGAACCACAGCCTCATTAATAAGGTAGAGGTCCTGGACTAGTCTCCATTCACCACTGGGTTTCTGTAGCCCAAATATGGGGGTAATACAAGGACTGTTGCAGGGTTTGAGGAGGTGCTGCATCCTCAAGTTATCAATGATGCCATCTAGTCATTTCCTAACTTATAGTTTTGGGGGATATTGTCTCTGGTTAGGGAAAAAGATAGGATTCTTAAGGTGGATCCAGACCTGTGTGGTGGTTGTGACTTGGCCAAGTTTTCCTTGAATTGTCCAAACGTCTGGGTTAATATCTGTCTTCACCAGGAAAAGACAGAGTCTGTCCTAGAGCCATAAGGATGGTGGTCCCCACGGGAGCCAAAATATCTCTGCCCAACAGAGGAATTTGGCTTTCAGGCATAATTTTAAAAGCATCAGTAGACAATAGGTCTCTCTCACTACAACTAAGGATTTGAAAAAAATACTGGGTTAGAAGTTTTTCTGAGATGATCCTCATGGTCATGCTGAGAGAGAAAAGGGCACAGGGGGACTGCACTGGAGAAAACTGAAAGGCCTGTTTTGGTGTCCCAAAGGAGGTATACCTTTCTTCCTTCGACTTCCAGAATCACCTAGGGTTCCTGGATGATAGTGGTGGTATGGACCAAGATAGCTGAGGAGAGGAGACCTGGGATGCATCAGTTCTGCTGGACCATTTGGGAGACTGGCTCTGGACCTAGTGACCTGTGTATCTGGAGACTGCCTTCCAGTGGTACCCATTACAAATTAGTCAGGCTTCAGTAATGGTATGAAGAAAAAACATTCTTTAGGTCCAGAACTATAAACTATTTAGTTCCCTCACATACTTCCTCATGTTGCTTAAGCAGTTTTTCCTAAAGTGTCCTGGCTCCTGAGTTTGTGATGCTACTAAAAAACCTTGTAGCTATGATACCCTAGATTTCTAATGTGAACTAACAAATCTTGTTGCTGTTGTTTGAGTTCCTGGAATGTTTCAGTTGAAATAACTGTAAGGGTTCTTAGGAACTGTATTTAAAAATCTTGGCAATATTACACTATGAATCAACCATAAGTTTCCCTATCTCTAATAAATGGGAAAATCTCTATTATGTGAGTTTATTACATGTTTTGTGTTCGTCTCTGTTTCCTGTAGCTATCATAATATACTACTACAAATTTGGTGGCTTATAACCTAAATTTATCATCTCACTGTTCTAGAGAATGAAAGTTCAAAAGATAGTGCACCTTCACTCACTACAGAGCTGTAGGAAATAATCCATTCCTTGCTGCTCTTCTAACTTCTGGTGGCTACCAAAAATCATTGACGTTCCTTGGTCTCTAGCCACATCACTTCAATCTCTGCCTCCATCTTCATATCACTCTCTCCTCTGCATCTGTTTCTTCTTTCTATGTCTTCTAAAGGGAAATTTACCATTAGATTTAGGGTCCATCTAGACAATCGAGGATGATATCCTAATCTCAATGACCCTAATTTACCAATATATGGAAAGACATTTTTTTCTTTCAAATAAGGTAACAGGTCTTGAGGATTGAGATGTGGATCTTTATTCATTCAGCCAACTATAGTCTCTAACACTAGCATTTGGCATCAAAAGATAGGGATTTCTTTTCTAGTTCTCAAACTAACTGGTTACGTGACCTTGAACTCATCACATTTGTTCTCCGTCTTAGTCCTCAGTTAATCATCTGTTCAAATAAGAGAATTCTACTTGATAGTCTCTAAAATCCATTTCTCCTCAAATCTAATTTCTCTAGTCTAATTTTTATGGTGCTTTATTTCACAAGATTGCATATAGAAGAACATAACAGAAACTTGCCATATTTCATGATAGCCTAAAGTTCAGTATTTAGATCCAAAGTGCACAAGGGGTCTGGGAAAAATATGAAAAAGAGAAAGCAGCAATTTTTTTGGGGGGAAACAAAGTCTTGCTCTGTCACCCAGGCTAGAGTGCAGTGGCAAAATTCTGGCTCACTGCAACCTCTTCCTCCCAGGTTCAAGCAATTGCCCTGACTCAGTCTCCCGAGTAGCTAGGATCACATGCATGCACCACCATGTCAGGCTAATTTTTTTGTTTATTTGTTTTGCTTCATATTTTTAGCACAGACAGAGTTTCACCATGCTGGCCAGGCTGGTCTCAAATTTCTGACCTCGTGATCTGCTCATCCGGGCCTCCCAAGGTGCTGGGATTGCAGGCATGAGCCACCCGACCCGGCTGAAAGCAGCATGTTTTTAAGTAAAATTTTGTCCCTAATGGAAATACTTGGCAGGAGTCCCACAATGTTTATATACGTGTCTAAAGTAGAAAAATCAAATAACAAATTTACCATACTAACAACTTTTGAGTGTATGATTCAGGATTGTATATTCACATTATTGTGAATTCACATATCTGAATTGTATAAAAGAATATACAATATAATATATATTCATATTATTCATAAAAGTTATTTCCAAACCTTTTTCATCTTGCAAACTTGAATCTCTGTGTCTACTAACAGCCACTTTCCTTTCTTTTCCCTTAAACAGTAAGTGAACAACATTCTACTTTATATTTTTATACATTTGATTATTTTAGACATCCCATATAAGTGGAAACATAGAGTATTTTGATTTTGTGACTAACTTATTTTATTCAGCATCATGTCCTCAGGGTTTATTCAAGTTATAGCATATGATAAAATTTCTTTTCTTTTTAAGACAGAAAAATATTTCATCACATATGACGTTTTGTTTATCCATTCATATATCAATGACCACTTGTGTTCTTTCTACTTCTTGGCTATTGTGAACAGTGTTAAAAATATTAAATTATGCTTATTAAAGCATAGTAAGGTAGATTTTATTCATGATCATTGCAATAGGCATAGAGACCACTGTAACAGGATTTTGCAGTGGGGTAGAGAGACTGTTCTTAACTTCAAATACAGCATGAGTAAGGAGAAAGTTACAGCCAAGAACAAGTGATGGGGTCAGTGAATGGTAAATTACTAAGATAAATAATCAAGGGTAACTGAGATTCTAACTAAATGAACATGGGATTCTTGCTGAAGACAGGCCAGGGGGCTAAGGCATCACCTGGGTAATGGTGAAAGATGAGAATCCTGATCATCTAACAAGGGTGATCAGATATTGAGAGTGGGGGTAATACTTTCTAAACTGACTGCTATGGTTTAAATGTTCCCCCAAATGTATGTTTTAAAACTTAATTGCCAGTGTGGTAGTATTAAAAAGTGGGATCTTTCAGAAGTAATTAAGTGATGGAGGAAGAGCTTTTGTGAATAGAATGGATAACTTAAAAAAGGATTAGAGGAGTCTGGCGAGAATATTTTGGTTTTCCACATTTTACCACAGCGTTCAAAAAGCCATCTTGGAAGCAGACATGACTCACACCAGATGATACATCTCCTGGTGCCTGGAGCTTGGACTTTCCACCTCCAAAACTGGGAGAAATAGATTTGTGTTCTTTATAAATCATCCAGTCTTAGGCATTTTGTTATAGCCGCATAAATTGACTAAGACACTGAGTTAGCAGGATTCTCTGGTAAAAAATCAACTTCAAAAGGAGGTACACAGCTGAGCCTATGAGAAAGTTCAGGCACTTCACTAAAGATTAGCCAGGCAAGGAATCTTTGTCAGCCTCCCTCTTGTTTAAGAAAAAAAAAAAGACATAGTATTTTTTCCTTTGAAGAGTTTAAGTCCATTTTCTCATTTAGCTAGTTTTTCATTAATGAGAAACTGACATATCTGTAGTAAAAAGTATTTGCTTAATGGTGATAGCAGACAGGCATTTCATGAGGGGAGGTTGGTGTCTATAAAAGTAAAACAAGGTTAATAGTTGGAAAAATCTATAAACTAAGTTTCTCAGTCCTAAGGGCAGCCAGTCAAGATTTTTATAAGATGGCAAATTAAACACAGGAGAAATGTATGCCACTGACAGACTGGTACATTGGCAAGACAGACACACTCTGAGCATATCTTCAGAAGGAAGGCATTGAGAACAGTTGGAGGAAGGACCTAGATACCATACTGAAAGCAGAGAAAGCTGGGAACACTGAACAGAGCTAATGAGCACTGGGAGTAATTAGTGACCTCTAGTGACTCATGGGAAAGAAGTGAGTCAAACAGGAGAGGAGTAGCTCAGTCTCAGCATGGACCTCAGGAATTCTGACAGCAGGAGACCCCATGACCTCTATAGACACTTGAGCTGACAGCAGTAGGCGCTTAGAGACATAGGAAAAGCAGGACTTATGCCTGAGTGGAGCCAAGAGGGTTTAGAACATGCTCTATAGTGGAGCATGGCCAGGGACACCCATCCTGCAAGGCTCACCATATTCTTCTAAGGAACTAGCTATGGAGTGACTGTCAGACCTGGACAGAGCAGAGTGGTCTTGCCTACGAGATAGTATCAGTTCTACCTGAGTGCTCCCTTGTCTACTGGTCCATCCCAGGGTCATAGACTGACCAGACTCACTTGGAAAACAGTCTCAGAAGCCCAACCAAGTTGTTCCTGAGGTCCCTCATCATTCACTGGCAGACTGTGCCTGATCATTGGAGAACTCCAGTGGTAAGGCTTCCACTGATACCATCTGTACCCTCTACACACAGAAGCCACTCACCCCATGCCATAAATATATGGGCCTCATCTCAGACACTGAGATTTAGAGTATGCAGCACAAGAGTCTTGAGCTAAGCCTTTACACCCCTGAAATGTTTCAAAACAAGCAAGTTGACTGATTTTAACTTAGAGCATAATCAAACACCAAGGGCATCAAAAAAGATAAAAGTAAAAAAAAATTAATCTAAAGGATACCAACATCAAAGACAGAAGGGAAATCCACCAACATAGATGAGAAAGAATCAGTGCAAGAAATCTGGAAACTCAAAAATCCAGTTTTATTTCATCTCGAACCCCTGCGCTAGTTCTCCAGCAATGGTTCATAATCAGGCTAAAATGGCAAAAAAAAAGAAATATTATTTAGAATGTGGATAAGAATGAAGATCATTGATATTCAGCAGAATATCTAAGCCAAATCCAAGAAATCTAAGGACTGCAATAACAAGGTATGGGGGCTGAAAGATAAAACAGTCAATTTTAGAAAGAACCAAGCTGATCTGATAGAGCTGAAAATGTCACATCAAAAATGTCACGTTGAACTTGCTGCTGTTTTTCATATTGAAAAGATGACATTGCCCAAGAGCCAAAAATAAATGGAAATTGAAAAAAAAGAATGTCATAATACATTTGCAAGCATTAACAGCACAATTGACCAAGCTGAGGAAAGAATCTCAGCGTGGCTGAGGAAAGACTTTTATTAGGCTGCAAAAGAAATGTGGTTTTGCCATTATTTTTAATGTCAAGGACTACAATTACTTTTGCATCAACTGAATAGCTTGGCAGAGGAAATAATTTTCAGACATGTTTTTCAAAATAAGTCAGTCAGACAAAACTTTTTTTAAAAATAAAGAAGAATGAACAAAGACTCTAAGATATACAGGAGTATGTTAAGAGATAAAATCAACAATTCACTGTTGTCTCAGAAAGAGAAGGAGAAAAGGCAGGCAGCCTGCAAAACATATTTTAGGATATCTTCCATAAAAATTCCCCAATCCCTTTAAAGACAATCAAGATTCAAATTCAAAACTGCAGATAATTCCTATGATATATTCTAAAATATTACCATCTCCAAGAACCATAATCATCAGATTCTACAAGGTTGATAAAAAAATGTTGAAGGCATTTTAGAGAGAAAGAGCAGGCCACCCATTATGGAAAGGGAACCTCCATCAGGGTAAAAGTGGAAATTTTAGCAAAAACCCAACAAGCATTCTTAAAGAATCTAGAATAAATGGATAAATTCCCAAAACATAAACCTACCAAGATTGAACCAGGAAGAAATTGAACCCTTGAACTTACTAGTAATGAGTTCTGATATGGAGTCAGGAATAAAAAGCTTGGCAAATAGAGAAAGCCTAAAATCATATGGATTCAAAGCTGAATTCTATCAGATGTATAAAGAAGAACTTCTCTCATTCCTAGTTAAATTATTACAAAAATTGAAGAGAGACTCCTTCCTAACTCATTCTATCAGGCCAGCAACATTATGATACAAAAATCTGGCAGAGATGCAGAAATATATATAAACTTCAGACCAATATCATTGATGAATATAGATATACAAATCTGCAACAAAACACTAGCAAACTAAGTTTAGCATCACATCAAAACACTATTCCACCATGATCACATAGACTTTATACCTTAGATGTAAGGTTGTCTCGACATATAAAAGTCAGTAAATGAGATTCATCAGAAAAACAGAACTAAAAACAGAAACCAAATGATCACCTCAAGAGATGCAGAAAAGGCTTTCCACAAAATTCAACATATGTTCGTGTTTAAAATCCTCAAAAATCTAAGCGTTATAGGAAAATATCTCAAAACAGTAAGAGCCATCTATGACAAATCTGTAGCCAGCATCATACTGAATGGGCCAAAGGTGGAAGCCTTCTCCTTAAAAGCTGGAACAAGACAAAAATGTCCACTCTCACCACTCCTATTCAAAAAGTACTGGATCCTAGCCAGAGAAATCAGACGAGAAAATGAAATAAAAGGTTTTAAAACAGGAATACAGCAAGTAAAATTATCTCTGTTTTCAGATATTATTTTGCACCTAGAAAATATCACAGAATCTGGCAAAAGCTCCTAGATCTGATAAACACAGGATACAAAATCAATGCACAAAATCAGTAGCATTTTTATACAATAAGAGTGTCAAAGTTGAGAGCCAAATCAATAATGCAAGCTCATTCACAATAGCCACAAAACTGATTAAATGCCTAGGAATACAGCTAATCAGAGAAGTCAATAATCTCTACAATAAATTTTTTTAAAAAACTGCTGAAAGATAAGATGAAACAAACAAATAGAAAAAAAAAATCCATGCTCATGTATACAAATAATCAATATTGTTAAAATGGTGGCTCAAGCCTGTAATCCCAGCACTTTGGGAGGCCGAGGCGGGTGGATCACGAGGTCAAGAGATCGGGACCATCCTGGTCAACAAGATGAAACCCCGTCTCTACTCAAAATACAAAAAATTAGCCAGGCATGGTGGCACGTGCCTGTAATCCCAGCTACTCAGGAGGTTGAGGCAGGAGAATTGCCTGAACCTAGGAGGCGGAGGTTGCAATGAGCCGAGATCGCACCATTGCACTCCAGCCTGGGTAACAACAGCGAAACTCTGTCTCCAAAAAAAAGAAAAATGATAAAACTTCCCAAAGCAATTTATAGATTCATTGGTATTCCTACCAAACTTGCAGGAACATTTTCAACAGAATTAGAAAAAAAAATACACTGTTTTAAAATGCATATAGACCCCCAAAATGTGCCCAAATATCCATAGCAGTCCTAAGCAGAAATAACAAAGCTGGAGACATCAGATTATCCAGCTTCACATTGTACTACAAGGCTACAAGAAGCAAAATAGCATGGTACTTGTACAAAAACAGACACATAAATCAATGAAATAAAGTAGCTCAGAAATCAATTCACACACATACAAAATCTGATCTTCGACAAAGTCAACAAAGTCAAACAATGTGAAAGACTCTTCAATAAATGCTGCTAGAAAACTGGTTAGCTTTATGCAGAAGATTGAAACTGGACCCCCTTCTTACACCATACACAAAAATCAACTCGGCCGGGCGCGGTGGCTCAAGCCTGTAATCCCAGCACTTTGGGAGGCCGAGGCGGGTGGATCACGAGGTCAAGAGATCGAGACCATCCTGGTCAACATGGTGAAAACCCGTCTCTACTAAAAATAAAAAAAAATAGCTGGGCATGGTGGCGCATGCCTGTAATCCCAGCTACTCAGGAGGCTGAGGCAGGAGAATTGCCTGAACCCAGGAGGCGGAGGTTGCAGTGAGCCAAGATCGCGCCATTGCACTCCAGCCTGGGTAACAAGAGCGAAACTCCGTCTCAAAAAAAAAAAAAAAAAAATACAAAACTCAACTCAACATGGATTAAAGACTTAAATGTAAAACTTGAAACTATAAAAATTCTGGAGGGTAACCTAGGAAATGTTATTTGGACTTAGGCTGTGACAGAGTTCATGACAAAGTCAATAAAAGCTATTGCAATAGAAACAAAATTGACAAATGGGACCTAATTAAATTAAAGAACTTCTGCACAACAAAAGAAGATATCAACAGAGTAAACAGACAACTTACAGAATTGGAGGAAATATTTGCAAACTGTGCATCCAACAAAGGTGTAATATCCAGAATCTATGAGGAACTTAAATAAATTAACATGTAAACCAACAACCCCATTATAAAGTGAGCAAAGGACATGAACAGAAACTTTTGAAAAGAAGACATACATGCAACCACCAAGCATATGAAACAGTGTTCAGCATTACTAGTCATTAGAAAAATGAAAACTAAAACCACAATGAGATACAATCTCATATCAGTCATTATGGTTATTATTAAAAAGCAAAAAAATAACAGATGCTGGTGAAGTTGCAGAGAAAATGTAATGCTTATACACTGCTGGTAAGAATTCAAATTGGTTCAGCCACTGTGGAAAGCAGTGTGGCAATTTCTCAAATGATTTAAAACAGAATTACCATTTGACCCAGCAATTCCATTATTGTATGTGGGTATACATATACATATATGTATAACCAGTGTAGTATAAATTGTTCTACCATAAAGACATGTGCACATTTATGTTTTTTGCAGCACTATTCACAACAGCAAAGACATGGAATCATCCAAAATTTTCATCATGAGTAGACTGGTGAAGAAAATATAGTACATATACATCATAAAATACTACACATCCATAAAAAGGAACAAGATCATGTATTTGAAGCAACATGGATGTTGCTTGAGGCCATTATCCTAAGTGAACTAATACAGGAACAGATTACCAAATACTATAGATTTTCACTGATAAGAGAGAGCTAAACATTGAGTAGACATGGACAGAAAGAAGGGAACAACAGACACCAGGGCCTACTTGATGGTGAACAGTGGGAGGAGGGTGAGGATCAACAAACTGTTTATTGGTACTATACTTATTGGTGCTGTGTTTAATTTATTGGTACTATGTTTATTACCTGGGTGACAAAATATTCTGTATGCCAAAACCCCACAACACACAAGTTATCTACATAGTAATACTACACATGGACCCCCGAACCTAAAATAAATGTTTAAGAACAAAGACCTTTAGATTTCAGCTCATTTTTACATTGTAAAGTGAGGATGACACTGCAAATCTAATGGATTTTTATGGTTCAAAATTTATATCAGATATCATGGTAAACTTTCTGATTGCATCATGCAGCAATTGGCATGAAGATTCTGCATAAACAAGCTGTTGTTATTTATCTGAAGTCCATATCTTGCTATCCAGCTTATGGGGTGTCAGAAAAAGAGTAGTTAAAATTTCATTTACTTCAAGCCAGAGGGTGAGAGAAATACTGGAAATATTCATATGGAGAGCTGTAGACAAATATTGGGGGAAACTAGAAGAACTCAGGGTCCAGT
This sequence comes from Leontopithecus rosalia, assembly GCA_028533165.1. Classification (NCBI taxonomy): domain Eukaryota; kingdom Metazoa; phylum Chordata; class Mammalia; order Primates; family Cebidae; genus Leontopithecus; species Leontopithecus rosalia. The sequence continues at coordinate 66,538,860 of CM052670.1, read as the reverse complement.
CTAGTTTGTAGGAAAACAAGAATTTGTCAAAAACGATGGACAGGGGTAGAATCTAGTACCAGTTGCTATAAATATGTTATCCATTGAAAGGTATTTTTATACACACACCCCATTTCTATAAGACAATCAAATGAGACAAATTTGCTTGTAAAATTGGTCTAGTTTATTTAAGCTTTGCCTGAGTATTTACATAAATGGAGCATTGGTACTGATGGATCACAGAGGCTTTTTTAAGTGTGCTTTTCTGAAATTTTTAATAAGAATCTCAGATTGGACTTCTGAAAGCCTCTAAAGTCTAAGACGCCAAGCCAATAACTTATAATCCTGTTTTTCTACAGTACTTACAGATTTCAGTAAATTTATCTCCTCAGGGTCTTGAAACTATTCTGAAGTTCCTGAGCCTGCAAGGACATAATACTTTTTAGTCACTTATAAGGTAGTCATGTAAGGAAACCATGTATGTAATGTACAAGGCCATTTTTTCCACAATGGGCTTTATTAGTTTCATGAAGTCAATCTTAATTTCTTAAAGTTGTCTGATCATGTATAATATATGACATTCCAATTAAAGACGTGGTAGTATAAATAATATTTTGAATTGTGTTTTGTTAAAGGAAGAACAGATTCTTACACTTTTGCAAATAACTATACTTCTATGAAAATAATTATACTAATTACTAATTTCTGAATTCTGGAGGGATGAGGTAAGGAGAAAAAGTAAATGTTTCCATTTTTGTTCAAAGAAGTATACTTCATAAAATTGCTATAGGGAGCTTAAAACAACAAAAAAGATTTCCTTACATCAGAAAGAAAACCATTAAAAACTAGAAATGCTTCAAACAAAAATATCATTTAAAAAATCCTCATCAATTTATGCAGTCCTATGTAATTGATTCTTGTTCTACTTTATCTTGGTTACTGGTTTCGTGAATACTTCAGCTCCTTCATTAGAGTTCTGAAATCTTTTTCAGTTCAATATTATTATCTTAAATTTATGAGAAATACATATTCTGGGGTACTTGTCAGAGTCTTTATAATAAATCTTCTTCAATAAGAAGTAATTTTGGATGTAGCCTACTGAAAATAGTTTCAGAGAAAAATCAACATAAAAACAAAGTCAATAAAAAGCTTGAAATGGCTATAGTTAAAGGTCTGAAAAAAATTCATGAAAATAATGCTGAAATTAACAAGGAAATCTGATTATTTTGTGGAATCAAATATTTCAAAATAATTTTAAGAGAGAAATATAAATTCTAATTTTTCATTAGTGTACTATTAATACTAAAGCTAGTTTTTAAATAAAATTTAATAAATGAATCCAATCCAATCTCAATCATCCAATCTTTTGAACACAAAAGATTTATTTTTCAAGAGTGTCTTCATATAAACCATTTTTGGCATTGAAAACATGTTCATTAGCCTTTTTGTCCCCCGCATTTTGTCTTTCTTATTTTGGAACAATCACTCATTCTACTTCATTAGAATTATCATTTTATTAATTTTACAGAATTAATTACTCCTTTTTCCTTTAACAGAAACACATCATGCTTTGAAACATTTCTTACCAAAATCACATCTTTTTTCCCTTGTATACTTTTCACGAAAGTTGTTTCACTAATAATTTATAGTAGTTTTAATTTCATATGTTAGAAGTTTTAAAACTTAGCAATTGTAATTTCTAATGAAAACTAGAAACTAAGCCACTGTGAACTTTCAAATACCAACATTATATAGATGAACACTATTTTATAATTTTTAGAAACATATGGTATAATTTCTGATTTTTATTAACAGACCAAAATATATTTATCTTTTTTGTAAAACTTAAGAAAGCAAAAGTAGATAAACTAAAATGTATGTTCAATAGTTAATATCTGCATATTTTATTTTTCTTAGAAATGACCCATACATGTAATAACGACCTATTACTTTACTTAATTTAGAATACCTTTAAGGTTGCGAGTTACCAAAAAGATTGTGGAAATTATTTTCAATTGGACATATATTTTGAAAGCAAAAACTGTGGAAAAGTTTATTTATTTTTTTCCCATTTACACTTTTTAATTCATTTGTTATGTTGAATTACTCATGAAAATATCATGAGCCTTTAAACAAAGGTAGCCATCATCTCAAGTCATTTTTATATTCACAATATTTATACCCTGTGCATGTGAGGCAGTCATCACGAAAGCAAGAATTCTAAAAAAAGAAATTATACTTAGTTTTTTTGGTTATTATAGTGCTGTGCTTAAAAATCATATAGTAAAGGAAAAGGTAGTTTCACTTGCACATTTGTTCTTAGACTGAACTCACACTTTTGTAATCTTAAACTAGTAGATATAATTTGTTTGACTAGTAAATCCAAACAGAATGAAAATGTGTCTATATTATACTTAATGCTGATAATTCTGACGACATTTTTTGCTTTTATTTACTGACAATTTCAAAACTATCTTTATGTAGCAAAAATTATTCAGATCACATAAACTTAGAAAGCACTTGGACTTTTGTACTTTTGAGAGTTTCAGGAATACTTAACATATGTAGGTGCTTATTTATTTCCAAGCCTATCTAAATAGAATTCCTTTCATGCTCATTTATTTTCTACCCAATCTAAATATAACTCCTTAAATGGATTTCATAAATTAATTTTGTAATATAATCCAGAGTCAGGAAAGTATCTCATACTTTCATACTCATCTAAAACTCATACTTCTCATATTCATTCAAAATTCATCTGAGTGGACAAAACATATTTTTTGTTTTCTAACAGCTCTTATTTCCTTTCTGGTCTTAAATGGTTGCTTTAATGAGATCTTGAGTCCCTTGAAAGCGTGGTCCTGAAGTTCAAGTGACTGAGGAAGATCTAGAAAGCAAAAAAAAAAAAAGAAAAGAAAAAGAAAAGGAAAGAAATGTCTGGCAGGGGTGCACAGAGATATGGAGGAGGAAGCGGTTTGAAATAAGACATTTCCAAGTATTCCTGAAAACTGGAGTGCAAAATTATGCCAACAACAGGGAGGTAGACAGAAGTGGTGAATAATTTAGTAAGCAGGGGTTCAAAAAGAGCGGTTTCATGTGACAGAGGAGTTCACACAGGAGCAGCAGGGTCCAGTAGGGAGAAAATAGAGGTCTCAAAGACAGCTAGAAAGAAGAGATCTCCAGCCCCAGGAGTCAGGGAGTAATTGTGACTCAATAAAAGAGAATCAGGAAGAACTATTAGTACCATTTAAAGAAACCTGGGACTCTAAACCAGCTTCAGAGAGCACATTACAAATCTAAAGATTAAAAAATCTGTAATTACCATGTCTAATGGACATTTACTCAGAGCAACAGTCTGACTCACTAATGGATCCCCAATCAGTCAGTCAGGACTAATGACAAAGATTTCACATGTGAACACTTAGAATCAAAGAAAATTCTATTATGCTTATTAAAACATGGTAAGGCAGACTCTATTCAAGATCATCACAGTAAATAGTAGACCACTTCAATGGGAATTTGCAGTGGGAGAGAGCAGTTGGGCTCAACTCCCAATACAACATGGGCAAGAGGGAATTTATAGCCCAGAATCAAGAATGGGATCAATGGATAAAAAGTTACTAAGAGAAAACTTCAGGGGTAGTTGGAATTCTAGCTAAAGTTACATAATGGGATTTTTGCTGATGACCAACCAGGGTAATCAGATATCTCCTGAGGAATCCTGGAGGGTGAATAACCTGATTATATATTGAAGGTGTTTACTTATCAATAGGGGTAAAGGGGTTGCTAAACTGACTTATCAGGGTTATTTATTAAAACTGGATTTTATAAGGGAGTGTTCAGATAAGCCTAGGACTAAAATTTGCCTAAAACAATCATTGTCATTAGTGCTACTATGGACATAAATGTGCAAAAATATCTTCAAAAGATTGCTTTCAATTATTTTGAAAATATACCCAAAATGATATTGCTGATCTAATCATGATTTTTAAAAAATCATAAGGAATCTGCATACTGTTTTTTATAATGGTTGCACAATTTTATCCTTCCCTTAGTAATGGACAAGGGTTCAGATATCAATACTTTTTTTTTTACTGTTTCCATTTTTTGTTGTTGTAGTAGAAATCTTAATGGGTATGTAGTAGTAAATCACTGGGGTTTTTATTTGCATTTCTCTTGTTATTAGTGATATTGAGTATATTTTCACATTTGTGTTGGCCAATTGTACATGATTTTTGGAGAAATGTTTTTACAAGTTCTCAGCTCATTTTTAAATTGTTTTATTAATATTTTGTTGAGTTGCAATAATTTTTTATCTATTCTGCAAACTAATTTCTATTTTGATATGTGATTTGTTAATATTATCTCCCAATTAGTAAGTTGCCTTTTCACTGTTTATTGTATCCTTTGATGAAAAAAATTAAGTTTAATGTAGTACTAACTTGACTTCTTTTGCTTTTGTAGCCTGTCATATTTGCCTGAAGGTGTTGTTGTGCAATAAATAATTGTCCAATTCAGTGTTATGAAGCTTCCCCTCATATTTTCTTCTGAAAATTTTATAACTTTAAGTCTTTTACTTAGGTCTCTAAAAGTTTTCTTTTTTTAGTTTAGTCTATGTGTAAAATGTCTGATAAGAGCTTAAGTTTAATTTTTGCATAAGAATACACAGTTTTAAAAATATTCATTGGAAAGAGTGTTGTGTCTCTCCTTTAAGTTGTTTTGGCATCCTTGTCAAAGATTATTTGATCATATACACAAGGGTTTATTTCTGGACTCTTTATAGCACTTCATTTGTTGATTTGTTTGTATTTGTGACAGTACCACACTTTTTTCATTATTTCGTCTTTGCATAAAGTATTAGAATAGGAAAGTGTGAGTGTTTAAAATTTTGTCCTTTAAAAAATGCTTAGGCTATTGGTAATTCATTGATATTCCATACTCATTTTAAAATTAATTTGTCTATTTCTACAAGAAATCATTTTTGAATTTTGACAGGGATTGCACTGAATCTGTAGATCACTTTCGGTAGTGTTACATGTTAATATTAAGACTGTCAATCTATGAACATGAGATTTTTTAAATTTGTCTTTATCTTTTAAAATTTGTTTCAGAAATGTTCTTTATTTTCATAGTACAAGTGGTTCACTTCTTGGGTTAGATTTATTTTTAATGATTTTATTATTTTTGATTTTATTATAAATAAATTGCTTTTGTTTCCTTTTCAGATTGTTCTTTGTTAGCATATAGAAACACTACTGATTTCTGAGTGTTCATTTGTATCCTTCAATTTTGCTGAATTCATTTATTAGTTTTAGCAATTTTTACGTTGTTGTTTGTGTTGAATCTTTAGACTTTTCTACACATACAATCATGTCATCCACAAACAGAAAAAAGATTTACTTCTTCCTATTTGAATGCCTTTCCCCTGCTTTTTTTTCATATTTATTGTGTCTAGAGTCTCCTAAATTATGTTGTATAGAAGAAGCAATTTAGCATCCTTGTCTTGTTCCTGCTTTTAAAGCAAAAGCTTTTAGTCTCTCACTATGCAGTGTGACGTTAGCTGTGGGCTTTTTATAAATGGCCTTTATTATGTTAGGATGGCTTTCTTCTATTCCTACTTCCTTGAGTGTTTTTACTTTAAAAGGTGCTTTATCATGAAAGGAAGGCTCTGTTGTACATGACAAATCACTTCTTCCTTGCTTCTTTGAAGATTCTCTCTTTGTCTTTGACTTTATAGTTTGATTATAATTTGTCTGGTAGTTCTCTTTGGATTTTTTTCCAGTTTATTTGTGATTTTTGAATTTGAATGTCTATTTCATTCTACAGATTGAGGAGTTTTCAGCTGTAATTTCTTCAAATATATTTTCCTCCTATTTATCTTTTTCTTCTTTAGGAATCCATATCATGTATATTGGTGTGCTTAATAGTTTCCCATAATTCCCCCAGGCTCCTTGCTTTCCTTCTTTCTTTCTTTTTTTTAAACTTTTACTCCTCTGACTCAATTATTTCCAATGACCTCTCTTCAAGTTCACTTATTCTTTTTTGTGTCTTCCCAATTGTGTATTACACTTTCAGTAATTGTTTTTATATTTAAAGGTTTATATTTTTCAGCCCCAGAATCTGTTTATTTTTGCATTTTTTCAGTTGATATTTTCATTTTTATGCATACCTCTACTGATTTCATTTAGTTATCTGTCTTTGTTTTTAGCTCATTTAACATATTCAACAAATTTGAAATTATTTCTAAGGCTTCTCATACATCTGCATTTATTTAAGGTCAGCTTCAGGAATTTTCTCGTTCCCTTTAGGTGAGCCATATATTCTTGTTTCCTTGTATACTCTGTAACCGGTCATGATTATTTGGGCAGTTGAAAAGCAATCACCTTTCATAGTTTCTGTGTGCTGTCTTTATTTAGGGAAGCCCCTCACCAATCAGCGCAGCCCAGAACAGCTGAAGTTTCTAGGATTTCCAAGTCTTTCCCATATCTTATTCCTCCTAGTGTCTATCTGTATAACTGAAGCTCAAAATGTGCTGCATACTCCCCTCTGCTTTCAGTAGCTTCAAACTCTGGGACTAGTCTTTCCAGTGCTTTGAATGAGGAAAAGCAGAAATCATTCCCTTGGATAAGCCACCAGATAACCCTGAACATTGGATGCATTTCAATATTGAAGGAAGAGTCCTCATATAAGACATTACCTTCCCATTGTTTCACACCATGCTGTGCCAGGAGACATATGGCCTTGCACTTCAAATGCCTTTCATTTTCTCCTTTCTTTCATAGGAACGTCTTCTTAGTTTTGCAGTGGCTTGATTGCTATAGCTACTTAAATGGTCATTAGATCTTTTTAGAGAGGTATTCTGTTCTGTGTTCTTTGTGTGTCTTTCCAGGAAAGAAGGCTGGTAACCTCTTGGTCTGCCACCCTGCTGGTGTCACCTAATCCCGTGGAATCTTTTAAAACTTCTATAGAAATTTACAAAAAAAGGCTTTGAAATGTCACTGCACTTAAGCTTTGTGTTATCCGAGTGTTAGCTATCTATGCAATCGTTTTTCAGGAAATTCTGAGTACTATCAAGAATTATCCTGATTACAATGAAATACATTCCTCCCAAATGTTATAACAGGCAGTATTACATATTGAAGATTCTATTGTGCTATAAAGAGCTATGAATTCTAGAACTAAGAGCCATAAATTCTAGCATTAAATTTCATGAACTTATCTTGGGCAAGCCATAGAGTTTCTCTGTGCCAGAGAAGGCTGTGGTATACATTGGAATCTTCTAGATTTGGGCTGTAAAACAATCCCTTTAGAAGAGTGCAGACTTGAACAAGTCTCTAAATCTTGTCCCCAGTCCAGTAATACTTGTTATTATTATTTACAATTTTTTGATTGACTGAAATTGACCTTTTTGTGTGCTGAGTCCTATGCATTTTATCACATTTATAGATTCATGCAACCTTCACCACAATCAAGAGGGAAAACAATTTCATTATCTCAAAAATTGTCTTTATCCTGCTCCTTTGTATTAAAACCCTTCCCCTATACCTATTTCCAGGCTACCACTGATCACTTTGTTTTCTATCACTTTAGTTTTGTGTTTTTTCAAAAGTCATATAAATTAAAGTGATTAATAAATGCCATTTGAGACTGGCTTATTTTACTCAGCATAATTCTTCTGAGATTCATTTATGTTATTGCATGTATCAATAATTCTTATGATATTATGTATTGCATATATCAAAATTCCACTATAGGAATGTACCAGTTTTTGTATCCATTCACCCGTTAAAAGACAGTAGTTTCTAGTTTTTAGAAATTATAACAAAGCTGCTATAAATATTCGTATGCAGGTTTGTGTACTAACATGCTTTAATTTGTCTAGGCTAATACCTGGATATGGAATTGCCATGTCACAAAGTAAATATATATTTAACTTTCTTTATAAGAAATATCCAAACTACATTTGCACAGTGGGTGGATTCTTCTGCATTTCAATAAAAAATGTACAAAAAGTTTCAATTGATCCTAGCCCTTACCAACACTTAGTTTTGTTAGTTTTATGTTTAAATTTTAAACATTTTAATGTGTGTAGGGATAACTTAAAATGGTTTATTTGCATGTTTTGATGATTAGAAATATTAATCATTTTATGTGCTTTTATGCCACCTGTATATCTTCTTTGATGAAATATATTTTAAAATCCATTCCCTATTTAAACCTGGATTATTTTCTTATTATCATGTTTTCAATTTATCGTTGATACAATTGCTTTATTAGATATATGCTTAGAAAAAGTTTTTTTTTCCAGTCTGAGGCTTGTCATCTCATTTTTAAAATTATATTCTTCTGAGAGAAAATATTGTTATTGTCAATGGACATAAATTAATTTTATTTATTTTAAACATTTTGCATTAGTTGTTATATCTGAGAGCTCTTTGATAAAACCCAGGAGTAAAATTTCAATTGAGGTATTTTATTGCATATAATTAATTATTCCAATACCATATATTGAAAAAGATCATTAACTTGCTGAATTGCATTTGTGCCTTTGTCAGTAACTAATTGGCCATATTTATTTATGTCCAATTGTGAATTCTATTTGCTTCTATTTATCAACGAGTTTATTATTTCACTAATGCCACACTGTATTTATTACTATAGCTTTATAATAAGCATTAAAAGTTTGGTAGTATGGGTCATCCAAATTCATTTGTCATTTTTAAATTATTATTTTTGTGCTATTTGAATCCTTTGCCTTTCTATATAAACTTAAAAAGAGTTCATCTAACCTTTATATAAAAGGTTAATAGGGTCATCTAATCTTTTCTATATAAATTTTTAAAAAGAGTTCATCTAGCATACAAAATGTATTCTAGAATTCTCAATGAAATTGTGTTAAATCTATCCCTCAATTTGGAAAGAAATAAAGCCTTAAGTCTTGATTTCTTTTATTATTTCATGAACCTGATAGGCCTCTTTAGAGTTTTTAAAATATATTTTATCAGCATTGTTGAATCTTCACTATACAGGTTATGAAAATATCTTGTTTGATATCTACCTAAGTATTTTATTTGTGGGGGTGCTATTATAAATGGGATTACACTTTCTAGTTTTTATTACTTTATATAGAAACATGATTAATTTTATAGGGTTGATTTTGGATCTGCCAAATTTGCTAAAGTTTTTTTTAATAGTCCTATGTGCTCTAGAGTACATTTCTTGGTATTTGTATGTAGATAATCATGTTGTATCTGAATAGAGATCATTTATTTTCTTCCGTTCTTTATTCATTTTTTTCTTTTAATTTGCCTAATTGCATTGGCAAAAATTTCCACTACTATGTCAGATAGAAGTGGTGAGATTGGATGACTGTGCCTTCTATAATTTTATCTTTATGTTTGCTTGCTTGTCCACTCATTTTGTATAGGTTCTTTTTAAGATGAAGAAAGGTTTCCTGTATTTGTAGAGTGCTGAGAAGTTTATTATAAATAAAAGTTGAATTTTGACAAATGACTTGTCTGCATTAACTGACATGGTGATGTGATTTTCTTTATTCTGTTAATATGATGCAAAATTAATTAATTTTTAAAAATATACTTTATTTTTAGAAGAGATTTAAGTTCTTAGAAAAATTCACTAGTATGTAAAGAGAATTCTTATGTATGATTTGCCCCAACACACTCCATACATGCACAATCTCCTGTACTATCAATGTCCCACACCACAATGGTACATTTGTTACAATCGATGAATATATTGACATATCATTATTGAAAGCCTACAGCTTACCTTATAGTTAACCATTAGTGTTTCTCTAATTCCGCTCAGGCTGACATAACAAAATAACTAGAGATGAACGGACTTAAACAACATAAATTTATTTTTTCAAATTTCTGAAAGCTAGAAGTCAAGATCAAGTGCCAGCAGAGATGGTTTTTAGTGAGGTTTCTCTTCTCAGCTTGCAGATAGGACCTTCTCACTGTGTCTTCACATGGCTTTTTCTCTGTGAGTGCATGAAGAAAGAGAGAGAGATAGAAAAATATAAATATGGTGCCTCCTTCTCTTATTACAAAGACATCAATCCTGTCATATTTAATCCTCACTCTTAAGACCTCATTTACCTTTAACTGCCTTATTAAATAATCTATCTCTAAATATGGCATAATAGAGACTAGGGCTTCAAAAATTGAACTTTGTGGGTAATACATTTCAGTTCATAATAGTGTTGTGCATTCTGTTGGTTTTGCCAAATATATACGTGTCAAATACATGAATTTGAATTGTATCTGACATTGTAGAATTATACAGCATAGTTTTACTTACTTGGAATTCTTATGTGATATGCCAATTAATCTCATCCTTCCTCCAACCTTTGACAAACACTGATTATTTTACTGTTCTTATAGTTTTGCTTTTTCTAACATGTCAGATAAATGAGGTTATATAATATGTAGCTTTTTCAGACTGAATTATTTCCCTTAGTAATATGCATTTAAGGTTTTCCCTTGTCTTCTTTTGCCACCATGGCTCATATTTTAGTGCTGAATAACATTCCATTGTCTAGGCTTACCATAGATTACCTATCCATTCACCTACTGAAGGACATCTTGTTTCCTTCAAAGTCCAGGCAATTACGGATAAAGCTGCTGTAAATATCTCTGCACAGATTTTTATGTGGACATAAGTTTTCAACACTTTTGGGTAAGTACCAAATAATGTAATTGCTAGATTATATGGTAAGAGTATTTTTAGTCACAAAACAAGCCACCTAAGCTTCTTCCACTGTGGTTGAACTATTTTGCATTCCCACCACCAATGTGTATATTTTTAATTTTTAATGAAGTCTGGCTTATCAATTTTGTTTCATCATGGATTATCACTTTGGTTTTGTATCTAGAAAGTTATTATTTTACACCAGTGCATCTAGATTTTCTCCTATGCTATCCTCTAATAGTTCTTTAATTTGCATTTTATATTGAGGTTTATAATACATTTTAAGTCAATTTTTGTGAAGTATATATGGTCTGTGTCTAGATTATTATTTCCATGTTGAAGATCAACTGACTATATTCCTGTATGTCTATTGCTCCAAGGATATTGCTCCATATCCTTACCAACAGTTGGTGCTATCAGTCTTTTAAAAATTATTATTATACTTTAAGTTCTGGGGTACATATGCAGAACATGCAGGTGTGTTACATAGGTATACAAGTGCCATGGTGGCATGCTCCATCCATTATACTGTCACCCATATTAGGTATTTCTCTTATGCTATCCCTCCCCTGGCCCTCCACCTCCTTACAAGCCCCGGTGTGTAATGTTGCCCTCCCTGTGTCCATGTGTTCTTGTTGTTTAACTCCAACTTATGAGTAAGAACATGTGGTATTTGGTTTTCTGTTGTGTTAGTGTGCTGAGAATGATGGTTTCCAGCTTCATTCATGTCCCTGCAAGGACAAAAACTTATCCTTTTTTTATGGCTGCACAGTATTCCATGGTATATGTGTGCCACATTTTCGTTATCCAGTCTATCATTGATGGACATCTTGGTTGGTTTTAAGTCTTTGCTACTGTTAATGGTGCTGCAATAAACATACATGTACATGTGTCTTTATAAAATAATTATTTATAATCCTTTGGGCATATACCCAGTGATGTGGTTGCTGGGTCAAATGATATTTCCAGTTCTAGATACTTGAGGAATCACCACATTCTCTTCCACAATGGTTGCACTAATTTATGCTCCCACCAACAGTGTAAAAGCATTCCCATTTCTCCACATCCTCTCCAGCATTTGTTGTTTTCTGACTTTTTGATGATCATCATTCTAACTGGCATGAGCTGGTATCTCATTGTGATTTTAATTTGCATTTCTCTAATGACCAGAGATGATGAGCCTTTTTTCTTATGTTTGTTGGCTGCACAGATGTTTCCTTTGGAGAAATGTCTGTTCCTATCCTTTGCCCACTTTTTGATGTTTTTTCTTTTTCTTGTAAATTTGTTTAAGTTCTTTGTAGATTCTGGATATTAGCCCTTTGTCAGATGGGTAGACTGCAAAAATTTTCTCCCATTCTGTAGGTTTCCTATTTACTCTCCTGATAGTTTATTTTGCTGTGCAGAAGCTCTTCAGTTTAATTAGATTCCATTGGTCAATTTTGTTTTCTGTTGCCATTGCTTTTGGTGTTTTAGTCATGAAGTCCTTGCCCATACCTATGTCTTGAATGGTATTGCCTAGGTTTTCTTCTAGAATTTTTATGGTTTTAGGTCTAATATTTAAGACTTTAATCTAGCTTGAGTTAATTTTTGTGTAGGGTGTAAGGAAGAGATTCAGTTTAAGCTTTCTGCATATGGTTAGCCAGTTTTCCCAACATCATTTATTAAATAGGAAATTCTTTCCCTATTTTTTGTACTTGATAGGTTTGTCAAAGATCAGATGGTTGTAGATGTGCAGTGTTATTTCTTAGGCCTCTGTTCTGATCTGTTTGTCTATATCTCTGTTTTGGTAACAGTACCATGCTCTTTTTATTATTGTAGGCTTTTAGTATAGTTTGAAGTCAGGTAGTGTGATGCCTCCAGCTTTTCTCTTTTGGCTTAGGATTGTCTTGGTTATGCAGGCTATTTTTTGGTTCCATATGACATTTAAAGTAGTGTTTTCCAATTCTGTGAAGAAAGTCAATGGTAGTTTGATGAGGATAGCATTGAATCTATAAATTACTTTGGGCACTATGGCCATTTTCATGATATTGATTCTTCCTAATCATGAGCCTAGAATGTTTTTCCTTTTATTTGCATCCTCTCATTTTCTTGCACAGTGCCTTGGAGTTCTCCTTAAAGAGGAGGTATTAGCTTCTTTGCATTTGGTTGGAACATATTCCTTTAGCTCGGAGGAGTTTATTGCCCACCTTCTGAACCCTGCTTCTGTCAATTCATCAAATTCATTTTTCATCCAGTGTTGTTCCCTTGCTGGCAAAGAATTGTGATTCCTTGGAGGATGAGAAGCACTTGGTTTTGGAATTTTCAGCCTTTTTGTGTTGGTTTCTCCCCATCTTTGTGAATTTATCTACCTTTGGTCTTTGAAGTTGGTGACATTTGGATGGGGTCTCTAAATGGATGCTCTTTTAGTCGACGTTGACAGTATTCTTTTCCATTAGTTTTCTTTCTAACAGTCAGGTCCCTCTGCTGCAAGTCTGCTGCAAGTCTGCAGCAATTTGCTGGAGGTCCACTTCAGGCCCTGTTTGCCTGGGTATCATCAGCGGAGGCTGCGGAACAGCAAAAATTTCTGCCGGATCCTTCCTCTAGCTTCATCCTAGAGGGGTACTCAACAGATGCCAGCCAGAGCTCTCCTGTATGAGCTGTCTGTTGGCCCCTACTGAAAGCTGTTTCCTGGTCGTATATACGGGGATCAGGGAGGAACTTGAGGAGGCAGTCTGTCCCTTATCAGAACTTGAACACTGTGCTGGGAAATCTACTGCTCTCTTCAGAGCTTCCAGGAAAGGACTTTTAAGTCTGCTGAAGCTGTGTCCACAACTGCCCTTTTTCCCAACTGCTCTGTTCCAGGAAGGTGAGGGGTTTATTATGAGTCCCTGAGTTGGGCTGCTGCCTTTTTTCAGAGATTCCCTGTCCAGCGAGGATGGAATCTAGTGAGACAGTCTGCCTGCAACTGCCTTGCTTAGCTGTGGTGGACTCCACCCAGTTCAAACTTCCTAGAGGCTCTGTTTACATTATGAGTTTAGACCCACCTACTGGAGCCTCAACAATGGTGGGCGCCCCTTCCCTGAACTAGCTCAAGCCTCCTAAGTCAAGCTCAGGCTGCTGAGCTGGCTGCAAGAATTTCAAGCCAGTGAATCTTAGCTTGCTAGTTTCTGTGGGGGTGGGATCTGCCAAGCCAGACCACTTGGCTCCCCAGCTTCAGTCCCCATTCTGGGGAGTGAGCAGCTCTGTCTCACTGACATTCCAGATGCCACTGTGGTATGGAAAAAAAACTGCTGCAGCTAGCTCCATGTCTGCACAGATGGCTGCCCAGTTTTGTGCTGAAAACCTGGGGCTCTGGTGGTGTTGGTATAGAAGGGAATATCCTGGTCTGCAGGTTGGGAAGACTGTGGGAAAGGTACAGTATCTGGGCCAAAGTGCAGGGTAGTGTCCCTAATGGCTTCCCTTGGCTAGGAGAGGGATTTCTCCAACCCCTTGTGCTTCCCAGGTGAGGCAACTCCCCACTCTGGTTCAGCTCACCTTTCTTGGGATGCACCCACTGTCCCAAAAGTCCCAATGAAATGAACCTGGTACCTCAGTTGGAAATGCAGGTATCACCTGCCTTCTGCGTTGATTTCACTGAGAACTGCACATCAGAGCTATTCCTATTTTGCCATCCTGGAAACTACCCCCCGAGTCTTTTCTATTATAGACATTTTAATTGTTGTGTAAAGGTATCTCATTATTTTCATTTGTGTGTTCCTGATGACATATTACATGGAACAACTTCTCATATGTCTATGTGTCATCTGTATATATTTTTGGTGAGGTGTCTGTTAAAATTTCTTGCCCATTTTTTAATTGTTTTTTTATTGTAGAGTTGTAAGCATTTTTTGTATATTTTGTTAACAGTGCTTTATCATATGTATCTTTTGCAAATATTTTCTCCCTATTTTGTAGATTATGGAGCAGAAATTTCTAATTTTTAATGAAGTGTGGTTTATAATATTTTTCTTCATGGATTGTGACTTTGATTTTGTATCTAGAAAGTTATTATTATATTATTATTATAGTTATTTAGGTCCGTGATACATTTTAAGTAAATTTTTGTGAAAAGTATAAGGATTGTGTCTAGATTATTATTTTTTGTTTGTATGTAGCTATCCAGATGTTCCAGGACTATTTGTTAAAAGATTACGTTTACTCTACTATATTGCTCTTTCATTTTTGCTGGAGATCAACTGACTATATTCATGTTGGGTGGCTTGTTCTATAGGTGTCTATTTGTTCCATTTGGTTGAATTTTGAGTTCAGATCCTGAAAGGTTTTCTGCTTCAGTTATATGCCTAGTATTGTCATTGGGATTTTGATGTCATCTACTATTATTGTGTGATTATGTTTAGCACTTCATTAAGGACCTCTTGTGAAGCATGTTTGGTGGTGATGAATTCCCTTAGCATTTGCTTACCTAAAAAGGATTTTATTTCTTTCCTGATGAAGCTTAGTTTGAATGGATATAAAATTCTTGTTTGGTATTTATTTGCATTAAAGAATACTGAAAATAGTTATCTCCCAATTTCTCCTGGCTTAAAGTCTTTCTGTTGAGAGATCCACTGTTAATCTGTTGGGGTTCCCTTTGTAGTTCACCTGCCTTTTCTCTCTAGTTGTCCTTAATATTTTTTCTTTCACATTGACCTTGGAGAATCTGATGACTATGTGTCTTGGAGATGGTTCTTTTGTGTGGTATCTCACAAGGCTCCTCTGAGTTAATTGAATTTGAATATTGGCTTTTCTATCAAATTTTGGAACATTTTAATGGATAATATCCTCAATTATGTTTTCCAAGCTGCATGTTCTTTCTCCCTCTCTTTCAGGGATGCCAATATGTCATATTTGGTCTCTAAATAATTCTATATTTTTGGAGGTTTTGCTCATTTTATTTTTAAATTTTTATCTTTATTTTTGCTTTACTGAATTGATCTAAATAATTGTTTTTTAACTCTGAGATTCTTTCAGTTTTGTCTGTTCTGCTGTTAATATTTCTTATTGTACTATAAACTTCTTGTAATGAGTTTCCAGTTCTATATGATATGTTTGATTCATTCTAAAAATGGCTGTTTTGTTTCATCTCTTGTGTTTTATTGTTTTTTTTTTTTTATTCCTTAAACTGGGTTTCAACTTTTTTTCTGAATCTCTATGGTCTTTGTTGCTTTCTATGTTCTGGATTCTATGTCTTTCATTTCTGCCATTTTGGCCTTGTTAAGAACCATTGTTTGGAGTTGGTGCAGTCATTCGTAGGGAAGGAGACAGTCTGACTTTTTGAGTTGCCAGAGTTCTTGTGCTGATTTTTTTCTCACTATTAGGGTTTGATGTTCCTTTAGTCTTTGAAGTTACTGTTCTTTAAATGGTTATTTTTTTTTCTTTTATATTATTTGATGTCCTTGAGAGTTTGACTGTGGTGTAAGTTGGGTTCAGACAACTGGCTTCATTTCTGGAAGGGAACCATGGCTCAGCTCAGAACTGCTGGGTTGTGTGCTCTAACTCTGAGGGGCTGGGGCCAGGCCCATGGCTTTTTTTCTCTACCTTCCTGAAGTTAAGCACCACCTGTGTCAGCGGGTCAAAGACGTTTCTGGTTTGCTTGCAACAACACTCCAATGGGGGTGTCTGTAAAGGTGCTTCACTAGGACAGTGGCAACAGGGTTTCAGCTTGCATGCTGTGTTTGTCATTGGTGATTTGACAGCATTGTCTGTGTGTGCATGTGTGTATGTGTGCCAGGAGTATTATGGGGCATGCATGTGCCAGTGAGAATGGGGCAGAGGCATCTGTGTATGCACACTTTTGATAGTGGTAGTAATCTTCATGTCTTTTGGGCCCTGTCACTTGCTAGTCCTGAATATTTGGCTAATACCTCCTTTATCTTAGCTTCAGTTTTCTTCTCACTATAAAATAAATTGTGAGTATTTGTGTGAAAGGTTGTGCAGAGGGATTGGGAAAATGAGATCATTTAAAAATTTTCTTCCCTCAGTTATTCGATTCTAGGTTTACCTGGATGACAGTCCATTTTAGTTATACATAATGCATATAATTATCATTAAGTCTCTAATAAGACTACACAAACCCAAGATTATAAAGAAACATTAAACAGTAAAACTGAAAAACTGAAAAGTTGCTCTTACTATTGTAATGTAATGGCATAAATTTGGATGAAGCCAATTTAAACCTGTGATAAAATTAATGCAGTAAGAATTTTGGCCCAATTTTTGACATCTAAATTTGCAGCTTTTAAAAGCTGTGAAATGTATTACTGTGACTAAAAGGAAGGTAAAAATCAGGATCCTAATGCATTTAGTCTTATCCTTTAGATTTTCAATGATGCTAAACTCCCTTTAACACCAGAATCTTTAAAATAGACCTGAAGTTTATTCCTATAGCATGCATTTTCTGATTGCTCTCATAATTTTCATTCTTTTTTTCACTTTCTTGTTTTTGGAGGCAGATTATTTGAACATTTTTAGTATTTTAATTTAATTTATCTATAATTTTTACTGTGTCTATGATTTCATTAATGGCATTAATGGTTGCTCTAAGGTTGAAAATTTAAAGACTTGAACATTTGACTTAATAAATACCACTTCAGGTATAATGTAGACAGCTTATCACAAAATAAGTCTATTTACAATTCTCCCTTTCTGTTGTATTTGTCATATATATTACCTGTACATACAATGAAAATTCATCAATGTTACAGTAGTCTCCTTTTATATGCAGTTTTGCTTTTTAAAGTTTCAATGACCTGTGGTCAACTATACTCTGAAAATGTTACGTGGAAAATTCCGGAAGGAAACGGCACACAAGTTTTAAATTTTGTTTCATTATGAGTGGTGTGATTAAATCTTGTGTCATCCTGCTCTATTTCACCAAGAATATAAATTGTCCCTTTTGATAACATATCTATGCTGTATATGCTACCTGTTCTATCGCTGTGTTGGTTATCAGGTTGAAAAAACATAGCATATATAGAGAGTTTAGTACTATCTGTAGTTTAATGCATCTACTGCAGGTCTTAGAACATCTCCTTTGGTAATAAGGGAGAACTACTGGACGTACTTTACTTTAACCTGTCATGCCTATTTCTTAGACCTTAAGAGGGGATTAAACTAACATATTTACTCAGATACTTACTGTTCCTGTTCATCTTTATTTTTTATATGCCAAGTATCCCCCTGATATTATTACCCTCTCATCTGAATAACTTCCTATAGTATCTCTCTGTTAGAGAAGAAATCCTGATTAAAAAATTCCGTTAGATGCTTTTCACGTGAGAATACCTTTTTTGTTTTTATTTCTAAGGTCATTTTCACTGGGCATACAATTATGTGTGGAGAGTACCCAAGTTCCAACACGTTACTCCAGTTATGTCAGAAATATGATGGAATAATATGTTTCAGTTCTCATTCCTCTTCTATAGAAATGCCAATTCTCCAATCACCCACAGATCAAAATAAACTATGGAAGCCCTAGAGTTTCAGTGAGAGGTTAACACACCCTGGTGGAACAAAATATCTGAGAGTGGATAAACTGAAGAGGGTAAAAAAAAATAGTTTCATTTTACCTAAAACATTCTTCCCCCAAGGCATCAGAGATCAGTCTCAAGAGTAGCCCCTTCAAGTTAAAGATGGTAAGAAGAACAGTTTCATTTTACTCATGACAGCTCTCAACCAAGGCAGCACAGCTTGGTTCTGAGAGAGGCCTCATCAATCTATAATTTCTCCCACAGGAGAAAGTGAGAGTGAAGTGAACACCTGGTGTCTCCAGATTTTCAGGGTGTTTATCACGAGGCCTGATTATGTTTTATCCACATCACAAAGCCTGATTATGTCTTATCCCAACCAGCATACTAAGGGAATTGGTACCTCTAAATTCTCTGGGGGAAGTTAGGAGCAAGATGAAAGGCCTGGAGCTAAAAGCAACCTATGTGTAAATCACAACCACCAGCTATGGATTTTGTTAACTGACTTGTAAACTCCACCAAGAAGTTTTTCCATAAACCCTACCAAACAACATACCTGCAGACTCCCAGAGTCAGTTTGCAAATGCCACCATCATTCTCTATGCTGCCATGACCAGCATCCCACATGCCCTGGTGCACATTATTTCTACAGAATTCATGTACAAGACTTTAGCAACAGCACACAGATCTCAGGAGCAGGTGTAGATATGATTATCTTGCTCTATTCTGCTGGATTGGGTGAAGGTGTGCACTGTTGAACATTTTAGGACAATTTCCTAAGGAAAATAAATAGGAGGCTGGAAGCATCTGGCCTGATTTTGTAAGGTCAATATAAAATACACAATACTATGAATTATTTTTCTAAAATGGAACAGAACAAGTTGAGTTCTTACATGAAAAAAAAATGGTCTGAGATCCCTCAGGATCTCTAGCAATGCTGACTGGTTAAGGTCTTTCTCTCCCAAATCCGGTCAGTAAATACTTCAAAAGGTGAATACATCTATAAATAAATAAATAAATAAAAAGAAAACAGAAATGCAAGGCTTCAAGGACCACAAAGCATGAAGGAAACATGACAACATGACAGCCGTAAAGGAACAAAATAAAGCCACAAGGACTGACTGTAACCAAATGGAGATCTATTAATTACCTTAAATATTATTAAATTAATTATCTTGAAGTTAAATGTGCTATAAAAATCACCAGTGGATAACTAAATAAAACAGAAAAACAGTACATGAGTAAAATATGTTGAACAAAGAAACAGGATACTAAAAATATTCTGGAGGTAAAGAAAACATCTGAACTTAAAATGTCAATACAAATCTTACACAGTAGACTCAATCAAATGGAAGAAAAAAATCAGTAAACTGAAAGACAGATCATTTAAAATTATCATAAAGGAAGAATTTTAAAAAATTAGAATGAACTATAGGACTATATAGGGACCTATAGGACTTAGGAAACAACATCAAGTAAACAAATTTTCACATTATGAGCATTCCCAAAAAAGCAGAGAGGAGAAAGAGCTACAAAGCATGTTTTTAAAAATAATGATTTTTAAATACTTCACAAAACCTGGATGAGATAATGTAAAACCAGGACCATGAAGCCCCAATAATTCCAAATAGGTTGAACATAAAGATGTCCTCGTTGAGACAAGTTACAATAAAATTGTCAAATATCAAAAGTAAAAAGGAGAATTTTTGAAAGTGGCAAGTGAAAACTCCCTCATTACATACAAGGGAAGCTTTATAACACTATCAGCAGATCCTTGGCAGAAATCTTTTCAGGTCAAGAGAAATTGTGATAACATATTCAATGTGTTAAGAGGGAAAAAATCAGGGAAAAGAAAACCCTGCAAACCAAGATGGCATGTTAACCTCATTCCTGAGTACTGGGTTATTTATGATGGTATTGTTGTATATTTGTATATGGATACTTGCAGATTGGATTTCTGTGAGTGGGACTGGAATCAGTAAAGAGTCCTATTGTGCCATCTTGCTCATGTCTCTCCAGTAAATGAGCTTAAGTGTGTCTACTGTTTGGCTATTATGAATAAACCAAACAAACTCTGAGCATTATTGCACAAATTTTTGCGTAAAGTGATGTTTTCCATTCCATTGTGTATATTTTTGGGAACGGGATTGCTGGGTCATACCTTGACTCCGTGTTTCACCATGTGAGAAACTTCAAGTATTCCATTGTGGCTTCACAATTTTACATTCCTACTAGCAATGCACAAAAGTTCTATTTTTTATTGCATTTTAGGTTTTGGGGTACATGTGAAGAACATGCAAGATTGTTGCATAGGTACACACATGGCAGTGTGATTTGCTGCCTTCCTCCCCATCCCCTTTATCTTGCATTTGTCCCCATGCTATCTCTCCCAAACTCCCCACTCCCCACTGTCCCTCCCCTATTTCCCCCAACAGACCCCAGTGCGTGACGTTTTCCTCCCTGTGTCCATGTGTTCTTATTGTTCAATGCCCACCTATGAGTGAGAACATGTGGTGTTTGATTTTCTGTTCTTGTGTCAGTTTGCTGAGAATGATGGTTTCCCGCTTCATCCATGTCCCTACAAAGGACATGAACTCATCGTTTTTGATGGCTGCATAATATTCCATAATGTATATGTGCCATATTTTTCCTGTCTAGTCTATCATCAATGGGCATTTGGGTTGGTTCCAGGTCTTTGCCATTGTGAACAGTGCTGAGCAATGCACAAAAGTTCTAATTCCTCCATACCCTCACCAACATCTCTACTGCCTGACTTTTGATTATAGGCTCATGGTAGGTGTAAAGTAGCATCTCACTGTGACTTTAATTTGCATTTCCCTGATGACTAATGATGTTGGGCACCTTTTGAATTTTGTCATTTTCTTATCTTCTTGGAGAGAAGCACCTCTTCAGATTACCCCTCTACTTTTTAATTGGATTATTTGTTTTTGTATTGTTGAGTTGTTAGAGCATGTTACATATTAGAAATATTATGCCCTTAAGAGCATATGGTTTGAAAATATTTTCTTTTATTTTGTTGGTTGTCCACACAATTTTATAGCAGATGTGGTGCTTCTATTCTAAAAGAATATTACTTACTAAAATGATTTATTTAAACTATAAGGCAATGGCTTTTCTCAGAATGACAAAATGTTATATTTGTACATTTTCCTTTAAATAAGTACAGATGCATCAGAATGACATATAATCTGAAAGTACCTGTTTTACTTTTTATTTTCTTCTGTGTACCTAGAGAAGTATATGTATACCTGCTGAAGCATACCCTAGAATATTCCTTCTTCCAGGAACCACAGCGGTTCACTTGCGCATTAAGTAGAAAATGTATTAGAAGGAAGTAGATAGTAGGATGGTATAACTCAGTCTCCACAAACCAAAATGGAAACTGCTAGATGACAAATAATTAAACTTAACACACTTTTATATCCAACAAAATGCAGCATGTTACAAGTTAAATATTTGCTGAATTATATAGGTCTATCCAGTTCCAGATACACTGGATTAGCCAGTTTCTAACACTCAGCAGTTCAATGAATTATGACTGAATTTAAATACTTATAAACAAAGTTTTTGAACTCAGGTGGATGAGCATAAAAGTATTACTTTCTTCACTGCTGTTTCAAATAACACACTTACTTCATCTTTAGCATCTTCTCTCACAACATTCTCTGTTCAAATCACAGAGAAAGAATATGAAAAAGAAATAGATCTTCAGAAATAAACATTTTAGGGTTACATGTTTTGTGTGAGCCCAAACATTTTTAATATCAACAATAATAAAGTCCATTAAGTATTACTAGCTCATTTTTTCCAAAATAAATATTCTGCACAAAGCCATGGCCCTCTAAATATATCGAGATAAGAATTCAAGTGACTGCATTAAAATTATACCAAAGTAGAAACAACATCAGCCCACATATATGAGAAAGAACCAGTGCAGAAACGCTGTCCACTCATAAACTCAGAATGTCTTCTTTCCACCAAACAAACACAGTATTTTCCCAGAAAGGGTTATTAACTGGGCTAAAATGGTTGAAATGACAGAGATATAATTCAGAATATAAATAGAAATAAAGATAATAGACATCCAGGAGATAGCTGAAACCCAATCCAAGGAATCTGTGCTACAGTAAAATGATACAAGAGCTGATACATAAAATGATTGTAAGAAAGAATAAAATGGATAAGACAGAGATGAAAAACACACTACAAAAATTTTATAATGCAATTTCAAGTATTAACAGTAGAACAGACCAAGCTGAGCAAAGAATCTCAGAGCTCAGAGACAGGTTCTCTGCCTGGACATGAAAAGTAAAGGATCACACTGCACCACAATCTCTGCACAAGAATGGTGGCCCAGGCAAGTGGGTGTACTGAATGATTATAGATATGCTTGGAGGTGAAGTAGAGAGAGCCTCACTGTCCCACAATTTGTTGAGAATTGGTTGAGTGACTCGGACTGTCAATCTTGGTGAGCAGTTTCTCCAAATGACTGAAGATACATCTGGGCATGTAGCAGGAAGGGTCTCCCTGCACCAGAGTCTCTGCATAGAAAGAATTGAGCTGATCAGGTGGCTGATCTGAGTGAGAAGATACTTCAAATGTCTGAAGATCTGCCTGTGAATGAAGCAGAGTGAAACACATTACCACGGTCTCTGTCCAAATGCCCGGAGATCTGCTGGGGTATGGAGCAGAGAGTTCCCTACTGCAGCATAATTTATGCACAGGAAGAATGGAGTAGCTCAGGCTGTTTCTCCAGGAAAGTGAGTTCTCTGAATGCCTGGAGTTCTGCCTGGTGTTGGAGCACAGAGGGCCCTGCTTTGCACAATCTCAGGGAAGCAGGCTGGGGCACCCAACAATGACACATGCAGGCCAATTCCTGGTCAACAATCTGGCATTGATTGCAACAAAGCACATCACTAGCAGCTCTACTCCTGCCATAGGCATGCAACAAGGAAGAGCACAATTTCAATGCATACAGCTGTGGAGTTTTCCAGAATTCTGGCTGTGGAGGCTTGTACCCCATTCCAGATCAATTCTTCAATCTCTGAGCCAAATCTAAAATGCCTGCACATTCACACTGCAGGGTTGCCAAAGAATGACTCATGTTGTATTCACAAAATAAGTTGTGAATTAAAAGCATTCTGTTATCAGTCTCAGGTCTGGGAAAATCCTGGGGCTTTTCCTCGTGTTTTTCACTTTCAGTGTCTCTGAGCCTCTCCTCACATTTGCTCCAGGGAGTGGGAGAAGCAAGATTCTTGATTTTGATCTGTTTTGCTAAGACCCCTAGTGGAAAGGTAAGAAACAGAGGAAGGCTGTATTAATCTATTCTCACAATGCTACTAAGAAATGCAGGAAACTGGATAATTTATAAATAAAGAGGTTTAAATGGCTCATAGTTCTAAAGGCTGTGCAGGAAACATGATGCTGGCATCTGTTCAGCTTCTTGGGAGGCCTGAGGAAACTTGCAATTCTGATAAAAGATGAAGAGGAAGCACAGATGTCACATATCCAGAGCAGAATTGAAAAAGAGAAGGAAAAGATTCTATTCCCATTTAAATGACCAGCTATCATGAGAACTTATCCAATATCATGAGGACAGTACAAAGGAGACAACACTAAGTCATTTATGTGAAATCTGCTCCAGGATTCAATCAGCTTCTACCAGGCCACACTTCCAACATTCAGGATTATGTTTCAATGTGAGATTTCAATGGAGACACACATGCAAATTATATCAAAAGCTCTCTGCCTCTCTCATATTCTGAGGCTTGACCAACTTTTGTCAGTCAGATGCCATCATCGGGGCTCTTTGCCCACAATCTCCTCTCTAAGATCTGAGTTGTTTTTCTCTATTCCAGTGGATTCCCATTTTTCTTCTTGAATTAAAGCTCACAGAGTTGATGTTAAGCACTATTTTGCCATTTCCAAGTGGCTGAGGTATGCAAAAGGCTCTAATCTTCCCTTTTTTGAAAATAAACAAACAAAGATTTGTGGTTTAAGCTGTTCATCCTGGTGGCAGTGTGAACAGACTGGAAGAATTAAAATGTATATATAAAAGAAACAATTAAAAACTGATGTAATATTCTAGGATGATGATAAAAGGAGCTTGAAATAAAGTAGTCATTTTGGGATAGATTTAAAGGATTGTTAGAATGTAGACTAGACAGTACAAAGGAATTAATTTGATAGGAAACGTGTGAGAGAGAAATAGATATAGATACTCGGTTTACTTGGGTTATAGAATAAAAAAGGAAAGAAAATTCCAGATAAAAGGGTAATCAAAATAACACTAAGTTTTAGTCAAATGAATTTCCGAATGCCAGAAGAAATTAATAATTTACTTTGACAGTCATAAATATTTAAGCTGAAGAAAACTGACATTCATCTGGTTGGCATTTCCATTTCACCATAGAGAAAACTGAGGCCCAGAAAAAAATAAAATAAAATTATACAGCTAGCTAGTGATAGAGTAACGACTAAAACCTGAAGTCCCTGACAACACACTGCTACCAGGTCTAGCTTTAGAGATATTAACTCAATTTATATATTTATTTATTTATTTATTTATTTTAACTTCTATAGGTAATTGGGGAGCACGTAGTGTTTGGTTACATGAGTAAGTTCTTTATTGATGACTTGTGAGATTTTGGTGCACCCATCACCCAAACAGTATACTCTGCACCATATCTGTAGTTTTGTTCCTCCCTCCCTTCTCATCCTTTCCCCCTGAGTCCCCAGAGTTCATTGTGCCATTCTTATGTCTTTGCATCCTCATAGCTTAACTCCCATTTGCAAGTGAGAGCCTATGATGCTTGGTTTTTCATTCCCGAGTTGCTTCATTTATAATAACAGTCTCCAATTTCATCCAAGTTGCTGTGAATGTCATTAATTTATTCCTTTTTACGGCTGAGTAGTATTCCATCATGTGGATAGATAGATAGATGATAGATAGATAGATAGATAGATAGATAGATGGATGGATAGATATTTTATAGATAGATATCACAGCTTCCATATCTACTTGTTGATTGATGGCCATTTGGGTTGGTTCCATGCTTTTGCAATTGGGAATGGTGCTGCTATAAACATGCATGTGCAAGTATATTTTTTGTGTAATGACTTCTTTTCCTCTGGGTAGATAGCCAGTAGTGGAATTTCTGGATCAAATGGTTGTTTTGTTTTTAGTTCTTTAAGAACTCTCCACACTGTTTACCATAGTGGTTGTTCAGTTTACATAGTTATCAGCAGTGTAGAAGAGTTCCCTGTTCACCACATACCTGCCAACATCTACTTTTCTTTTTATTTTTTGATTATGGTCATTTTAGCAGGAGTAAGGTTGTATTGCATGGTGGTTTTAATTTGCATTTCCTTGATTATTAGTGGTGTTGAGCATTTTTTTTATATTCGTTGGCCATTTTTATATCTTCTTTTGAAAATTGTCTATTCTTGTCCTTAGCCACTTTTTTTGAGATTGTTTGTTTTTTTCTTATTGATTTGTTTTAGTTCATTATAAATTCTGGATACTAGTCCTTTGTCAAATGCATAGATTGTGAAGATTTTTCACCACTCTGTGGGTTGTGTGTTTGCTCTGTTGATTGTTCCTTTTGCTATGCAAAAGTTCTTTAGTTTAAGTCCCCGCAATTTATCTTTGTTCATATTGCATTTGCTTTTGGGTTCTTAGTCTTGAAATCCTTGCCTAAGCAAATGTTTAGAAAGGTTTTTCCAATGTTATCTTCTGGAATTTTTATAGTTTCAGGTCTTAGATTTAAGTATTTAATCCATCTTGGGTTGATTTTTGTAAAAGATGAGAGATGAGAATCCAGTTTCATTCTCCTGCTGTGCCTAGCCAATTATCTCAGCACCAATTGTTGAAAGAGTATCCTTTTCTCATTTTATGTTTTTGTTTGCTTTGTCGAAGATCAGTTAGCTGTAACTGGGTTTATTCAAAATGAGCAATGGAGAGAGCTAACTCAAAACTCTTTTGCATTTATTCTGTATACAAAAACCCTTCTAAATAGAATAATAACAATAATTAATTAACAAAAAATAAAATACAGAAAACATTGTGGTAGGGGATAACATTTCTTCTTTTTTATTAGTGGATTTATAAACGTGTGTAAAATAAGACTTCTGAAAGGGCTTACCATTATTAACTTACAAATGCCTTTCAAACTTTAAGATGATCTTCAAGTACAGGAGTGTTTCATTTCTGTCTGTACACTTTTATTCATAAATCACTGATGATAAAATTGTTAAGCATATGTACAGCAAGCAATGCACGCAGAAGATTTATAACAGTTTCTTTTCCACCTTATTGAGGTAAAATTGAGAAAATTTGTATATATTTAAGGCATAGCAGTGATATTTTGATATGTAATACACTATGAAACAATTACCACAATCAAGCTAATTTTTATATATATCATACCATATAGTCTTTTTTTGTGGTAAGAACATGTACTATCTTCTCTTCCATCACCTTTCAGGTATACAATACATTATTAACTATCAACATCACCTGGCAATAGATGAGGTCTCCAGAACCTTTTTATCTTATGACCAAGCTTACACCCTGTATCTAACATCACCCCATTCCCTCATCCTAGTCTGTTTGTGCTGCTATAACAAAATACCTGAGACTGGGTAATATATATACAGCAGGTGTTTTTCACAGATCTAAACACTGGGAAATCCAAGATCTATGTGCCAGCAGATACAGAGTCTGATGAGGGCCCTGGTATCTCTTTCGAAAATGACATCTTGTTGCAACATCCTCTAGAGGAGAAGGATATGTGCTCTCATATGGCATAATAAGGAAGTGAAAAAGGTACAAATGCTGTATCCTCAGTTGGCAGAAAACCAGAAGAGGATAAACCAACTCCCTCAAGCCCTTTCATATTGGGACTAATCTCACTATGACAACTCTGCCCTCATGACTCAATTACCTTCTATAGGCCATCCTTATTACTACGTTGACCATTGTAACCCCATGCCTGACTCCTACTAACCAACATTTTACTCTCTGGTTCTATAATTTTGACTTTTTGGATTCTATGTGTAAGTGAGTTCATGCAGTGTTTTTTTTTTTAATGTATGTGGCTTTTACACTACACATAATATCCACCAGGTTCATCCATGTTGTTACAAACAGCAGGATTTACTTCCTTGTTTATTTATTTAATTTTGAGATGAAGGCTCACTCTGTGGCCCAAGCCTGAGTGCAGTGGCATGATTTCAGCTCACTGCAACCTCTGCTTCCCAGGTTCAAGTGATTCCCTGCCTCAGCCTCCCGAGTAGCTGGGATTACAGGGACATGACACCATGCCTGACTAATTTTTGTATTTTTAGTACAGACAGGGTTTCACTATGTTGGCCAGGCAGGTCTCAGGCTCCTGACCTCATGATCCACCCACCTCGCCACCCACAGTGCTGGGATTACAAGCTTGAGCCACCATGCTTGGCCACATTTACTTCCTTTTAAGAATGAATAACATTCCCTTGTCTATATGTGTGTTTGTGTTTATGCATATGTCTCATATTTTCTATATCTGCTCATCCATCAATGGCCACTTAGGTTGTTTCTATATCTTTGCTATTCTGAATAATGCTGCAATTCAATGGGAGGGCAGGTATATATCTTTTGAAGATAGTTATTTTATTTCTTTTGGATATACATGCAGAAGTGGAAGTTCTGTATCATGTGGTAGCTCTATTTTTAGTTTCTGAGACACCTTAATATTATTCTCCACAATGTTTGTACTAATTACAATTTATAAACGTTCTCCTTGCTTATATCTACATCAACAATTGTTAAATACTGACTTTTAAATACAAGCCATCCTAAAAGTATGAGGTGATAGCTCATTGTGGTTTTCATTTTTATTTCCCTGATGATTCATGACGTTGAGTGCCCTTTCATATGTATGCATATTACTTATGTCTTCTTCATAAAATAATTTTATTCAGGTTCTTTCCCCATTTTTAGATTTGTTTATTATTATATTTGCTTTTTAGTTATAAGTGTTTCTTACATATTTTGAATATTAATCATTTATCAACCATATGATTTGAAAATATTTTCTTCCATTCCATGGGCTGATTTTTTTTTGTTGTTGACTGTTTCGCTGTGCAGAATCTTTTTAGTTTAATGCAGTCCCACTAGTTTTTGCTTTTGTTGCCTGTACTTTCAGTGTAATATCCAGAAAGTCATGGCCAAAAACAATGAAATGGAAATTTTTCCCTATGTTTTATTTCATGAGTTTTACAGTTTCCATATTTAAAATTTTAATTCATGATGAGTCTTTTGTTGTGTATGGTGTAACATAAAAATCCATTTTTTTTGCAGGTGAATATCTTATATTGACAATTAAATTTATTGAAAAGGCTATGCTACTTCTACTAAAAAGTTATTAGGAAAAATCTCCAAAACATTGGTCTGGGTAAAAATTTCTTGAGAAATGCTCCACAAGCACAGGCAACCAAAGTAAACATGGACAAATAGAATCACATCAAGTTGAAAAGCTTCTGCAAAGCAAAGGAAACAACACAGTGATGAGATATCCCATAGAACGGGAGAAAATATTTGTAAACTACCCCTGACAAGATATTAATAACCAGACTATATAAGTATCTCAAGCCCCTTTATGGGAAGAAAATTTTATAATCAAATAAAAAAATGAACAAAATATTTGAATGGATATTTCTTAAAAAAAAAGACACACAAATGGCAAACAGGTATATGAAAAGGTATTCAACATCACTAATCATCAGAGAAAAACCAAAACTAAAATGAGACATCTCACCCCAGTGAAGATGGCATATATCAAAAAGTTAGGCAATAAAAACACTGTTAAAGATGTGGAGGAAAGGGAACCCTCATACACTGTTGGTGGGAATGTAATTTACTT
Source organism: Leontopithecus rosalia (assembly GCA_028533165.1). Classification (NCBI taxonomy): domain Eukaryota; kingdom Metazoa; phylum Chordata; class Mammalia; order Primates; family Cebidae; genus Leontopithecus; species Leontopithecus rosalia. Next base: position 66,509,756 of record CM052670.1, on the reverse strand, counting down.
CAACGCCTATGGAGAACATGTTGGAGGTCCCTCAACAAACTGACTACAGACTACCATATGGTCAAACAATCCCACCGCTGGGTATATATCTAAAAGAAAGGAGATTAGGGTCTTGAAAAGATATCTGTATTCCCATGTTTGTTGCAGTGCTGTCCACAATAGCCAAGATTTGGTAGCAACAACCTAAGTGTCCATCAACAGATGAATGTCCATCAACAGAATTATGGATTCTGCATATTAGACTATTGTCAGAAGCGTAGTTTGTAAGTATTTTATCTCATTCTGTAGGTTTCTGTTTACTCTATTGATAGTTTTGCTGTGTGGAAGCCTTTTAATTTAATTAGGTTGTATTTAGCAATTTTTGTTATTGTTGCAACTGCTTTTGGGAACTTAGCCAAAAATTCTTTGCCAAGGCCAACAGTAAGAATGGTATTACATAGGTTTTCTTCTAGGACTTTTATAATTTCAGATTCTACTTTTAGATTTTCAATTCATATTGAGTTGATTTTGCTATATGGTGAAATTTAGAAATCTGGTTTCAATCTTCTTCCTATGCCAGCTATCTTAGCACTGTTTACCAGCTTGATAAGATTTCTTCATTATGATGAGAAATAAAATCAAGTTCTATTTTTGCATATGGATATCCAGTTCCCTGAGTGCCATATATTGAAGAGGATGCCCTTTCTCTAGTGTAAGCTTTTGGCTCATTTGTCAAAACTCAGTTGTCTATAAATGCATGGACTTATTTCGGTATTCTCTATTCTGTTTCATTGGTTTATGTGTTTGTTTTTCACAATATAATGCTGCTTTTGTTTCTATTGTCTTGTAATATATATTGAAGTCAGGTTTTATGATAACTCCAGCTTGACATATGATGCCAATTTAGCACTCACAAAAATGATTGAAAGATCATCAATAAGCTCACCTTCCAAAAACCTGATTGGTTTTAAGTAAGAAGGTGGTGAAAAAGAAGTGCATTTGGATGTAACTTGATCCAGCTCAGCTGGAATGTACTGGATGGCCCCACAAGATGCTCCCACTTTAATAAGGCTAAAATACACTGTGTATCTTAAGGGAGTATTCTTACACATCCCATACAAAATGTTGCTTAATAACCGCAGTCTCTGAGATGGGAGTTCAACTTCAAAAGTTTTGACCAGCTTTCATATAAGCTTTCAATCAAAGCTTCTTACTTGTCTGATTCCAGGATTAAGACAAGGGATACTACACTTTTCATCACACTTGCAACATCTTTATCATCTTTCTTTCAGGTACACATCACAGGCTTCAATAATTTGAGCTAAATCAACACGGAGTCCATCTTCTGAGCTCCCTTCTGAAATCTCAGCTCCTTTAGATTTCAGATAAGCATGAAGCTCAGCAGCCTGATTTTCCTCACTGATATGGATGAAGGCTGGGACACTCATGGTGAAGGCCTGGGCACAGCGGGCACTCCTCTAGCAGAGCCCACAGCCCGGAAAAGGGTGCTAAGCATTTCTTAATTCTGCTTTTGCTGTATTTTTATATTTTTTTATGTTGTGGTTTTATTTTAATTTTTTCCCAAAATCTTTTTTGCTTTTTATCTTAATTATTTTCTAAGACAATGGTTATTCTGGAGCTTGTTGTTTTCTTTCCATGTATTTTTATACTCTTCCAAATTCCTCGTTTTTCTTTTTCTTTTTTATTCCATTGTCTTATGAGAAGATACTCAATATGATTTTATTTTTCTAATGCCTCATCGTCGGATGTGGTGGCTGTGTGTATTAAATGTTAATGGGGCTTCATGGATGTGGAGATGCAAATGATTTTGACCCCCAGACCAAGAGCAATCTGGTGGGGGCTAGGCTGTCAAATTACATCATCCTCTAGCTACTTAAGTTCAGCAGTTGATAGTATTCTGTGTGAGCTATTTTTCTGTAACAATGCCTTCATGTGCAGAGTTCTAAGAACTATCTTATGGCTCAGATCATAGAAGTCTGTGGTGGGAATGTGGACCACTCTCACGTTTTTTTCTGCATTAGAGAGCTCTCTAAATTCTCAGCCATTTCTAACTCAGCAAGCTGACTTTACTCCCTCGTCTTCCTTGCTTTTATTGTTTTCCATCTTTTGTTAAATTCTAGTGTTCTTTCTTAGAGGTCTAATCAAAACGTGATCACTGATTTGCTATGTTTGCTCTTCTACATGGAAGAAGAGAGTATCATATGCATCTACTGTATGAAATAATGTCATCTGTAAACACAAAAATAAATTATTTGTTTTCCTGATTCGGATGTCTTTTATTTATTTATATTTGCCTAGTGTCACAAATACTTCTAGTAGTATGTAAAACAATGTGGTTAGAATGAGCATTCTTGTCTTATTCCTGATGATATAAAAAAAGCTTTTGGCTTTTAACCATTGATTACTAATTAGCTGTGTGATTTTCACATATGGCCTTTATTTTATTGAGATACATTCTTTTTATAAGTAACTTGTTAAAAGCTTTTATCATAAAAAATTTTGAATTGTGTCAACTTTTTTTTCTGCATTTATTGAGATAATCACATGCATTTTTATTCTATTTTTTGGTGTATTATTACTGTTGAATTTCATATCTTTAATATCCCTTAATCTCAGAGACATATCTAAGTTGGTCAGCGTATATGATTCTATTTTGGGGCTGTTAAATTTGATTTACTAGATTTTGTAAATAGTTTTTTTATTTATGCTCCTCAGGAATATTAACTATCCCTTTATTTTATTTTATTATCATAATCTGGTTTAGTCTAAGGCTAATGCTGCCTTAATTGACTTTGGAAGCATTTACTTGTCTCCAATATTTCAAAGAGTATGAGAAGTATTTGTATTAGTTTTTCCTTAAAATTTTGTTAGATTTCTGCCATAAAACCAGCAGGGTCCTGGGCTTTCCTCTGATGGAATATTTTTGTTCATTGATTCAATCTTCTTTCTCATTACTGTGCTATACAGATTTTCTGTTTCTTCATATTTCAGATGCTTCTGTTGTACATTTTAAAACATTTATTAATTCATTCTATCTTTTCCAATTTTTTGTCATATATTTACTCATAGTAGTCTTTTATGATCCTATATATGTCTGTGTCTCCACTTTTATTTATAATTTTAATAATTTGAGTTTCCTCTCATTTTACTTGGTTAATCTAGTTAAAGGTTTTCTTAAAACATGTTTTATTTTCTCAAATAATCAAGCCTCAGTTTTGTTAGTTCTTAAAAAATTGTCTTTCTAATTTCTATTTGTTTCTTCTCTAGTCTTTTTTTTTCCTTTTGCAAAATTGGGGTTGTGTACTCTTCGACTTTGTTTTTTGTTGGTTTGTTACATTTCCTTGATGTGTAAAAATTTGTTTTTATATGGAGTTTTTTGAAATATAGGTATTTGTTTTAATGAACTTTTTCTTTGTAGTGCTTCTGCTTTATACCATACACTGTATATATATTAAAAAAAGCCTATTATTTGGCTCAATAAACTTTTTTGTTTTTGTTTGATTTTCTTTTTACCCATTAATTTTCTGGTAGAGTGCAGGTAAATTTTCTTATATTTGTGAATTTTACAGAATTTCTTCTTTTTCTAGTTTTATAGCATTGTTGTTTAAAAATATATTTGATAAGATTTTAATCTTTAATTTGTCAAGACTTGTTATGTGGCCTACACTAAACATATGACCTATACTGAACAGTGTTTTGTGTGCACTGAGAAAAAAAAAATGTGTATTTTGCTATAGTGTTTTATCATGTCCTTCTTTTGCTTATTGATTTTCTGTCTGGATGATTTAACCATTGTTGGTAATGACATATTAAAATCAACATCATAATTTTATTGATGTCTGTTTCTTCCTTCATTTCTGTTAAAATTTGTTTTATGTATTTCCCTGCCTCAATATTGGGTAAATATATTTACAACTATTATAACAAGTTCTTAGTGAATTAGCAAGTTTATAATTATATAATGACTTTTTTCTCTTCTGTGAAATATTTTGTCTGAATGCTTGATTTTTCTGATATAAATATAGCCACCTGATCTCTTTGAGTTACCATTTTCATGTTCTGATTTACCCATATTTTACTTTAAGTTTATGTGTGTCCTTAAGGCTAATGTGAGTCTCTTATGGCAGTATTTTATTGGATCATGTTTACTAAAAATTACACTCAAGCGCTCTGTGTCTTCTAGTTAAAAAATGTAATTAATGTATATTTAAAGCAATTATTTATAGATAAGGGGATACCATTTCCATTTTGTTAATTGTCTTTTACTGTTTTGCATTTCTTTTTGTTTCCTTATGTCTTGCTGTCTTTTTTTTATTTGTTGACTTTTTTGTAGTGGTATTATTTTATTCATTTGCCTTTTTTGTGTGTATTTACTATACGATTTAAAATTTGTGTATACCGTGAGGTTTACATAGAACATCTTATAGTTCTTTTTTTCCCCAACATAGCAAATTGGAGGCATTTTTAGCATATCTCTCCCAATTGGGAGGACAAAATACTGTGGAAAGATTCATGTTGTACACTTTTTTCAAGAAGTAACACAGTGACTCAACAAAATAACACAAGGAACTTATACCTATGGACCCTTTAAAGGAAGCAGGAGGAAGCATCATACACTATGAGTCAGGCAAAATGCTGCAAGTCTCCCAGTTGTGAGAGGGGAAGAATTTTTCCCTGGAATACAGACCCCTACTAGGGACCCAGAATATCCTGGACATGGGGAAAGGCCCTAATCCCACCCAACTCAGGATTGGGCTTGGGGAAGCTTATGGAATATAAAAGGAGAAGCAGCAGCGGGAAGACCTTTACATGCACTCCTAGTTCCAGTATGGACTGAGGGCAGCCACTTATTATTTTTCCTCATGGGGTACTCTCTGAATGACAGACAAAAAGTTCAGGCAGTGGTTAGAAATTGAAAGAAGCTCTCAGTAAGGTTTCACAATACAACCTCAGGTAGGAACAAAATTTCTTGGCCAGAGCTAGGGCAAATGTGAATGAAAAGAGGGCTGTGACTACAGGAATTATGAATGCAGAAATCATAAGAGCAGGATCCATGGGTGCAGGAGCTGCAGGTGCAGGAGATGGTGCCTGGCTTTGCAGTGGACACGGGGGAGTGTAGCCTGAAAGCTAAGATTGCAATCTTCATGGGAAAAGCTTATAACTCCAGGCAGTGGTGAGATCTGATCACAGGCTGCCTGGAACTGTTTGCTGCTGCCAGTGCAACACTATGGGAATAGATTTTCCTTTCCAAGTGCATGAAAACTGTGAGGCTTACCACCACTTCCTACCCCCACTCCCTGAACAACAGAGACCAGCAATGCTCCTCTCTGGAACATCAACTTGGTGGCCTGAGACCTGTTTCCATCCTCTAACACCCACAGAAGCTATTCTGCACATGGTGATACAGAGGGCAAACCTGCCCTACCAAGCCCCACTCTGATAGCTTAACAGAGAGAACAGAATCTCTTGGGAGCCACATGAACCCACCATCGCCTGAGAAACCAGAGTACCCCACCATAGGCAACATAAGGCAAGCAAAATTCGACTGCTACTACTTCAGCTCACTCTCTTTTGCAAGTACCACATCCTCGCTAAAGGCCAGTCACCGTAGTCCATTACAGTATCTCCTGTAGAATATCACAATGCCCAGAAAGGAAAAAATGGCAGTGTGACTTTGGCTACACAATTGCCTGAATGAATCTGGCTAACTAGGAGGGCTTGAGTGTGTTCATGTGACCAGCTCATTATTACTAAAACTGGCATTCAATTTATGTACACCAAATACCAGAAATCCTAGATTCATAAAACAATTAGATTCATAAAACAATTACTACGAACCTAAGAAATGAAATATACAGCAAAGCAGTAATAGTAGGATACTTCCATTAACACCACTGACAGCACTAGAAAGCTCTTCAAGACTGAAACTCAACTAACAATGGACTTAAATGACATGCTAGAATAAATAAACTTAATTGATATTTACAGAACGTTCTAACCAAGATATGTGAAATATACATTCTTCTCATTAATGTGTGGGATATTCTTCATGATAGACCATTTCATGGCCATAAAACAAATCTCAGTAAATTTCAAAATATCACAATCACAAGTATCATTCCAGAACACAGTGAAAACAAACTAAAAATCAACTTGAAAAGGAACCCTCAAAATGAAAAGAAAAAAATGACTCATAGGCAGGTGTTGAACAATGATAACACATGGACACAGGGAGGGGAGCATCACATACTGGGGTCTGTGGGGGGGAAATAGTGGAGGGACAGTGGGGGTGGGGTCTTGGGGAGGGATAACATGGGAAGAAATGCCAGATGCAGGTGATGGGGAGGAAGGCAGCTAACCACACTGCCATGTGTGCACCTATGCAACAATCTTACATGTTCTTCACATGGACCCCAAAACCTAAAATGCAATAAAAAGAAAAAAAAGAAAAAAACATAAATTAGATAATCTGCTGATAAATTATATTTTGGTTAACAATGAAATCAAGATGAAAATTTAAAAATTATCTGAAATTGGATGATAATAAGACAAGTTAAGAAATCTGCTGTAACACAGTAGAAGCAGTTCTAAGAGGAGAGCTTATAGCAATAATTGCCTACATCAAAAAGTCTGAAAGAGCACAAATTGACAACCTAATGTCACACTTCAGGGAACTAGAAAAACAAGAACAAACTAAAACTGTAACTAGAAGGAAAATATAAATAATAGAATCAGAGCAGAAAAACATGAAATGCAAACAAATTTTTTTTTTTTGAGATGGAGTTTTGCTCTTGTTACCCAGGCTGGAGTGCAATGGCGCAATCTTGGCTCACCTCAACCTCCGCCTCCTGGGTTCAGGCAATTCTCCTGCCTCAGCCTCCTGAGTAGCTGGGATTACAGGCATGCCCCACCATGCCCAGCTAATTTTTTGTATCTTTAGTAGAGACGGGGTTTCACCATTTCGACCAGGATGGTCTCGATCTCTTGACCTCGTGATCCACCCACCTCGGCCTCCCAAAGTGCTGAGATTACAGGCTTGAGCCACCGCACCTGGCCGCAAACAAAAATTTACAAAAAATAACTTATTTTAAAAAATTTTGTTTTTGAGCCATGGCAAAAACTTACTTTTAAAATTAAGCAGAAACTTTTACTTTTAAGGTAATGGCAAAAACTGCAATGACTTGTGCAATTATTTTTGGACAAACAACATAGAAGAAAATGCCCAAAAGAGAGCCTGCATACCCAAGTCAATCCTAAGCAAAAAGAACACAGCGGGAGGCATCACACTACTGGACTTCAAACTATACTACAAGGCTACAGTAATCAAAACAGCATGGTACTTGTATCAAAACAGAGATATAGACCAATGGAATAGAACAGAGGCATCAGAGGCATCACAACACATCTACAACCATACAATCTTTGATAAACCTGACAAAAACAAGCAATGGGGAAAGGATTCCCTGCTTAATAAATGGTGCTGGGAAAACTGGCTAGCCATGTGCAGAAAGCAGAAACTGGACCCCTCCCTAACACCTTACACTAAAATTAACTCCAGATGGATTAAAGACTTAAACATAAGACCAGGCACCATAAAAACCCTAGAAGAAAATCTAGGCAAAACCATTCAGGACATAGGAGTAGTCAAGGACTTCATGACCAAAACACCAAAAGCATTGGCAACAAAAGCCAAAATAGACAAATGGGACCTAATCAAACTCCACAACTTCTGCATGGCAAAAGAAACAGTCACTAGAGTGAATCGGCAACCAACAGAATGGGAAAAAAATTTTTGCAGCTTACCCATCTGACAAAGGGCTGATATCCAGA
>CM052670.1:66471963-66501426 GCA_028533165.1 Leontopithecus rosalia | reverse complement strand
GAAAGAAAGAAAGAAAGAAAGAAAGAAAGAAAGAAAGAAAGAAAGAAAGAAAAAGAAAGAAAGAGGTTGGGAGAGTGGGAAGGAGGGAATGGAGGGAGGGAGGGAGGGAGGAGGGAAGGAAGGGAAAAAGGGAAAGAAAGAAGCAAGGAAAAAGGAGTAATGAGTCCCAAGGAAGTCCAAAACCCAAAAGGAAAACAACACTAAACCCTAAGGCTTGAAAATAATAAGATTTGAGTTCAAGTTCCACCTTATAAACACACATGGAGCCTCACTTTAAAGTATTGAAGAATAACTTGGATTAGTTGTTAACAGATATTAAAAATTCTAGTGCAACCACTAAGAAATGTAATTTTAAAGGAAGTATGACTTATTTGTTAAGAGAGGAGAAAAAATGAAAGCATATAATATTTTCAATTTTACCCAGAATAGACAGAAAATGAGTAGAAGACAAACAAACAAACAAAAAAGAAATAAAAACCAAAGGGACAAAATTGAAAACAATAAGAAATATGATAGACTTTAATATATTGATAATCAAGACTCACTTTAAGTGTAAATGGCCTAAATACAACAATTAAGAGATAGACTATCAGAGTAGATAAAAATAAGATACAATTCTATGTTCTGTACAAAACTTCAAAATATAAAACCCGAAAATATAAAGTCACAGATTGTTTAAATGTGAAGATATGAAGATATATATACTATGCTAACCCTGATAAAAAAAAGAGTGAATATGTCTGTATTGGTTTAAAATAAAGCATTGCTCAGAGCAAGGGAATTTAACAGAGATAAATTAGGGTATAAAATAGTGATTTAAAAGTTCAGTTCTATAAGAAGACGTAACACTTCTAAACGTGAATGCACCTAATACGGGAGCATCAATATACATGAAGCAAAATGTAATAGAACTCAAAGGAGAAATAGACATATTCACTAGTCTAGTTAGAGGCTTCAGTACCCTTTTTTAAGTAATTGACAGATACGACAGGTAAAAAGTCAGTAAGAAACAAATGAATTCAAGAGCAGCATCAATCCAATTGAACATAATTTACATTTGTAGAATACTTTAGTCCAAAAAAGCAGAATACCCATTTTTGCTAGCACACGAGGAATGGTTAGCTACACAAATAATATTTTAGAACACAAAATACACCTTAAGAAATATAAAACAAAAGAAATCACACAAAGTATACTCTCATACCATGATAGAATTAAACTACAAACCAATAACAGAAAAATAGCTGGAAAATGTCTAAGTACTTGAAAAGTTAACACACTTTCAAATAACACAGGAATCAAATAAGACATCTCAAAAGATATTGCAAAATGCATTCAATAAAATAAAAATAAAATGCAACTTATTAAAATTTGCAGGATAAGTAAAAGAATGGCTTAAAGCACGATTCATACCATTGAAAGCATGCAATAGAAAATAGGAAAGATCTGAACTCAATTATCTAAGCTTCCATTTTATAAAACTAGAAAAAAGAGAACACATTAAATCCATTAAAAATTAGAGCAGAAATACTAACATTGAAAATAGGAAATCAATAGAATTAGAATTAGTAAAGCCAAAAAATGGTTCTTTGACAGCATCTATAAAAACTGTAAACTTCTAACCATACTAATTAATAAAGGTTGAGGAGACACAAATTACTAATATTAGAAATAAAAACAGTTGATCACTACTAATCACAAAAAAACTAATAAAGGAATATTGTGAGTAACTCCATGCGTGCAAATGTGATAATCTAGTTAAAATGGATCGATTATTTGAAAGAAGCAATCAATCAACATTCAAACAAAAATAGATTATCTGAACAGACATATTTATTAAATAATTTAAATTGATAATTAATAACCTTATAAAACAGAAAGCTCTAGATCCACATGAATTCACCAGTAAATTTGAATAAATATTTAAGGAAGAATATATATTAATTTTCTATAATATTTTCTAGAAAATGAAAAAGAGCAGAGATTGTTTCCTAACTCATTCAGTGAGGCTAGCACTACTTAAATACCCAGTCTAGACAAAGGTATTACAAGAAAAATAAACTACAGATCAATATCTCTTATGAACATAAATGCAAACATTATCAACTAAATACTAGTAAAGAAAATTTAACCATATATAAAAAGAATTATGCACAATAACCAAGTGAGATTTATTCCATGTATGCAAATGTTGTTCAACATTCAAAATTAATAAATATAATCTATCACATACATAAACTAAAGAAGAAAAATCACAAGATCATATCAATAGACGTAGAGAAATCATTTGACAAAATACATCACTCCTTCATGATAAAATTGAAGGAAACTAGAAATAATGTGGCAACAACTTCAACATAAAAGGAACATCTGAAAAACCTAGAGAGTACATCAGATTTAATGTTGAGATTATCATCTTATTGAATTAACTAGGAATTCCAGTACAATTATGAGTATGAATAGTGAGGGGGGATATCCTTGGCTTGTCCTGATCTTAGTGAGAAAGTGTCTAATTTCAAAATTAAGAGATATAGATGTCTTATATTCAGCAATGAATTTTAGATAGAGCTCAAAAAGTATGATATATAAAAGAAAATATTAATAAATTGGACTTCATTCAGATTAAAAATTGCTCTTCAAAATACAATGTTAGAGACTACAACAATAAGTTACACACTGGGAAAGATATTTGTGAAAATTATATCTAATAAAGGATGGGTATTCAAAATATACAAATAATTTTTAAACCTCAACATTAACAACAAAAAATAATTTTAAAATATAAACAGACATCTCACCAAGGAAAATACAGAGACAACAACTAAATGTAATATGTCATCAGAGAACTGCAATTTGAAACAATGAGATACGACTAACACCTAGTAGAGCAGGTAAAAGCTAAAATACTGGCAACATCAAATGCTGCAACATTTGGAAGATGCAGATCAACAGAAACACTTATTGTCAATAGAAATATAAAATAGTGCAGCAATATTGAAAGAGAGTTTGGTGTCTTTTTACAAAACTAAATATAGTCTTATAATATGGTCTAACCATCATGTTTTTGGTGTTTATCCAAACAATTGAAAAGCCATACCCCTAGGTAAATCTGCACAAGAATATTTATAGTGGCACAAACTTGGAAGCAAGCAAGATTTTTCCATAGGGGAATGGATAAACAAACTGTGGTACACTCATACAATAGGATATTATTCATGTATAAAAATAAATGAATTATCAAATCAAAAAATACATAGCAGGAACTTAAATACATATTGTTAAGTGAAAAAAAGCCAACCTGCAAAGGGTGCATTCTATATGTTTTCATTTGTATGGCATTCTGGAAAAGGCAAATCATGAAGAATGTAAAATGACCAGTGGTTACCAGGGGTTAAAGGATGGGATACTGGATGAGTAGGTGAAACATAAGGAATTTTCACAATAGTGACACTATTCTGTATTACATTGTAAAGGTGAATAAATGTCATTACACATTTGCCAAAACCTGCAAAATGTACAGAACCAAGAGTGAACCATACTGTAAAGAGTGGACTTTAGTAATTATAGTGTATTAATATTCGTTCACTAATTGTAACAGGTGTACTAATCTAGGGAAAGATATTATGAGCAGAAAAATTGTTAGTGTTTATGGTGATGGTGAGGGAGTAAACAGTCTGAATTTTCAAATCAATATTTCTGTAAACCAAAAGCTGCTCTAAAAATGCTATTATTTTTAAAAACACGTATTAGAAAAAATTATTTAAAAATCAAACAGAGAGCCAAATCAAGAGTGAAGTCTCATTCACAATAGCTACAACAAGAATAAAATATCTAGGGATACAACTAACAAAGGAGGTAAAGGACCTCTTTAAGGAGAACTACAAACCACTGCTCAAGGAATTAAGAGAGGACACAAACAGATGGAAAAACATTCCATGCTCATGGTTAGGAAGAATCAATATCATGAAATTGGCCATACTGCCCAAAGTAATTTATAGATTCCACGCTATCCCCATCCAGTTACCAATGACCTTCAGAAAACTGGAAAAAAAAAAAACACTTTAAACTTCATTTGGAACCAAAAGAGAGCCCACATAGCCAAGACAATCCTAAACAAAAAGAACAAAGCTGAAGGCATGATGCTGCCTGACTTCAAAGTATACTACAAGGCTACAGTAATCAAAACAGCATGGTACTGGTACCAAGACAGAGACATAGGCTAATGAAACAGAAGAGAGGCCTTGGAAGCAACACCACACATCTACAACTGTCTGATCTTTTACAAACCTGACAAAAACAAGCAATGGGGAAAGGATTCCTGGTTTAATAAATAATGTTGGGAAAACTGGCTAGCCATGTTCAGAAAGCAGAAATTGAACCCCTTCCTGACACCTTACACTAAAATTAACTCCAGATAGACTAAAGACTTAAACCTAAGAATTAACACCATAAAAACCCTGGAAGAAAACCTGGGGAAAACCAGTCTGGACAGAGTCATAGGCAAGGACTTTGTGACTATAACACTAAAAACAATGACAACAAAAGTCAACATAGACAAATGGGACCTAATTCAACTCCAGAGCTTATGTACAGCAAAAGAAACAATTATTAGAGCAAACAGGCAACCCACAGAATGGGAAAAAATTTTTGCAATCTACCCATCTGACAAAGGACTAATATCCAGAATCTACAAATAACTAAAACAGATTTACAAGAAAAAAAAACCATTCAAAAGTGGGCAAAGGATATGAACAGACACTTTTCAAAAGAAGACATTTATTTGGGGCCAAAAAACATTTAAAAATGCTCGTCATCACTGATCATTAGAGAAATGCAAATCAAAACCACATTGAGATACTATCTCATACCAATTTAAATGGTGTTCATTAAAGAATCTGGAGACAACAGATGCTAGAGAGGATGTGGAGAAATAGGAACAATTTCACACTGTTGGTAGGAGTGTAAATTAGTTCAACCTTTGTGGAAAACAGTGTGGTGATTCCTCAAGGATCTAGAAATAGAAATTCCATTTGACCCAGTAACCTCATTACTGAGTATATACCCAAATGATTATAAATCATTCTGTTATAAAGACACATGCACACACATGTTCATCATGGCACTGGGCACTGTTTACAAGAGCAAAGACCTGAATCCAACCCATATGCCCATCAATGATAGACTGGACAAAGAAAATGTGGCATATATACACCATGGAATACTACACAGCCATAAAAAATGATGAGTTTGTATCCTTTATAGGAACATGGATGAATCTGGAAACCATCATTCTCAGCAAACTGACAGAAGAACAGAAAATCAAATACCACATGTTCTCACTCATAGGTGGATGTTGAACAATTAGAACACATGGACACAGGGAGGGGAGCATCACACACTGGGGTCTTTTGAGGGGATAAGGGAGGGACAGTGGCGGGTTGGGAGGGATAACATGGGGAGAAATGCCAGATATAGGTTATGGGGGGATGGAGGCAGCAAACCACCTTGCCATGTATGTACCTATGCAACAATCTTGCATGATCTGCACATGTATCCTGGAACCTGAAGTACAATTAAAATAAAATAATCAATTACCTAAGCTTCCATCTCAGGAAACTACAAGAAGAACAAAATAACCCTTATGCAAGCTGAAAAAAAAAAGTTACTACAAAGTCAAACAGAAAACAATAAAATAAAAACTAGGGAACAATAGAAAAATCAGTAAAACCAAAACCTTGTTTTCTGAAAAACAAACAAACAAGCAAAAATGGCAAATTTGTATCCAGTTAACTAAGAAGAAAGAAGAAATTATCAAAATCAAAAATGAAAGAAAAGTCATCACTATTAATTACATTGACATTAAATGGATATTAAAGAAGTACTCTGATCAACTCTACATTCACAAATTTGATAATGGCACAATGGATACTTTTGAGGCTACAATGTAATATAATCAACTCTAGTCCTCATGCTGTACATTTAGTCTTATCCTATGTAACAGTAACTTTGTACCCTTTGACATATTTCTCATTTCCCCCACTATCTCCAACTATTTTAACCACCTTTGTACTCTCAGTTTCTATTAATTTGATTACTTTATTTAATTTTACATATAAGTGAGATTAAGTATTTTTCTCATTCTGTCTTAGTTCATTTAACATGTCCTCTAGTTTCAGCCATGCTTTTGCAAATGGCAGGATCATATCTTTTAAGGCTGAATATAAGTATTCCATTGTATTATTGTATATTTCATATATGTTATTGCATATGTATATATATTCTCCTTAAGCTATTTTCTGTTGAGAGACACTTAGGTTATATTCATATCTTGGCTATCATAAACAATGCTGCAATAAACAAGGGAGGTGCAGGTCTTTATAAGGTTCTGACTTCAGTTTTTAAAGTACATAGAAGAGGAATTGCTGGGTCATATGGTAGTTCTAACGTAATTTCTTAAAGAACCTCCATATTGTTTTTTATGATTACTATACTAATTACATTCACACCAATAATACATAAGATTTGCCTTTTTTCTATGTCCTTGCTAACACTCATGATCTTTGGCATTTTTAATCATAGCCATTCTAAACTTTGTAATGTGATATCTAAATGTGGTTTTTCTTTGCATTTCCCTGATGATTAATGATATTGAGCAGCTTGTATATCTACCTGTGATATTGTAACATTTTATTTTGATAAATAAATAATGCATTTTGAAAATTATTACTTGCAGTATTATATTCACAATTCTGGTGAGTTGCAGGCAAGATGGCTGAATAGGAAGAGCTTGGGTCTGCAGCTCCTAGTGAGATCAACTAAGAAGGGGGGTGATTTCTGCATTTCCAACTGAGGCACCTGGCTCATCTCATCGAGACTGGTTAAACTGTGGGTGAAGCCCATGGAGGGTGAGTTAAAGCAGGGTGGGGCATTGCCTCCCTGGGAAGTACAAGGGGTGGGAAACTAACCTCCCCTAGCCAAGAGAAGCCATGAGGGACTGTGTCATTAGGAGCAGTCTTCAGAATCTGCAGATAAGGAGATTCCCTCGGATGCCTATGCCACCAGGGCCCTGGGTTTCAAGCACAAAATTCAGCGGCCATTTGGGCAGATACTGAGCTAGCTGCAGGATATATTTTTCATACCCCAGTGGGGCCTGGAATGCCAATGACATAGAATCATTGACTCCCTGGAAAGGGGCTGAGGCCAGAGAGCCAAGTAGTTTTGCTCAAGGGATCCCACCCCCACAGAGTCAAGAAAGCTAAAATCCACTGGCTTGAAATTCTTACTGCCAGAACAGCAGTCTGAAGTCCACCTGGGACACTTGAGCTTGGTGGGTGGAGGGGCATCCACCATTACTGAGGCTTGAGTAGGCAGTTTCTCCCGCATTGTGTGAACAAAGCCACTTGGAAGTTTGAACTGGGTGGCGCACACTGCAACTTGACCAAGCCAGTGTAGTCAGACTACCTCTCCAGATTCCTCCTCTCTGGGCAGAACATCTTTGAAAGAAAGGCAGCAGCTACAATCAGGGAGTTATAGAGAAAACTCCCATCTCCCTTGGACAGAGCACCTGGGGGAAGGAGCAGCTGTGGATGCAGCTTCTGCAGACTTAATTATTACTGCCTGCTGGCTCTGAAGAGAACAACAGATCTCCCAGCACAGTGCTGAAGCTTTGCTAAGAGACAGACTTCCTCCTCAAGTGCGTCCCTGACCTCTGTGCCCCCTGACTGGGAGACTCCTCCCAGCAGGTTTGACAGACACCTCATGCAGGATGTTCTGTCTGGCTTCTGGTGGGTGCTCCTCTGAGACAAAGCTTCCAGAGGAAGAAGCAGGCAGCAATCTTGGCAGTTCTGCAACCTCGAATGGTGAGATCCAGGCAAACAGGATCTGGAGTGGACCTCCAGCAAACTCCAGCAGACCTGCAGCAGAGGAACCTGACAGAAGGAAAACTAACAAACAGAAAGGAATAGCATCAACATCAACAAAAAGGACGTCTACACAGTAACCTTACCGAAGGTCACCAACATCAAAGACCAAAGGTAGATGAATCAACAAAGATGAGGAAAACCTAGCAAAAAAGGTTGAAAATTCCAAAAACCAGAATGACTCTTCTCATCCACAGAATCGCAACTCCTTTCCAGCAAGGGACCAAAACTAGATGGAGAATGAGTTTGACAAATTGATGAAAGTAGGCTTCAGAAGGTGAATAATAACAAACCCCTCTGAGCTAAAGGAGTGTGTTCTAACCCAATGCAAATAAGACCCTTGAAAACAGGTTAGAGGAATTGCTAAGTAGAATAACCAGTTTAGAGAAGAACATAAATGACGTGTTGGAGCTGAAAAACACACTGGAACATGGTAAAAGCCCCATAAAACTGCATACCTCAGCTTTCTGTTGAAACTGCTCTCTATAACCCCAACGTGACAGGCAAGCAGTCCAAACCCAGGCCATCTTGGCCCCTGTGACTTGTAATAAGTAACTAAGATCTGTAATTTCCACCCTATCCAGGCAATGTGTAAAGTAATGCTTATCTTGAATTCTGTAAACCACTTAAGTAATAATCAGAATGTCCAAAGTCCACTGGTCCTCAGAATGTCTGAAAACCCTCACCCTCACCCTTGCCCAGGAGGTGGTTTATTGGCATAAAACATCTGGTCACCCTCCTTTTGGGGCCACAGGTTGGAGAGACGTGAGTCCTCCATGGCTGCTGGCAATAAAGACCCTGCAATTTGGCATACTTTTGTCTTGGTGTTGACTTTCTATGCTCGCTCTGGTACAACATTAGCATGAGAACTTCGTGAAGCATACACAATGTCAACAGCCAAATTGAGCAAACAGAAGAAAAGGATATCAGAGATTGAAGACTAACTTAAAGACATAAAGCATGAAGGCAAAATTACGAAAAAAAAGTATGAAAAGGAATAAACAAAGCCTCCAAGAAATACAGGACAATGTGAAAAGACCAAACCTACATTTGATTGGTGTAGCTGAAAATGACAAGGAGAATGGAACCAAGTTGTAAAACACTCTTCAGGATATTATCCAGGAAACTTCCCAACCTAGCAAGGCAGGACAACATTCAAATTAAGGAAATACAGAGAACACCACAAAGATACTCTTTGAGAACAGAAACCCCAAGACACATAACTCAGATTCACCAAGGTTGAAATGAAGTAAAAAATGTATGGACAGCCATAGAGAAAGGTCAGCTTACCTTCAAAGGGAAGCCAATCAAACTAACAGCACATTTCTCTGCAGAAAACCTACAAGCCAGAAGAGAGTGGAGGGCTAATATTCTTTTTCTTTTTTCAAGATAAAACTTTAGAAATATTGATGCCTAATTCCAATATAAATGTATATATGTGTATATATATATATATATATATATATATGTATATATATATATATATGTATATATAATTTCAGTTTAGGTTATGGTGTACATGTGCAAAACATGCAGGACTGTTGCATAGGTACATACATGGCAATGAGGTTTGCTGCCTCCATCACCCCATAACCTATATCTGGCATTTCTCCCCATGTTATCCCTCCCCAACCTCCCTACTCCCCACTGTCAATCCCCTATTTCCCCAAAAAAAACCCAGTGTATGATGCTCCCCTCCCTGTGTCCATGTGTTCTCACTGTTCAACATCCACCTATGAGTAAGAACCTGCAATGTTCTATTTTTCATTCTTGTGCCAGTTTGCTGAGAATGATGGTTTCCAGGTTCATCCATGTCCTTACAAAGGACATGAACTCATCATTTTTTATGGCTGCATAGTATTCCATGGTATACATGTGCCACATTTTCCTTGTCCAGTCTATCATCTATGGGCATTTGGGTTGGTTCCAGGTCATTGCTATTGTAAAGAGTGCCACAGTGAACATAGGTGTGCATGTGTCTTTGTCATAGAACGATTTACACTACTTTGGGTATATATGCAGTAATGGGATTCCTGGGTCAAACGGAATTTCTATTTCTATGTCCTTGAGGAATCACCACACTGTCTTCCACAATGGTTGAACTAATGTACAGTACCACCAACAGTGTATTTTGCCACATCCTCTCTAGCATCTGTTGTCTTCAGATTTTTTAATGATCACCATTATAATTTGCATGAGATGGTATCCCAATGTGGTTTTGGTTTGCGTTTCTCTAATGATCAGTGCTGATGGGCATTTTTTGATACGTTTGATGGCCTGATAAATGTCTTTTTTTGAAAAGTGTCCATTCATATCCTTTGCCCACTTTTAAATGGGTTTGTTTCTTTTTTTTCTTGTAAATCTTCTTTACTTCTGTGTAGATTCTGGATATTACCCCATGGTCAGATGGGTAGATTGCAAAATTTTTTTCCAATTCTGTGGGTTGCCAGTTGACTCTAATGAGTGTTTCTTCTGCTGTATGGGAGCTCTGGAGTTTAGTTAGGTCCCATTTGTCTATTTCGGCTTTTGTTGCCAATGCTTTTGGTGTTTTAGTCATGAAGTCCTTGCCTATGCCTATGTCCGGAATGGTTTTGTGTAGGTTTTCTTCTAGGGTTTTTATGGTGTTAAGTCTTATGTTTAAGTCTTTAATCCATCTGGAGTTAATTTTAATGTAAGGTGTCAGGAAGGGGTCCAGTTTCTGCTTTCTGCACATGGCTAGCCAGTTTTCCCAACACCATTTATTAAACAGGGAATCTTTCCCCATTGCTTGTTTTTGTCAAGTTTGTAAAAGATCAGATAGTTGTGGATGTATGGTGTTGCTTCCAAGGCCTCTGTTCTGTTCCATTGGTCTATGTCTCTGTTTTGTACCAGTACCATGAAGCTTTGATTACTGTATCCTTGTAGTGTAGTTTGAAATCAGGTGGCAAGATGCCTCCAGCTTTGTTCTTTTTGCTGAGGATTGTCTTGGCTATGTGGGCTCTCTTTTGTTTCCGTATGAAATTTAAGGTGGTTTTTTCCAGTTCTGTGAAGAAGGTCATTGGTAGCTGGATGGGGATAGCATCGAATCTGTAAATTACTTTGGGCAATATGGCCATTTTCAGTATATTGATTATTCCTAACCATGAACATGGAATGTTTCTCCATTTGTTTGTGTCCTCTTATTTCGTTGAGCAGTGGTTTGTAGTTCTCCTTGAAGAGTTCCTTTGCATACTTTGTTAGTTGTATTCCTAGGTATTTTATTCTCTTTGTAGCAGTTGTGAATGGGAGTTCTGTCATGATTTGGCTCTCTGTTCGTCCATTATTGATGTATAGACATGCCTCTGATTTCTGAACATTGATTTTGTATCCTGAGGCTTAGCTGAAGTTGCTTATCAGTTTAAGGAAACTTTGTGCTGAGTGGATTGGGTCTTATAAATATACAATCATGTCATCTGCAAATAGAGACAATTTGGATTCCTCTTTTCCTAATTGAATACCTTTTATTTCTTTTTCCTTGCCTGATTGTTCTGGCTAGAACTTCCTATACTATATTGAACAGGAGTGGTGAGAGAGGGCATCCTTGTCTAGTGCCAGATTTCAAAGGGAATGCTTCCAGTTTTTACTTATTCAGTATGATATTGGTTGTGGGTTTGTTGTAAATAGCGTTTATTATTTTGAGATATGTTCCTTCATTATCTAGTTTATTGAGCAGTTTTAGCATAAAGGGCTGCTGAATTTTGTCAAAGGCCTTCTCTGCATCTATCAAGATAATCATGTTTTTGTCTTTGGTTCTGTTTATGTGGTGGATTATATTTATAGATTTGTGTATGTTGAACCAGGCTTGCATCTCAGGGGTCAAGCCTGCTTGATCATAATGGATAAGCTTTTTGAAGTGCTGTTGCAATTGGTTTGCCAATATTTTACTGAAGATTTTTCCATCTATCTTCATCACAGATACTGGCCTGTAGTTTTCATTTTTTGTTGAGTCTCTGCTAGGTTTTAGTATCAGGGTGATGTTGGTCTCATAAAATTATTTGGGAAGAATTCCCTTTTTTAGTGTTGTCTGGAATAATTTCAGAAGGAATGGTACCAGCTCCTCTTTGTACATACAGTAGAATTTAGCTGTGAACCCATCTGGACCTGGACTTTTTTTAATTGGTAGGCTATTAATTGCTGTCTCAACTTCAGCCCTTGTTATTGTTCTGTTCAAGGTTTCAGTTTCTTCCTGGTTTAGACTTGGGAGGGTAGAAGTGTCCAGAAATTCACCCATTTCTTCAAGGTTTAGTGGTTTATGTGCAGAGTTGTTTGTGGTAATCTCAGATGATCGTTTGTATTTCTGTGTAATTGGTGGTGATATCCCCTTTATCATTTTTTATTCCATCTATTTGATTCTTCCCTCTTTTGTATTAATCTAGCTAGTGGTCTGTCTATTTTGTTGATCTTTTCAGAAAACGAGCTCCTGGATTTTTTGATTTTTTGAAGGGTTCTTGTGTCTCTCTCTCCTTTAGTTCTGCTCTGATCTTAGTTATTTCTTGTTTTCTGCTAGCTTTAGAGTATTTTTTTTATTTTCTTCCTCTAGCTTTTTCAATTTTGGTGATTGGTTGTCGATTTTAGAACTTTCCTCACTTCTGTGGTCATTTATTGCTATAAATTTCCCTCTAGACACTAATTTAAATGTGTCCCAGAAATTCTGGTATGTTTTGTCTTCGTTCTCCTTGGTTTTGAAGAACATCTTTATTTCTGCCTTCATGTCATTGATTATCCAGTCAACATTCAGGAACAAGTTGTTCAGTTTCCATGAAGTAGTGTGATTCTGAGTTAGTTTCTTAATTCTGAGTTCTAATTTGATTGCCTGGGGAGAGATAGCATGGGGAGAAATGCCAGATATAGGTGAAGGGGAGGAAGGCAGCAAATTACACTGCCAAGTGTGTACCTATGTAACAATCTTGCATGTTCTTCACATGTACCCCAAAACCTAAAATGCAATAAAATAAATAAATAAATAATAAAATACAAAATAAAAAAAAAAAAAACAAAATAAAGAATTTTAAAAAGTCAGAAAAAATTAGATGCTGGAGAGGATGTGGATAAATACAAACACTTTTACACAGTTAGTGGAAATGTAAATTAGTTCAACCATCGTTGAAGACAGTGTCCAAATTCCTCAAGAATCTAGCCTCAGAAATACCACTTGACCCAGCATCCCGTTACTGGTTTATATGCCCTAAGAATTATAAATTATTCTACTTTAAAGACGCATGCACATGTATGTTTATTGCGGAACTGTTGAGAATAACAGAGACTTGGAACCCACCCAAATACCCATCAATGATAGACTATATTTTAAAAAATGAGTGACATATGCACCATGGAATACTATGCAGCCACAAAAAAAGATGAATTTATGTCCTTTGTGGGACATGTATAAAACTGGAAACCATCATTCTCAGCACACTAGCACAAGAACAGAAAGCCAAACAGGACATGTTATCCCTCACAAGTGAGAGTTCAACAATGAGAACACATGGACACAGTAAGGGGAACATCACACACTGGGGTCTGTCGGCGGTGGGGTTGGGGAGGGATATCATTAGGAGAAATACCTAATGTAGATGAGGGGTCAATGGGTGCAGCAAACCACCATTGCACGTGTATACATATTTAACAAACCTGCGTGTTCTGCACATGTATCCTAGAAGTTAAAATGTATTAATTTTTTTAAAAAAGTGAAAGAATTATGTCTGTTAATGTGAGTCATTTTGGTTAGGGTGTTGATGTGTATACATATTTGTATATATATATATAAATATGTGTCAACACATATGCATACACAAATGCACAGAGTAAATAGAAAAGAGGTTAGACATCACATTGTATACTTTAGGGGATACACACAAAATCAGTCCTCTTTCTTGTCAGTTAGTATGAATGATTCCTAATAGCAGTCACAATTTTCTGCTTAATTTGTTCCTTTGTTCTCATCAATGTGTAAATGATTTCCAAGGTTGTTGAGCAATATAAATGTTTTATATGAGTGAGACACACATTAGAAACATATAATTTGTTAAATTGTAGATATATTTGGTGTAGGGTTATGCTCATATGTCTCTATATGAGCTTTTTGGTCTTTTCAGCCATGATATTATTTTTCTCCTACCGTTGACGAGAAGGGGACAGTTTGCTAATTTCCTCTTGTAAAGAGTACTCTGTTTTCCTGCTATATCTCATTACTCTATTTCTCAGGATCTCTTTATAAAAAGTCACATGACATCTACTCCTGGAGCTAGAGCTGAAGATTAAGAACAACATTTTTGACTTTGGGGAATCTATATGCTTTCTTTTTTGATCTTTGAAAACCACATAATTGATCACCATAACCTACTGCTTTTTCATCTGCAAAGCTTATGACCAAATTTTAATGCCATAAAAACTCTTACAGCCTACTTATGTATCTTATTTTCTCTTTGGTCTTAACCACGTATTTCATTTATTTACTCATTAGTCCAGATGTTTCTAATTTTGCCTGTGTTTGCCATAAGTTGCTTCAGATTCTTTTTTGGAAAAAGATTTGACACAATCAAAGATAACATATTTGAAATACTTTGGAGGACATAACTATAAATATATAAACATAAGGGGATAAATGCAAAAATTTGAGTCCTTTCAACAACCACCTTATAGCCCAGCTCTCTATCCTAAATACAGTAAAAATATGGAGTTCTAGATAGAGACCCACAAGTCCCCATTCTCTAGTCACAATAATGCTGAAAGCAAAGAAGAGACGTACCCAGACTTGTAGGGTCAAATGTTTATTACTTTAAAATTCAACAGGAATTAGAATTCCTGATTCTTTAAAATCTTTAGAATGTGTGTCATTTTACAAATAAATCTACTATTCTCATATAGGAAAAAGTTTTATTCTATTAATTTTCTTCCACATAATCAGCTTTATTTAATGTATAAACAATAAGTAAGAATATATGCACTTGTGTACAATTGACTACTTATAATTTTGAAAAGGTCAAGTGCAGTGTTACATGTTTACTTAAGCAAATCATACAGCTACATACAATTCAAAAAAATCTGTACAGAGAAACAATAGTATTTTATAAAACAAAAATATATTTACAATAGCATTTAATCAACTATCAGATATTTATTGAAGGTCTACTATACATGAAGTGTGAATCTAGGCACTGAGGATGTGCCAATGAAAAACACAAGTAAGGTCTCTGTAATCTATAAACTAGATAAATATTTTCTTTGATACATTCTTTTTGTAGAAAGATGCATCTAATTTAAAAATTAACTTGTGTACCGATAGTTACATATTTAGAGAATTTATTAAGTAAATGTACCTCTCTTAGTCCAATTAGTGTTGCCATGAAGGAACACCTGTAGTATAGCTGTGTAATTTGTAAAGAAAAATGGTTTATTTGGCCCATGATTCTGCTGACTTGAAGATTCGACATATGGTGAAAGCCTCAGGCTGTTTCCACTCATTGTGGAAGATGAAAGAAAGCTGGCATATGGAGAGATCACCTGACTAGAGAGAAAGAATAAGTGAAAGTGAGTGGGTGCCAGCCTTTCTAATAACCAGATCTCATGGGAGTTAACAGAGTGAGAAATCATTCCCACCTGAAGAAGGCATTATTTATTCATGAAGGATCTTTCTCCATGACCAAAACTCCTCCCAATAAATCCCATCTCCAACATCAGGTATCAAATTTCAACATGAAGTTTGGAGGTGTACAACACCCAAACTATAGCATTCCACCCCTGGGTCCCTAAATATCATGTTCTTCTCATATAGTAAAATACAATCATCCATTTACAATAGTCCCCAAAAGTCTTAACATGTTTTAACATCAACTCAAAAGTACAAAATCCGAAGTCTCATCTGAAACTGAAAGTATGTTCCTTCCGGCTATAAACCTGTAAGTCAGGGACCACCTGTACTGTCAAGATGTTTTTCTTTAAATCACAATCACCCATTTTGAAGAAAAAAGTTTGAAAGTATTTATAGCTGAATAACTTTTCAGTTGTTCTATCAAGTAGAAATGACATTCACAATAAAACACGGGGGGCTATCTCTGCTTGCAATTCAGTTTTACACATCCTCTTCCTTGAGCTAGCCACAGTACTTCCTTAGGCAGCAGCAGTACTTTGTGTGTATTTGCCATTTCATTACATAGAATACTAAATATATACTTTTTAAAAATTAGAGTATAAGAAAATTGACATTTTTTTCTAGTTCATCAAGAATATTCTTAAAATAATCTGCCTTTTATTTTTCTGAGAGTGTTTAGAGGTGGAAAATATTACTACTACCACAGTTTAATGTCACTGCTTAGGTTTGTCTTGAGATCATCTGTAAATGTCACCACAATGAAAAAAGCAAATATCATCTTAATATTACTATGAAATTAGGTTTGACCTTGCAGAGCACCTAAAACTGTTCAGGAATCCCCAGTGTACCTGGTCCACATTTTGAGAACTTCTGCTCTAGAGAAATGCTTCTTAAAGATTAATGTGCATAAAACCACCCGGTGTCATGTTGAAATTCAAGGTGTCATTCAATATGTCTGGAATGGGGCCTGCAATTCTGAGTCTCTAACAGGTTTCCAGATACTGGCATACTACTGCTCACTGACCACAATTTAAGTAGCAAGGCTCAAGAATATACGTCATAAACTATTTCAAATGTCACCCCAATTTAGACATTTTATTTGTTCCTATGTTCAAGTAGATTTAGTATTATTTTGGTGCTTGTACTGGTAGTAAATCTATTCATATTGACAAAATTATACAGAAACAAGACACTGTTAATAATGTTGAAAATTATTTTAATAAAAATCCATTATTTTTGACTTTATATTTTCTTTATCTTGACCAAACTTTTAAATATTTTATTCATGTAGGTATATAATAAGAAAGAATAACCAAAGAAACACATTTGAGATGTGAGTGATACATTTGCTTTTTTTTTTTTAATTTTGAGATATGGTCTCCCTCTGCTACCTAGGCTCAACTGCAGTGGTATAATCATGACTCACTGCAGCCTTGATTTCCTGGACCCAAGCAATGCTCCCACTACAGCCCCACGAGTAGCAGTGACTCTCACAACAGTCTCCCAAGAAGTTAGGACTACAGGTGCACACTACAACATCAGTCTGACTTTTTCTTTCCGGACCTGGGAGGTAGGGTACTTGTACATCCATTGCATTCATGACACTATTATTTGTACCCATTGTTTTGTTAATAATGCTGAAGTGGAAGTTTCCTTGAGATGTCCTGTTGCAACCCTAGTGGCCATGTTCCCAAAGCTGCAGTGAGGTAAATGGGATCCCACTTGTCAGCAAGAAAATCATACATAGCACCTCCTCCAAATGAGTACATACAAGGGAGAAACAATTGCCTGATCTAGGAAGGTGGAATTACTGTATTCTTCTGGAAAACAAGGGCTGTTCAATCACCCTCATTGGAGTTTGGAAAAAAAAAATAATCTCTACAAATCCAAGATGGCAGTAGATAATACACATCGTACCCCATGGAGCCTCCATTTTTGCCTCATATGGGCTCATTTTTGTCTGTAGCCATGAGTAGGAAGAAGTTCCAACCATAACCACTCCTGACTCCTTAGGTAGTCCCCTATTCTTTTAGGAGTAGCTTTCCCTTTTATATCAAAAACATGGAGAATGGATTAATGTACATTGGCCACCATTGCTCCTCTGGGAGTCACTGTCTACAACCCCATAAGATCTGAAAATACCAGAAATCAATGAGCAATAGGATCAATTCTGGTGGAAATCAAAGTGATAATAAGACTAATGGCCTCTTTGGCTGGCTTTGCCTGCCATAAGTTAACCCTAAGGAATTTGACTCAAATCCTAGCATCACTGACCACTAACACAAGACAGGTACTAAATGGAATTCAAGAGTCCCTAGACACTTTGCCAAATATAGTCCTTGTCAACAGACTAGTGTTAGATTATTGACTGGCTATGCAAGGTGGAGTCTATCTAGTTATTAATAAGATCTGCTACACATATATTAATAACTCTGGACAAGTTGAGATTAATGTTCAAAAAATAATTCAGCAAGCTACACAGTTCCATAAATATAACCAGGACTCCAGCTATACCTGCTGACTATCAAAAGGGCCCCCCCAAGTCTCACCTGTTTTTTTTACCCTTCCTAAGATTTTTAATAGCTATCCAGTTATTACTAATTTGAGGCCCCTGCTTACTTAAACTCATAAATTCTGTGTCTCCTAGAATGCAAAATTCCATGTTAATATAATGCTAGTAAAAGGCTTCCAATCATCTTGTTTTCTGAGCCAGAAAATGAAAAAACATCCTGCCTCTGGACCCCTTGATCAGGTATCCAGAGATTTTTCTTCTCAATACTCAGCAGAGCCAACATCCATAAAATCAGCAAAAAGCAGCTATACAAAATAGACCTCCATCCTTCTACATTTCCTTAAGATTAAGGAGGAGTATATAACCTCAGAAGATGTGATAAGATAGAAATTTGGCAGGATTTGTTTCTCAAGACACAGGTCACAAAAACCCCACTAATTAAATAAAATGCATCAAAGATTCTGGCCCAAACCAGCCAGAATAAAGATGACAATAAAAGCAACATCTCCTTCTTAATGCTTGTTATATGCTAATTATAATGCATTAGCATGCTAAAAGAAACTCACACTAGTGTCATGACTGCTTATAAATGCCATGATAACGTCCAAAAGTTACCCCATATGGTCTAAAAGGGAGAGCAACTCCTGGTTCTGGGAATTTCCTGCTCTTTTCCTGGAAAACTCATGAATAATCCACCCCATATTTAGCATGTAATCACAAAATAACTATAAATATGGCTTGCCAGCAGCTCAGATGTCACTACATTGGATGCACTGCCTGTGAGTTAGCACTGCTTCGTGAGGAGCAGCCATTCTGGTGTACACTGCTGCTTCAGTAAATCTGCTTTCTTCCACCAGCAGCTCACTCTTGAATTCTTTTCTGAGTGAAGCCAATAACCTTCTTGGGCTGAGCCCTAATTTGGGGGCTTGCTCTCCCTGCCTCAAAATTATAAATAGCAGCTTCTTGTAATCATTGGTTGACACACTGTTCTCTTGTATAACTCCTATAAAGAGAGAAGGATATTCTTTTGCCTAGCTCATGGAAGATGAAGGTAGAAAGTGCTGAAAGTAGAAGCAACCAAATCAGTAGTTAAGAAGCACAATTGGTATGAGAAGCTTTGATGTTACTTTATCTTTAGAGGAAATATTTTACATGTTATCTATTTTATTAGGAAAAAAGGCATACAAATGTATTTAATGTGTGTACATGGTATCCTTCAGAATGAAGTCTCAACTTCCCAATGAGTGGCAGAAACCTATATAACTTCGAGGTTACAGAAAGACTAGGGGCTTAGATTCTGAGAAAATAGGCTATGGGAGGGAGATAAAAGGCTTTTCAAGCAAAGGTGGTCTTGTTATGTAGACGAAGCCTCCCTCACAAAGAATAGATGGTAAATGTTTATTTTTAGACTTTGCAAGATGTCAGACTCTCAATCTCTTCTGGATCTGGGTAAAAGGCATCAAAAGGGGAGAGGGCATGGCTGCATTAATGGAAATTTTCTACAGATGCAAATTGTTCCCACTTATGATAGCTTTGCAAGGCCACTTCTGTTAGGACAGCCAAGTGGCAGTCATTTCCAAATGTGTCAGACAAATACATTTGTGAGATAAATATTTTAATTTTCTTCAGTCCCCACTATGAAAGTCAAAATCAGTTTTACATATTAAAATCCAAGCTGAAAGCATTGGAAAGATTTGGGTTAGAGATTGTTAGATAGAGGTAAACAAAGTACTTGAATGACAAATTTGGGATAAATTTTGTAAAAGCAATTTAAATATATTGTTTTACATATTCTTTAGTCAGTTTCTTAGTCTTGAGAATAGATCAGTTTAGTTAAACAGTTATATCCAATTCCAGGAGGTGGCAAGGCAGATTGGCTAGGCCTCTACATACGATGCCAGCAATCAGACCTTTAATAAAATGAGTTTCTATAGAAACAAAAGAAAGATAAAGATTAATGTCTGGGGCAGCCATTCAGTCTATAAACTAGTTTTTATACAGTGTTGGGGACAACTTCATATTGCAGTAGCAATCTGACAGATTCTTTTGAATTCTATTTGTATCAGACACTCAAGTCAACTTTCTGAGAAGTCCATACGTAGCAGGCAAGCACAAAAGTTTATAAGTCATCGTTATTTCCTTCTGAAGTTTAAGTTATCTAACTAGCCTGCAAGACTTTCAGAAAAACACAATTTCAATTTCTAGTGACTTCACGTCAGGAAAATGGGAGGATGATAAAAATTCAAACTAGTTCCTTGTGTAATCTGGATATTAGTCTCTTGGCAAATGAAGAGTCTGCAAATATTTTTTCCCTTTCAACAGTTTAACTGTTCACTGTTGTTTCCATTGCTACAAATAAAATTTTTAGTTTAATAAAATTCATCTTGTCTATTTTTGCTTTGGTTGCTTGTGCTTTTGAGGTCTTTGCCATAAAATTATTTCCTAGATCAATGTTTTGGAGCATTTTTCCTACCTTTTATTCTACTAGATTTTTAGTTTTGTGTCCAACCTTTAAGTCTTCAATCCGTTTTGAATTGATTTTGTATACAAGACATGGTAATCTACTTGAAATTTTCTTTTTCTTTTTTTTTCTTTAGGAATACATTTTATATTTATTTTTATTTATTTTTACTTTTTTGTCTGTCATTAATTTTATTTATTTATTTATTTTATTATTATTATTTATTTTTTTAATTGCATTTTAGGTTTTGGAGTACATGTGCAAAACATGCAAGATAGTTGCATAGGTACGCACGTGGCAGTGTGTTTTGCTGCCTTCCTCCCCTTCACTCACATTTGGCATTTCTCCCCATGCTATCCCTCCCCAGCTCCCCCCTCCCACTGTCCCTCCCCTATTCCCCCCAATAGACCCCAGTGTGTAGTGCTCCCTTCCCTGTGTCCATGTGTTCTCATTTTCTACCTATGAATTTCCAGTTCTCCCAGCACCATTTATTAAAAACAAAGTTCTTTCCCCAGTGTATGGTTTAGTACCTTTGTCAATAATCTGTTGTCTGTAAATATGTGGACTTATTTCCAGGTTCGCTATTCTGTTTCATTGAGCTATGTGTCTGTTTTTATACCAATACTGTGTAGTTTTAGTTCCTCTGGATTTGTAGTATAATTTGAAGTCAAGTAGTGTGATGCCTCCAGTTTTGTTCCTTCTCAGAATTGCTTTGGGTATTTGAACTCTATGGTGATTCTATATAAATTTTAGAATTTTTTTCTATTTCTGTAAAGAATGTCATTGGTATTTTAATTGAATTGAATATATAGATTGTTTGGGGTAGTATGATTGTTTTACCAATATTAATTCTTTTGATTCATAAGCATGAGATGTATCTTCATTTGTTTGTGTCTGCTTCAATGTCTTTCTTCAGTGTTTTGTAGATTTTCCTGTAGACATTTTTCACTTACTTCATTAAATTTATTCCTAGATATTTTTTTTTCTGTAGCTATTTTGAATGTAATTTCTTTCTTATTTTTCAGCCTATTATTGGGGTATAAGTTTTTGTATGTTAATTTTGTACTGATTTTTGTGTATTAATTTTGTATCCTGCAACTTTATTGAACATATTTATCAGTTTTAAAGTTTTTTTTATGTGTGGGATCCTTAGGTTTTTCTACATATAAGATCATGTTACCTGCAAAGATAATCAAATTGACTTTCTTTTTTTTTTTTTTTTTTTTTTTTTTTGAGATGGAGTTTCACTCTTGTTACCAGGCTGGAGTGCAATGGCGTGATCTCTGCTCATCGCAGCCTCCGCCTCCTGAGTTCAGACAATTCTCCTGGTTCAGCCTCCTGAGTAGCTGGGGCTACAGGCACGCGCCACCGTGCCCAGCTAATTTTTTGTATTTTTAGTAGAGACGGGGTTTCACCATGTTGACCAGGATGGTCTGGATCTCTTGACCTGGTGATCCACCCGCCTCAGCCTCTGAAAGTGCTGGGATTACAGGCTTGAGCTACCGCACCCGGCCCGACTTTCTCTTTTCAAATTTAGGCTCTTTTATTTCTTTCTCTTTCTTTTTCCTGATTGGTCTTGGTAGGACTTTCAGTACCATAGTGAATAGGAGTGTTGAAAATGGGCATTCCTGTCTTGTTCCCGTTCATAGAGAAAATGCTTTCAGCTTTTCCCTATTCATTGAAATGCTACCTGTGGGTTTGCCATATACGGTCTTTCCACTGTTGAAGTGTGTTTCTTATATGCTTTTAAAAAGAAATTATGGCAGGTGCGCAGGTTCAGGCTGCGGGGGAGACTCGGCTTTCCACCCACCCAAGCCATGTGCGCTGTCGGGTACTCGGGGTCCCCACGTGGCTCTGGCCATTCGTTGTGGACATTTTGTTGGCTTCACATTCAGCCTCGAAGCCAGCAGGACTGAAAAATAGCTTCGGCCAAAGATTCTCTTCCCGCTAAGGAAAGTGGCCAAGTGCGTCCGCCCAAGAGGACTGGAGAGGGTTGCCCTAGCCTTCGGGACATGGAGGAGCCGAGGTTGAAGGAGGCTGCGGGGAGCGGATAGCGAACTCCTTGATCATCGAATGCCTCTTTCTGTATTTCTATTCCTGCCAAGTGGGCTGGGCCACGCTGACCACCCTGGAGGAGGGACTGACGACGCTCCACGGGCTCTGATCGTACCTCCTTCATGTGGTTGCTGACGGGGATCCAGGAGGGAGTGGGCATGGGGCGCAGCCGCGCCTCCCTACCTCCCCACCTTCCGGGCGCTGGAGTTGGCGATGTGGAGACGTGAGGGGACCCGTCGGCCGCCCCGGCTTCTCCAGGACTCCGCCAGGTGCCCGCACATCTCTCCTCACCCGGAGGAGGAGAGGCTCCACTCGTGGCTCCGAGGTGGGATGTGCGCTGAGCCAGAGCCCCAGGCTAGCCATGGGACATAATGGGAGCTGGATCTCTCGAAACGCCAGCGAGCCGAGCAACGCGTCGGGCGTCGAGACTGCAGGCGTGAACCGCGGAGCGCTCAGGGAGTTCGGCTAGGCGCTGCTGTACAGCCAGTTCACCACCACCGTGCAGGTCGTCATCTTCATAGGCTCGCTGCTCGGAAACTTCATGGTGTTATGGTTAACTTGCCGCACAACCGTGTTCAAATCTGTCACCAACGGGTTCATTAAAAACCTGGCCTGTTCAGGGATTTGTGCCAGCCTGGTCTGTGTGCCCTTTGACGTCGTCCTTAGCACCAGTCCTCACTGTTGCTGGTGGATCTACACCATGCTCTTCTGCAAGGTCGTCAAATTTTTGCACAAAGTGTTCTGCTCTGTGACCATCCTCAGCTTCACTGCTATTGCTTTGGACAGATACTACTCAGTCCTCTATCTGCTGGAGAGGAAGTTCCGTGATGCCAAGTCCTGTGAACTGGTGATGTACCTCTGGGCCCATGCAGTGGTGGCCAGCGTCCCTGTGTTTGCAGTGACCAATGTGGCCAACATCTATGCCACATCCACCTGCACGGAAGTCTGGAGCAACTCCTTGGGCCACCTGGTGTATGTTCTGCTGTGTAACATCACCATAGTCATTGTACCTGTGGCAGTGGTGTTCCTCTTCTTGATACTGATCCGAAGGGCCCTGAGTGGCAGCCAGAAGAAGAAGGTCATCATAGCAGTGCTCCGGACCCCAAAGAACACCATCTCCATCCTCTATGCCTCCCAGAGGGAAGCCGAGCTGCATGCCACTCTGCTCTCCATGGTGATGGTCTTCATCTTGTGTAGCGTGCCGTATGCCAGCCTGGTCATCTACCAGACGGTGCTCAATGTCCACAACATTTCCATCTTCTTGCTGCTCACTGCCATTTGGCTACGCAAAGTCTCCCTGCTGGCAAACCCTGTTCTCTTTCTTACTGTGAACAAATCTGTCTGTCCACAAGTGCTTGATAGGGACCATGGTGCAACTACACCACCAGTACAGTTGCCGTAATGTGGTCAGTACCAGGAGCAGCCTGGCTGAGGCCAGCCCGGAACCCGGCATACGTTTGGGCAGCCAGCTCCTGGAGATGTTTCACATTGGGCAGCAGCACATCTTTAAGCCCACAGAGGATGAGGAAGAGAGTGAGGCCAAGTTCATTGGCTCAGCTGACTTCCAGGCCAAGGAGACATTTAGCACCTGCCTGGAGGGAGAGCAGGGGCCACAGTTTGCACCCTCTGCCCCACCCCTGGGCACAGTGGACTTTGTATGCCAGGTAGCACCAGCAGCTCCTGTGGAATCTGAAACATTCTCTGATACATATTCCTTGCAGTTTGGCTTTGGGCCTTTTGAGTTGCCTCCTCTGTGGCTCTCAGAAACCCGAAACAGAAGAAGTGGCTGCTTCCCCTCTTTGGTAACACCCCAGAAGTGCTGATCCAGACAAAGGTGCCCAATGTAGGCAAGGTGGAGTGGAAGATGAGCAGAAACAATAAAGTGAGCATTTTCCAAAGTTGGATTCCTAGCAAGGATCGTAAATTCTTGGAAGCAACAGAGAGCTTCCATATTCCCACTTTCTAGAATATTCCCACCAGAGGTTGGGAATACTGTGGCCATATGATTGTATGATCTCCTTGCAACTCAGTGTGAGTTGATTCCTCCAATATGGGCCAGATGCTTTTGAATGATAGGGAAATCTATGTAAAATCCAATGTTCTCTTTATTGAGGGAGTATATATATATATATCTATCTCAGTGATCCATTTCCTTAGTGAAGTACACATTATTCCCTGTGGGGACCAGAGCTGGGCAGTTTTGAATGGGTCTTCAGGTGGGTACTCCATGTGCATTTTCTGGGGATGTCTCACTTCCCTGGGCTCCACAGAGAACACACAGAGAGAAGACTTTTAGAGCTCACAGGGAGCAGGAACGCTCTAAGGGAATTCTAAGATAATTATGGAGCAGGGTGGTCCCAGAGAAAATGCCTGTTTGATTAACTTAAACATATCAGATGTTATATATTGAGAATATAGGGATTTGGCGTCTTACACCATTTCTCTGGAAGCCCTAGTCATATGACTCCTCACCATTTCTCCTGATACCCTTCGTCTCTTTCACTGGGATGTAGGTAAGGGATGATAATTCCACACCTGTGATAGACAATAGATGTGCCAGGGAGTAAGGGACATACTTCCTCCTTGACAATTCTGATTTTCCCTTGGCATCACCAATGCCTCAGAGAGATACACCTACACCCCACAGTTAGGGTCAATGTTGGTTGCAAAACACTGAAAATCCTTTGCTATGTCTTTCACCTTAAATTGTGTTTTCTCAACAAATGAGAGAGAAGCTTACAGGGGGAGAAGATAAACTGAGGGATGTCTGTGGCAGTGTAATTTTTTTCTCTTCACTTTGATCTCACATGAAAGGTGCTGTGTAACAATGAGTATGAGTCAAGTACATTGAAAAAAATCTTATTATGCAATGTTTTGGAATTAAAAGGTATTTTTAAAATGGAGTTCGTGTAAGCTGGGTCCTTTGGAAACATCAAACTGAAAAAGCCTGGTTTGAAAAGCTGATTCTGCCCAAGAGGTTGGGAAGAATCTGACAAAGATGGTTTCATTCTGAGGAAGACTCTAGAACTCAGGTGTGGCCAGTCTCCTTTTCAGTCTGTTGCGATAACTGTGGTTCTCTCTTAATTTTGGACACAGAAGAGGAACAGAACAGCGAGAAATAATTATTGTAGAGTGCCAAGGCAACATCTGGCCCAGATGAGCTCTTCACTTCCTCTTTCCTGTCTTAGTAGGAGCCAGAGTGGGTAAAAGAGGGAGGGCAGTGTCCTCAGCTGATCAGGCTCACAAGCAATTTGGGATCCCCCTCAGGTGGATTTCACCAGGTTGAATTACAACGGCAGATAACACTTTGTTCTTAGTAAGGACAAACCAAGTGTCAGCTCTGCTCTTCTCTCTAGGGTGTTTTATTCTTGCTCTTGGCACTTAGGGGAGCTAGTCTGGTGCCTTGGGCAAGCTTGAAGGGAAGTGATAGGTATCCTCACCAGCAAACTTCCACATCTCAACAAGTCCCCTCTTTTGATTACACTGGCCCCATCTCTCAGCTGGAGCCCAGACTCTGTAGGGAGTTTTGTTTTCCTTTATTCTCTTGTGTGTGGTGTCTTGTGTTTCCTGAATGTGAACCCAAAGACCCTACCCCTGGAGAAGAACCATTTTCCTCTTTGCATTGGTCTCCTCACAGCACTGTTTGCTCACAGCAGAAATGGGTCTGCCACGCCCTCCTGCGGCTCCGCTGCCTCCTGGGCCCTGTGTGCATGGCGTCTATAGTTCATTGCCCTGATAGTCAACGCTGTGGCCCTTTCAAGCTTATCTTTCAAAACTTTCACACTCAATATAACTTGTATCTACTGGAATAATAATCTGTAGGAAAACAGTGTCCAGTTTAGGAGAATCTGTCAACTGTAGCCACTTTGGTGTTGTTCTGATAATGTACTGTATATGTGCAACTTAATAAATTTTGTTGAGGCAGAATCTGGTTGGGTATGTTTCTTATGTATGTTTGAAACAGATGGCTGACTTCTAATAGGTCATTGCCAGGTGTATTTCTATACTCTTTGAAGAATAACATTTTAATAAAAAATTGAAAAGCAAAAACAAAATTATGAAGGAATGTTGGATTTTATCAAATACTTTTTTTTCCTGTGTTTCTTGAGATTACCATGTGTATTTTGTACTTCATTCGGTTGGTGTAATGTATCACATTTATTGATTTCTGTATGTTGAACCATACTTGACTCCCTGGGATATATTATATATTCCACTTAATCAGAGCATATTTGTTAAGTTTTGATGTGTTAGATTTATTTTTCTAGAATTTTATTGAGAATTTTTGTTTCTGTGTTCTTTGGGGATATTGGTCTACAGTTTGATTTTTTGTTGTGTCCTTGTCTGGTTTTGTTTCAAGGTAATACTGTTCTTGCAGAATGACTTAGAAAAAAAATCCTCTAATTTTTTGGAATGGTTAGAGAAGAATTTGTATTAGTTCTTCCTTACAAGTTCTGTAGAACTCAGCAGTAAAGCTATTCTATTATAAGCTTTTTTTCTTTTTGGGGAAACTTTTTATGACTAATTCAATATCATTACTAGTTATTGATATGTTCACATTTTTTATTACTTTCTGGTTCAGTCTTGGTAGGTTTTATGTGTCCAGGAATCCTGCCATTTAGGTTCTTCATCTTATTGGCATAATGTTGCTTATATATTTGTCTCTAACGATCCTGTGTATTTCTGTTATCAGCTATAATGTCTCCCTTTTTGTAATTTTAAAAATTTACATGCTCTCTTTTTTCTTGGTTAGTCTTGCTAATGGTTTATCAATATTGTTTTTTTAAAACACAACGTTTTGTCTGGGCACATTGGCTCACACCTGTAATCCCAGCCCTTTGGGAGGACAAGGCAAGCAGATAACTTGAGGTCAGCTCTTCAAGACCAGCCTGGCCAACATGGCGCAACCCCATCTAAAAATACAAAAATTAGCTGGGCATGGTGGTGGGTGCCTGTAATCTCAATTATTCAAGAGGCTGAGGCAGGAGAATCACTTGAACCCGTGAGGTGGAGGTTGCAGTGAGCCGAGATCATGCCGTTACGCTCCAGCCTGGCGACAAAGCAAGACTCCATCTCAAAGAAAAACAAAAACATAAAAAAAAAACCACTTTTCATTTTTTGATTTTTTATGTTATCATTTAGTCTTCATTTCATTAAGTTGTGCTCTAATCTTTATTGTTTATTTTATTTTAATAATTTGGGGTTTCATTGGTTCTTACTTTTCTATTTCCTCGAGGTACAATATTAAGTTGCTTGTTTCCTACTTTTGTGATTCAGGCATTTATTACTATAAACTTTTCTCTTAGCACGGTTTTTGCTATATCCCATATGTTATGGTGTATTTTGTTTCCATTTGTAATTGTTTCAAGAAATGTTTGCATTTAATTCTAAAGGTTTTCATTGAACCAATGGTCATTTGGGAGCATGTTGTCTAATTTCTATGTGTGTACACTTTCCAAAATTCTTCTTGTTATTGATTTCTAGTTGTATTCCATTATGTTATGAGAAGATACTTATATTACAATGATTTATTTTAATTTACCTCTCCCTTAGTCTCAAGAACAGCAAATGCCATTTAAGTTCTGGTCCCTTCCCAGCAAGAAATAAAAAGTATTCAACTGCTTCAAAAAGATACTGTAATATGTATGTTACAGGAAAGTACGTAGTTTATTTTAGTACCATTTTTTCTCGCAACATAAAAACACAGCTTTCTATTTTCAGTTATCCTGCACTTTGAAAAGGGGATAAGATGCTATGCACTGGGTTAGTTAATATAATAATCTGAAAGTGAACAAGTTGCTACAGACAACTTGCTAATTTACAAAGCCTTGGAATACAATGAAGCTCAATTAACACAAAAACTATATTGTGCATAATTTAATCTTGCTTTTATGAATCTGAAGACACTTAAGAACTCTTAGAGTTCCAGGGTCATCATTATGATCATCAATTCTTATTGGAATGTGGAAGCACAAGGTAATATATGTTTCCAATTAGACAGGCAAAAGCACTAACTATATTGGTGTCTAAAGAGCACGAAGGTTTTTTTTCTATAATTTGTCCCCAGCTATACCTAAGAGAATAATATTTTGTGAAGGACTTGGTTTTGTAGGACTAGTTCATGTCATTACTATTCATTTATTCCACTAGATTTACTGAGAAATTAGTATGTGTCTATTTCTGAGTTGGAAGAAAAGTGATGAAGATCAATCTTAGTAATATATGCATTCATAGATAGAAATAAGAAAAATAATGTTATTTAAGATACTATTTATTTATTTTCTTTCATCTATCCTGAGAACAAAGGATACTGATTCTAACCGTACTTGGAAAATTTCTTCCCAAGGCGGCAAATCACACTGTCATGTGTGTACCTATGCAACAATCTTGCATGTTCTTCACATGTACCCCAAAACCAAAAATGCAATAAAAACTTTAAAAAATTTTTTAAAAAAGAAATTTTCTTTCTAGTCTATGTAATAAATGACATTTGGAAATTATAAAACAGTAAAAATGTCTGATAAAGATTAAAATTAGAATATCTGCCCTAACAGTGTCAAGTATATTCTATTTACTATATGATTACTTGAAATATAAATATAAAACCTAAACAGTGATATTTTGAGAGGCACTTCCAAGTTCGTTACCACTGAATATATGGAAGAATTTTGACCACTGTAACTATGAGAATAGTGTCTGATCTCATATATCCTTGATCAGTCTCTTCGAAGTTATTGTGATCTTCCATGTTTCCTATTACGTTTTTTCTTTTTTTTTTTCTTTTTTTATTTTTTTTAAAATTTTTATTGCATTTTAGGTTTTGGGGTACATGTGCAGAACATGCAAGATAGTTGCATAGGTACACACATGGCAGTGTGTTTTGCTGCCTTCTGCCCCCTCACCCATA
>CM052670.1:66409162-66461828 GCA_028533165.1 Leontopithecus rosalia | reverse complement strand
AATTCTCCTGCCTCAGCCTCCCAAGTAGCTGGGATTACAGGCACGCGCCACCATGCCCAGCTAATTTTTTGTATCTTTAGTAGAGACGGGGTTTCACCATGTTGACCAGGATGGTCTTGATCTCATGACCTCGTGATCCACCCGCCTCGGCCTCCCAAAGTGCTGGGATTACAGGCTTGAGCCACCGCGCCCGGCCCTACAAAGGTTTTAAATAGTGCTGTGTATAGTATACATTCTGTTTTGCACAGTTTGTTGCCCCGAATGGGTTTTTACCAAGCCTTTTTTCTTTCATGGATTTACAGTCAGGACCACAAGATTCTCTTCCTTCAAATACAATTCACTTTACTTTACAACATTAAATCTGGGCTTTGAACTTCCAGTGCGTTGGACGGATGCATTGTCTGAAGTTAGAGGGTGTTCTAGCCATCCTTAGTTTGGTAGAGCAGCTCCTTCTGCTTGTTTCTAAGCTTAGAGTCAATGGGTGCCATTTGTGGTATTTAACATTATGTTAAGATGATGATTGTTCCAAATGCTGGGTTGTTTTATTTCTAGATGTAATTAGTTCACTTTATGTAATATTATTCTTCCTCTCAAACTGACTTTAAAAACAAAGTTTTATCATTTTCATTGTATTTGTATTCATTACAGAGTGTTTTAGCTTTGATATCCTTTGTATTTTCACTCATTTGTTACATGAGCTTTATCAATAACATCTGTATAAATGGTTTTTAAAAATTAACTATGTATGTGCCAATTCCAAAGTCGAGCAATAAAATCAATGTTGTTTGCACTGTCAAAGAAAAAATGGATGAATCTGGAAACCATCGTTCTCAGCAAATCGTCACAAGAACTGACAGACAAAGACCACATGTTCTCATTCATAGGTGGGTGTTGAACAATGAGAACATGTGGACTCGGAGAGGAGCATCACACACTGGGTGCAGTTGTGGGGGTAGGGGAGAGACAGCAGGGGGTGGTGAGTGAGGGGAGGGTGAGGAGGGATAACATGGGGAGAAATGCCAGATATAGTAAGCATCTAAAGTAAAATACATAAATTAAAAAAAAAACCTGACCCCATAATTATATTAACTCCCACGGAATCCCTCCTACAACACCTGGAAATTCAAGATGAGATTTGTTTGATGACACAGCCAAACCATATCAACAATCTTTTTTTGTAGTGCAGTCCACTTCTTCATGTAACGGATTTTGTACTTCACCCTTAAAGTCCTGCTGAAACTTAAGTCTAGTTATAGGTCTAGAAGAAGAGAGGTGGTAGGGATTGGTCCTGAAAAGTATCAGCATTTTCTAAATTAGAAATTTCCTCAGGAGAGGCCAATATAGTTTCTGAAGCAGTGCAAGGCTAATTTAATCCAACAGAATTAGAAAGGCAAATACCACTGTGGGTAGAAAAGCTGATATTCTTAAAAGTGTGAATGCCATTGTTGCTGACGGTTTGGGAGGCTACTTACCCCGGGAATGAGGGGCCACTTTTGCTGTTCTTGTGAAATACCGTAAGTACAAAAGGAGGTGGCATGACCTCTTTGAGTGGCAAAGAAGACTCGTAAGAATTTAGGAGCTCAATGACCTCATATTCATCAGAGTCTTTTCATACTTACACAATTTCAATTTATAATATCCCATTATTTCCTGATCAATCGTCTCACTTTTGCAATAGACATTTTATAAGGTTCAGAGTTCAACTTGTCTTGTAGTTTATCAATTGTCACAGGATGAGATTCTGCATTTGATTTTCAGCAATTTTAGCTCTGCTGCTGTAAGAAATAAGATTCTCCTTCAGGCACACACAGGAGTCTTTGATTATTTATGTAATACTTAAGCTGGGAATTTAAATCCCTGAGCTCATTTTTTTTTAACTACTTTGTTCAGCGACATTAGGAGTAACAGTCCAACATCATTATATTAATTAAATTTTAAAAAACATGTTAGAAGGTATTATATACAGTCATCTGATTTGTGGCTTCTTAAAAGTGGTTGATTGTTGAGTATTCAGTATAGATATTTTGTGTATCTTAGTAAATAATTTAGCACATGGACTATTGCTTCCTTTTTTATTACTAGAAGTAGAATCATTAGCATCTTTAAATATAATTACATTAGAGAGCAATTCCATAATCACAGAATGAATCCAAATCCCTCATCCTTAAAGTTCTGTTCCTCTAGAGCCATTTGCAGCACAAATTCGGTATTCATCAGAGTTCTCCAGAACCAATAGGATATATATGAGAGAGATTGGCTCACATGATTATGGAGGTTGAAAAGTCCTGGAATTTGGCATCTGCAAGCAGGAGACTCAAGAAAGTAATTGGTATAATTTTTATCCAAGTGTGGCATCCTGAGAATTGGGTGTGTGGGGAGTTGTTCTTGTATAAGTTTTATTTCAAAATTATAAAATTAATCTTCCAGCTCAAACAGGCAAGCAACAAGTGAAAGGGGCCAATTTCTCCTTTTTCTCCCTTTTTATTTTATTCAGTTCCTCAGCATATTGGATAATGCCCACCCACACTGCAGAAAGCAATCTACTTTATTGATTTCACCAGCTCAAATTCTAGATTCATCCATAAAAACCTTCATAGACATCCAGACATAATGCTTAATCTGAGCACCCTATGGTACAGTCTAGTTAATATGTAAAATTAATTATCATACCAGATCAACAGCTGCATACCAGATACTATGGCATGTATTACTTTATTACAGCAATGAAACTACATCTGCAACAGTAGGTACAATAGGAGTCACCACCTGGTTACGTTTAGAATAATTCACTGCTGAGCCGAGATCGTGCCACTGCACTCCAGCCTGGTGCCTGGCAACAGACGAGACTCTGTCTGAAAAAAAAAAGAAAAAAAATTCACTGCCATTCTCTGAAATCCACGTTTTTGTGCAAGTTAAAGAAAGAAAAGAAATTGCATGGAGATGTGGTGGCAATCACTATTTCTGTATAAATTTTATGTATGCATTCCAACATTTTAATCTCCCCAAGTCTTTGGTTGCCTTCATTAGCAATATACATACCAAGGCTGTTCTGGCATTTCAACTTCTATTCTTGTAGGAAGCCTTATGTTCCATGTTTAAGCAAACCAAGCAAACTGTTAGAACTCTTTCTGCCCTCTCAATATTAATATTAAAAACAAAATATTTTCTTAGAGAACCCCTAACAATAATTTTAGCCTCATCCTATTTTAAGTTTCTTCTACCTTTATTCCACATGCTTAGTATTTGCTTTCACATATATTATCCATATTAACAGCTATATAATTTTTTTAAATTATGTAGTTATTTTGGAGTGCAGCACACGTCTTCATGTGTCACACTTTATACTTTATCCTTTGATTCATGCTGAAAATTAAGTTTAGTTACAGGTCTAGAAGTAAAGATATATATTGTGGATAGGTCCTGAGAAGAATGAGCAATATCTTTCAAGCAAATAACTCATGAGAGGCCATTAGAATGTCTTCAGGAAAAGCAGGATTAACTTCCTCAAACAGGGTGAAAAGGATTATTCTATTGGTAAAGAAGACCAGCAAAATTTAGGAGTTCAATATTCCCCAAATTGTCTATTCATATGCCTTCATTCAAGTTGGTAGGATCCCATTCCATCCCAGTCTATGCCCTCAGTTTAATGGCCAGCACCCTTTGAAGTGAGAATTAAATTTTTATCATAATTGTCATACACAGGATGAGACTAAGGGTTTGGCCTTTAGCAGTCTGAACTCCAGGGCTACAAGAGATAAGGATTTCTTTTTCAGGACAGGCAGAAACTTGCAGGTCACTTTTGTAGAGCTTGAGCTGAGAATTTCAGTCCTTGAGCTTTTTATTTGCTTTTTTCACAGTCTCCATCATAGTTAGGAGCAACCATTACATTCATTAGTTTGACAAAATGTTCTAAGATATCAACTAAACATTCTTTCAGAAAATTGCCTTTTATAATAATTTGACGAGGAGTACAAACTGATGATATTTTGAATATCTGTATTACCACAACATATAGTGGACTATCAGCACCCTCTTTCCTACTGGGAATACAGTCATCAATATCTTTAAATAAAATCATATTAAGGAACCAATTCCATAACTGCAGAACCATTTCACAAAACTTACTTTTTAGAAAATGTTCTTCCCCTAGAACTTGGTACTAAAATCTGTATCAGTTATGTTTCTTCAGAGGAAAGGAATAAATTATGTGTGTGTGCACACACACATATTTTTATTACATTTATATTGCATATACATACATTACATTTTACATTATATACACTGTCTATATCCTATTGATATCAAATTGATATACTATATTAATATCAATAAAACATTATGATATAATGAGATTATTGATACATATTATATTAATAATGTACGTTATATACGATATACCTGAAGATAGAAAGAATAATTTAAAAAATTGATTAATATGATTTTGGAAGCTGACAAAACTGAAATTTGTAGGATAGGACAGTAGACAAAAAACTCAGGCAGGACTTTATGATGTAGACTTGAGGCAGATTCTGTTCTTCTCTGGGAAATCTGTGGTTTTGCTTTTAAGGCCTTTCAACTGAGTGGGTCAAACCACCCGCATTATTAAAGGTATCTTCTTTGCTTAATGTGAACTGATTGTAGATGTTAATTACATCTATAAAATACCTTCATAGAAACTACTGGATTTTTGGTTCAATAACTGAGTACAACAGCCTAGCTAAGTTATTAATAACACACACACAAACACACACACACACACACACACACACACACACACACACACCACTAAAAGTTAATCATTAAACAACTTGATTTTTTTTATGATGTCTGTGTATAACATTTAAAGAGTGGAGGAAACCAACACTTAATGTTTTTCATGATCTTCATTTACAGCTTTTGTAGCAGCAGAGGGAAAGCTTCATCTATGCCTTCTGAAGGTTCCTCTGAAATAAACTGAGAATTGACAGTTTAATAAGAGAAAAGGAATATAAATTTATTAATGTGCATAAACATGGGAACAATATATACTATAACACTCAAAGAGGAGCCAGATGGTCGAGGTTTAATTACCCTCTTCATAGGGAAGAGGGAAGTAGGAAGATGTAGACAATTTTAGAAAGGTAGTAAATAATTTTTAGTAAAAAAGAATGGACCCTATAGGCAGATATTAATTCTTTCTTTGAGAAAACGGAATAAGGCTGGCAAATTATGAGAAGGTGAGGGAAATAATTGCATTGTGAGAAAAAGATTTTCTTATTCTGTTCATAAAGTTGTCCAGGTAACCTCTTGGAGCTGCACTCAGA
The DNA here is from genome assembly GCA_028533165.1 of Leontopithecus rosalia. Lineage (NCBI taxonomy): Eukaryota > Metazoa > Chordata > Mammalia > Primates > Cebidae > Leontopithecus > Leontopithecus rosalia. The sequence continues at coordinate 66,456,525 of CM052670.1, read as the reverse complement.
AGAATAGAAGAAAAGTTTATTGAGCATAGTGATAACCAGTGATTTTCTACTGGTTAATTTTTCCCAGTTATTTGATGAGTTTTCCAGGGAGGACATTGATATGGTTTGGCTGTGTCTTCACCCAAATATCACTTTGAATTGTAATAATCCCCAAGTGACAAGGGCAGGGCTAGGTGGAAATAATTGAATCATGGAGACAGTTTCCCCTATACTTCTGTTGTGATAGTGAATAAGTCTCATGAGAAATGATGCTTCTGTAAATGGGGGTTTCCTCACACAAACTCTCTTGCCTGATACCATGTAGGATGTGACATTGCTCCTCCTTTGTCTTCCATCGTGATTGTGAAGCCTCTCCAACCAGGTGAAAGTGGAAGTCAATTAAACCATTTTGCTTTATAAATTACCCAACCTCAGGTATGTCTTTATTAACAGCATAATAACAGACTAATACAGTAAATTCGTACCAGTAGAGTGGGGTGGTGTTGTAAAGATACACAAAAATGTGGAAGCAACTTTGAAACTGGGTAACAGGCAGAGCTTGGAACAATTTGGAGGGCTCAGAAGACTATTTAAAATGAAAGAAAGTTTGGAACTTCTAAGAGACTTAGAGTGCTCAAAAGACAGAGAGGTGTGGGAAAGTTTGAAACTTTCTAGACACTTCTTGAATGGCTTTCACCACAATGCTGATAGCAATATGGACAATAAAATCCAGGTTGAGGTGGTGTCAGATGAAGACAAGGAACTTGTTGGGAACTGGAATAACGGTTACTCTTCCTATGTTTGAACCAAGAGACTAGTGATATTTTGCCCCTGCCCTAGTGATTTGTGGAACTTTAAACTTGAGAGACATGATTTAGGGTTCTGTCAAAAGAAATTTTTAAACAGCAAAGTGTTCATGAGGAAGTCAAGCATAAAAGTTATTTTTGTTTGTTTGTGTGTTTGTCTTAATGCAGCCTGACAATTTGATAGAAAAAGAAAACCCGCTTCCTGGAGAAAAATTTAATGCAGCTGCCAAAATTTACAAAATTAACAAGGAGCCAAATGCTAGTCACCAAGACAATGGGGAAAATGTCTCCAGGGCAAGTCAGATACCATTGCAGCTTCCCCTCCCATCAGAGGCCCAGAGGCCTAAGAGCAAATGATGGCTTCCTGGGCCAGGTTCAGTGCCTGCCTGGGACTTGGTGCCATGCACCCTAGGTGCTCCAGCCATGGCTAAAATGGGCCAAGGTACAGGTCAGGCCATAGCTTTAGAGGATGCAAGCACCAAGCCTTGGGAGTTTGCATGTCGTGTTGAGCCTGAGAGTGCACAGAAGTAAATAACTGGGGCTCAGAAACCTCCACCTAGATTTCAGAGGGTGTATGAAAATACCTGAATGTCCTGGCATAAGTTTACTGCAGGTGTGGAGTCTTCATGGGGAATCTCTGCTAGGGCAGTGCAGAAGAAAAATGTGGAGTGGGAGCCCTCACACAGAGTCCAACAGCTTGCACCATGCACCATGAAAGTAGCCAGGAGAGGTGTTATACCCTGCAAAACCACAGGGGTGGAGATGCATAAGACTGTGAACTCACCTCTTGCATCAGCATGGCTTGGACATGAGACATGAAGTCAAAGGAAATTATTTCAGAGCTTTTAATTTTTGAGATGATGTTTCACTTTTGTTGCCCAGGATGGAGTGCAACGGAGTGATCTCAGCTCACTGCAACCTCAGACTCCAGAATTCAAACATTTGTTCTGCCTCAACCTCTGAGGTACCTGGGATTACAGGCACCCACTGCCATGCCCAGCTAAATTTTTGTATTTTTAGTAGAGACAGGGTTTCATCATGTTGGTGAGGCTGGTCTCAAACTCCTGACCTCATAATCTGCCCACCTCAGCTCCCAAAGTGCTGGAATTACATGCATGAGCCACCATGTCCAGCTTATTTCAGAACTTTGATATTTGGCTGCCCTCTTAGATTTTGGACTGACATGAGGCCTGTAGCCCTTCCATTTTGGCCAATTTCTACTATTTGGAACAAATCTATCTAGGAAATAACTAACTTGTGTTTGATTTTACAGGCTCATAGGCAGAAGGGACTTGCCTTGTCTCTAATGTGACTTTGGACTGTGAGCTTTGGTATTAGTGCTGAAATGAGTTAAGACTTTGTGAACTGCTGAGAAAGCATGATTGGTTTTGAAATTGGAAGACATGAGATTTCAGAGGGGCCATGGGCAGAATGATATAGTTTGGCTTGTCCTCACCAAAATCTCACCTTGAATTGTAATAATACCCATGTGTCAAGGGTGGGGCCAAGTGGAGATAATTGAATCATGGGGGATTTTTCCCCATACTGTTCTCATGACAGTGAATAAGTTTTATGAGAACTAATGGTTTTATAAATGGGAGTTCCCCTGCATAGGCTCTCTTGCCTGCCACCATATAAGATGAGACTTCACTCTTCCTTAGCCTTAAACAGGATTATGAGGCCTCCCAGCCATGTGGAGCTATAAGTCAATTAAACCTCTTTTCTCTATAAGTGACCCAGCTTCAGGTATGTCTTTATGAGTAGCATGATAAAAGACTCATACAAATGTTTTATGATGGTTGCATTCATTTTAGAAAGATGCTTTCTTAGGTCAGATGAGAAAATTCCAGAGCAAGTCTCTCCATAAATATGGGAAGAACAAAATGAGATAAAATTTGAAAGTTCTTGGTTTTGAGGCAGCTTCTAGGGCTTATAATTACTTTTAGTTTAAAGTTTTAAGCATGCCAAAGCACTAGACTTTGGGGTATTATTCTCTGTGTTCCAACACTTTTTTTGAGACAGGGTCTCTCTCTGTCACCCAGATTGGAGTTTAGTGACACAAACACAGCTCGCTTCAGACTAAATATCCTAGATTCAAGCAATCCTACCACACAAGCCTCCTGAGTAGCTGAAACGGCAGGCACTTGCCACCATGCCTGGCTAATTTTTTATAGAGATGAGGTCTCACTATGTTACCCAGACTTGTTTTAAACTCCTAAGCTCAAGTGATTCTCTTGCTTCGGCATCCCAGATTGCTGAAATTAGAGCTGTGAGCCACTGCATCCAGCCTTTTAACACTTTTAAAAAATACTTTTGTTTTCAAATTATTTTAATTTAATCTACCCCAAGATCTGCTCTTTCAATTTTTCCCAAAATATTTTGGCATTCTTCATCAAATATTCAATGAAGAAACTAAAAATTAACAAGGACCAACAAAGTTTGAAGGATTTATATCTAAATACCATATCATATGTAAGATTCTGGTACCATGCAAAAAGAATGGAATATAATCAATAGACCTAGGTTTACATATGAGTACCAACACTCATTCCTTATGTAAATTGGACACAACACAGTGTTAAACTCCCTATGTATCAATTTTCTTATGTACAATTGTGACAGCCATGGTCAACAGTTGCACTGAATTTGAACAGCATTGACCCATATCTTCATATAATGCTCTCTTGTTTCCTATGTTTCTCCTAGTCATTTCTGTCCCCTGGGTTCCTGCTTCTATTGAATTTTCTCAGTTCCTAAATCATGTCACTGTACTTTTACTTACTTTTTTTCTTACTTTTTAAATGTTTTGTGATTACATAGTAGATGTACACTTTTTTGTAGTATATGAGATGTTTTGATACAGGCATGCATTGTAAAATATGAACATCATGGATAATGTAGTATTCATCCCCCAGAAGCATTCATCTTCTGAGTTATAAACCGCCTTTTAATCATCACATGGAACCTGCCAATCACTAGAGTGGACAAGAGAAATGCCTATATTGGAACATATATATTGGAAATACCTACATTGGATATTCCCATGAAGGAAAGTGAACACTATAGACAATTGTAGAGCTAAACCTCATGAGGGAAGGTCTTTTGGTGTCTGCACGTGTCTGTTTTGTTCATTACTCTACTCTTCATGCCTACAAAAACAACTGTTGTTTATTATGTGTTTAATAAATAACTGTATAATGAATGAAAAAAATAAAAAGTAAAAAACCATCCAGTTATATTCTTTATTTTAAAATATATAATTAAATTATTGTTGACTATATTCACCCTATTGCACTATCAAATAGCAGGTCATATTCATTCTTTCTATTTTTTTGTTCCCATTGACCATCCTCACTTCCCTCCCAACCCCCACTACCCTTCCCAGCCACTGGTAACTATCCTTCTAATCTCTATGTCCATGAGTTACTTTGATTTTATTCTTAAATCCCATAAATAAATGAGAACATGCCTTGTTTGCCTCTCTGAGACTGGCTTGTTTCACTTAACATGATGATCTTCAGTTCCATCCATGTTGCAGTTTACTAGATCTTATTCTCATGGCTGAAATTACTCCATTTGGTATATATATGTACCACATTTTCTTCATCCATCTGTTGATGGGCACTCAGGTTGCTTCCAATCTTAGCTGTTGTAAGCAATGTTACATATCTTTTCAATTTACTGATTTCCTTTCTTTGGCATAAATATCCAGTGGTTGGATTTCTGGATCATGTGGTAGTTCAATTTCTAGTTTTTTTGAAGAACCTCCAAACAGTTATCCTTAGTGCTCATACTAATATACATTCCTACCAATAATGTATAAGGGTTCATTTTTGTTTCACAACATTGCCAGCATTTGTTGTGGCCTGCCTTTTGGATATAAACGATTTAACTGGGGTGAGATAAAATCTTATTGTAGTTTAAATCTGCATTTCTCTATATCACATAAGCATTAAGCTTGCAAGGCAGCCTAGAATTAGTTTGTGTTTAGTAAAGAGCTTGGCATTGGAAAAGTGTGCAAATTTGATCTTTGTGATCACACAATATAAAGCTAAGATACATGGAGAGAGTTGTAAATTTAATAGATATTACTGGTCATTCCCTAAACACAATGTCCTATTTCAGGCTTCCTTTGTGCCTGCTCCTTGATTTATAAAATTTTTTATCTATCTTGTTCATGCAGAAAACCTCTACCTATCCTTTAAGAGCCAGATCTCCTATCACCACTTTGCTAACAATTCCTCAAATCCAAGCCAGGCAGCTCTCTCCTCTAGGCTCTTCACTGTCATTTTTATGCGATTCTTATTTAGAGTAGATCACATTTTATAATGATTATTTTTGTCACATTTGTGCTTTTTTACTAATTAGTAAATTCCTTTGGGTAAAGACCATGTCTTACTTATCTTTGTATCTTCAACTCCTATTATTATGTTTTGTACATAACCTATAATAAATAAATTACTTATGTGCCTCAGTTTACACATCTGTAAAACTTAAAATAAAAATAATGCCTTCCTATTAGGGTTATTGTGATTAATATATAAAATAATATATATGCAAATTGCTTAGAACAGTGCCTAGAATATAATAAGTGCCCAATAAATCTTAATCATTGTGATTATTGTCATCACCGCTATGATTGTTATGTTGATTTTAAATAAGCCAGACACAGGACAATTACTAGACAATACCATTTATATGAAGAATGTAAAATAGTAAAATTCACAGAAGCATAAAGCAGAATAGTGAGTGCCAAGAACTAGGGGAGATGGAAAACAAGGAAATATTCTCCAAAAGTTACAAAGAGTTATGCAAGATGAAGAAATGTTAAAGATCTACTGTACAGCAGAATGCTTTTAGTTATCAATGGAGTATTGTATACTTAAGCATTTGCTAAGATAATAGATATTATGTCTATATTGTCACAAAATTAATTGTAATAAATAAAGAGCATAGGAGTAAAATAAATTAATAATATTAAATTACAGTGGAAAACTAGCATTATAATCTAGGTTGCAAAATCTCATGTACATTCTACTCCTCTAGCCCTGGTTACTATGTCCTGTGGTACTTCAGCTGATTCCAATGTCTTTAGGCAAATCATCTTGTTCAGAATCTTTGAATTCACTTTTCTCCATTTTTCTAGCCAAACTATCTAATTTCTTTAATATTTTATTTTCTATTAAGAAAAAGGGTATCAATAAAGTGTAATGAGCTAAAGATTAATAATTCTTTAGTCATCATTATGTTTTCATGATTGTCTACAGTGTGCAAAATGACATAATCCAGATAAAAAGTATTGTCATTGTAGAAGGTCCTTTAGAATAGAATATAAAGTAGAAATATCACAGAATATTGAACAAATTCTAGATTCTCCCAGTCTTCCAGTCCAGACTTTGAATGTTTTTGAATATGATCTGTAGTAAGAACATATATTTTTAAACCATGACTCACTGCAAAACGTACACATACATAGCCACTATACAATATATACATGTATGCATAGCTAAAGAAAAATAAAAGTTTCTCAAACTTATATATTCTTAAAACATGCTGTGCCATTTTCTACTCTATTCTATTTTATTTAAAAACACCAATCATTCCCCTTTAGAGTTACTTTATGACCCCTCATTAGATGGTTGCTCATTATTCAAAAACAGTGCTCTTATTCAACTTCTCAGATTTATGGTATATTGATAATAAAACTTAGTATCAGGATTTACTTAACATCACACAACTAATAATGAAATCAGAGCAAAATAATGGGATGGTAAGTTTTGTTTATTTCCTAAGATCTGCAAACCCTCATATAACCTAAATGTTGCCTCAAACCCTAGCATAGTTGAGACTCAATAAATATTTATTGAATTAATTTGATGAATCAATGAATAGTATGTGGGTGCCACTACTTACAGAGTAAAGAATACTCTTTATGAAGAAAATTTTAAAAAGAAATTTCTAGAAATATCTTAAAAGGAGCAATTACAATAAGTGTGATGGAAGAAAATGTGTTGGAACTCAATTTCAATACAAGATAAATCCAGTGTTCAAAATTTGAAAGTCATCACAAAAACTGTTGTTAAATCCTGGGAAATGGGAACTGGTTATTTAGAGAGGTAGTGGGATATTTGAATGTTACATATTTTTGAAGGAATTTAGAGTATCCCAGAGGAATTGCCTCAAACACACCCTCACTTTAGGTAACTCAATCACATGTGTGAAAGGTTTTATGTTTTCAGCTCTTTATGACTATTCATTTTTAATACTGCATTAGCTACTTCTGTCATATAGGTGCTTTCCTTGTTTTAGTGCTTTTGTGAAAAAAAAAAAAAACCACAGTGAATTATCCCAGAATTCAGGGACTGGGACCAGGTTAAAAAATCATTTTTACTCAAAGTAAAACAATAGTGCCTGATAGGTAAAAATATTTTCTCCATTCATTTTTTCAATTTTTTTCTATACTTCACTTGTCTATTTTGTTGAGATAAAAAATGGTACAACATTTCTACTTAGAATCTTAGTTGGTTAAAATAAGTAATTGTTTGCAAGATATGATCACTTTTATTATTGTGTTTTCTTAAACACAATGTATTCCTCTAACATAGATTAGTAGATATCAAACAATCAAATATCTTTTAGCATTGTTTGATTGATTTTTTCAAAGCAATATGGCATTTGACAAATTCCTAGAAGTCTGAATTTATTTAAAAAATAGTAAATGAAAATGATCCATTGAGAATATTGTGTCTGTAAAAATGGCAACTAAGCCTAAATTTCCACACGCTTCTTTATTCCAACTGCACCCAAGGAGAGCTGTTCTAATCTCAGTGCCTGTATGGTCTTTAACTACAGCAATTCACCTTTTCTCTGCTTTCTAATTTTTATGTATTCTACACCCATACTTTCTAGAAAATAAATTAGCAACCCTTTTCCCACTCACTCTTCAAAAGTAATTTTTTACTTACTTAATGACTTTTCTTTAAATTTATTAGCTATTTTAAGTAAAATTATTCTAACAGAAAACTATACGTAGAAAACCATATCCAACTAAAGGGAAGCAGAAAAATAGGCATACAATTATTAAATTTAAAATGTCTGGGGAAAATAGAAGATAGGAGGCAGGACTAAATTGCAGCTCCCACACAGACAAAAAAAAAGCCACATGTGGAGACACACTTTGTGAACTTTTGCTCCAAGAACTATTGCAGGAACACAGGAAAGCTAAGATAATCCACAGACCCTTTGAAGAAAGCAGACTGGTTCTGCAGAACCCAGGAGACAGCCCAAATTCTGTGAGTGCCCAAAGTGTGAAAGAGGTAAATGGGGATTATCTGCCCTCAAACACATACTCTCACTGGAGAACCTAAAGGTCTAAATCATGGGAGAAGGATTTGATCTTACCTAGAGCTGAGACAATTTAGAGAGCTGAGCAAAATACAGCTAGAGGAAGCAATGGTAAAAGCCCTGTAGGCTCTCTGGGCCACCAGGGAAGCCATTCCTAACTTTGTCTCACAAGGGTCCTTGGGAAGAGCTGCCAGAGGAACTGGGAAAACACCTCAAGGGAAGGAAACATCCAGATGAACTTTTTAACAATTCCAACCAAACACAAAGTTCCTTGGGAAGAATTCGTGGGAAAGGTTGTATCCAGAGTACAGATGCAGGCAGGTGGGGAGGTGTGAAACCTAAAATTCCTGCTTGTTTTCTCAGCCAGGAGGCTGGTAGCCTGGGGAAAGTTCTCAACCCTACTGGCTCACTGCCTGGAAACAAACTTGGTGTTATTGGGGGTGGGGGAAGTGGTGGGAGTGAGACCAGCCTTTTGGTTTGCATGCAATCTGGATGAGGCTTGTAACTGCCAGGTTTCCACCACTTCCCTGGTGACCTGCAAAACACAGAAGAGGCAGCCATGATACTCCTGGAAACATAACTCCATTAACCTGGGAACCACACCGCCATCCTCCACACCAGCTGCAGCAAGCCTCACCAAAGGAGAATGTGAGCTCAGACATGCTGAGCCCTGCCCCCACAAGATGATCTTTCTCTACCCATCCTGGTAGCTGAAGACAAAGGTCATATTCTCTTGGGAGTTTTAGGGCCCTGTCCATCCCCTGATCTTCCTCTGTACTACCATGGCTGATGCTTTCTTGAAAGCACCACCTCCTGATTAGAGGCCAAACAGCATAAAACTAGTTCAATAAACAACAACAATACAAGTAAGGACCCTCACAGAGTCCATTTCACTCCTGTGCCATCTCCACTGGAGCAGGTGCTGCTATCCATGGTTGAGAGACTAGAAGATGACTCACATCAGAAGACCATGAGGCCGGGTGTGGTGGCTCAAGCCTATAATCCCAGCACTTTGGGAGGCCGAGGTGGGTGGATCACGAGGTCAAGAGATTGAGACCATCCTGGTCAACATGGTGAAATCCCGTCTCTACTAAAATTACAGAAATTAGCTGGGCATGGTGGCACGTGCCTGTAGTCTCAGCTACTTGGGAGGCTGAGGCAGGAGAATTGCTTGAACCCAGGAGGCAGAAATTGCAGTGAGCCAAGATTGTGCCATTGCACTCCAGTATGGGTAACAACAGTGAAACTCCATCTCAAAAAAGAAAAAGAAAAAAAAAAAGAAGACACTCCCCAGTAGTAGCCTGAAACCCAGTAGCCCCACAAGGTGGGTAGATCCAAAAGAGCAATAACAATCACTGCAGTTTGTCTCTCAGAAAGCAGCATCCCTAGGAAAAAGGGAAGAGTACTGCATCAAGGGAGCACCTGGTGGGACAAAATATTCTGAACAGTAGCCATTGAGCCCCAGATCTTCCCTCTGACATAGCCTACTTAAAATGTAAAGAACCAGAAAAACAATTCTGGTAATATGACGGAGGAAGGTTCTTTAACACCTTCAAAAAAATTATACTAGCTCACCAACAATGGATCCAAACCAAAAAGAAATCTCTGATATGACAGAAAAAGAATTCAGAGGTCAATTATTAAGTTAATAAAAGAGGCATCAGAGAAAGGGAAAGTTCAACTTAATAAAATTATAAAATGATATAAGATAGAGGAGAGATCTTCAGTAAAATAGCTAACATAAATAGAGAACAATCACAATTTCTGGAAATCAAGGACACAGTTATAGAAATACAAAATGCACTGGAAAATCTCTGCAATAGAATTGAACAACAAAAAGAAAGCACTTCAGTGCTTGAAGACAAGGTTTTAGAAATAACCCAATTCAACTAAAACAAAGAAATAAGAATATTAAAAAAAACTGAAAAAAGTCACCAAGAAGTTTTGGATTATGCTAAATGACTAAACATAAAAATAATTGGCATTCCTGAGGAAGAAGATAAATCTACAAGTTTGGAAAACATATTTTGGGAAATAATTAAGGAATATGTTCCTGGCCTTGCTAGAGATCTAGGTATCCAAATACAAGAAGCTCAAAGAACACCTGGAAAATTCATCGCAAAAAAGGTCATCACCTAGGCACATAGTCATCAGGTTATCCATAGTCAAGACAATGAGAATAATATTAAGACCTGTAAGGCAAAAGCATGAGGTAAGCATATTATTAGCAGATTTCTCAGCAGAAACCCTACAAGCAAGAAGGAATTAGGGCTCTATCCTTAGCCTCTTTAAACAAAACAGTTATCAGCCAAGAATTTTGTATCCAGGGAAACTAAGCTTCATAAGTGAATGAAAGATATCATCATTTCCAGACAAATTCTGAGAGTATGCCACTTCCAAGCCAGCACTATACAATCTGCTAAAAGGAGCTCTAAGTCTTGAAATAAATCCTCAAAATACATCAAAAAAGAATCTCTTTAAAGCATAAATTCTCATAGGACCTATAACATAACAACACAATTTAAAAAACAAAGTATTCAAGCAACAAATAGCACAATGAATAGAATAGTATCTTACATCTCAATACTAATGTTAAATGTAAATGGCATAAATGCTCTACTTAAAAGATATGTAATGAAAGAATAGAAAAGAATTCACCAACCATGTACCTGCTGCCTTCAAGAGACTCACCAACATACAAGGGCTCACGTAAACTGAAGGTAAAGAGGCAAAATAAGAAATTCCATGCAAATAAACACCAAAAGTGAGATGTAGAAATTCTTATACTAGACAAACAAACTTTAAAGCAAAAGCAGTTAAAAAAGACAAAAAGGGACATTATATAATGTTAAAAGCCCTTATCCTAATGGAAGACTGCATCTCTGAATGCCACTGAGAATACAAGTTTACTTTTGAGTGGTGCAATATCTCAAGGTTAATGGGTAAAAAAGTTATCATTTAATGTTAAACTACCTAGGTTCTTGTGTTGTATGGGCTAAAGGATTTTGGAATAAAAATTCTCATTAAAAAAAAGTATCACAATCCTAAATCCATATGCACTTAACACTGGAGCTCCAAAATTTGTAAAACAATTAGTACTAGACCTGAGACATTAGATAGACAATAACACAATAATAGTGGGTGACTTGTATACTCCACTGACAGCACTAGACAGGTCATTAAGACAGAAAGTCATCAAAGAAACAATGGATTTAAATTTTACCCTAAAATAAATGAACTTAACGGATATTTACAGAATATTCTACTTAACAAACACAGAATATACATTTTATTCATCACTGTATGGATGATTCTCCAAAATAGCCATATGATCGGACAAAAAACAAGTCTCAATAAATTTAAGAGAATTCAAATTATATCAAGTATTCTCTCTTACTACAGTGGAATAAAATTGGAAATGAACCTCAAAAGGAACTTCAAAACCATGCAAATATACAGAAACTAAATAATCTGCTCTTAAATAATCATTGGGTCAACAATGAAACCTACATGGAAATTTTAAAAAACTGAATGATAATAGTGACACAACATATCAAAACTTCTGAGATGCAACAAAGGCAGGGCAAAGGGGAAAGTTCATAGCCTTAAATGCCTACATCAAAAAGTCTGAAAAAGCACAAATAGACAATCTAAGGTCACAGCTCAGGGAACTTGGGTAACAAGAATGATCCAAACCAAAAGCCAGCAGAAGAAAAGAAGTAACCAAGATCAGCACAGAACTACAGAAAATTGAAGCAAACAAACAAATGAAAAGATAAAAGATAGATAAAACAAAAAGCTGGTTGTTTGAAAAGATAAATAAAATTGATAGACCCTGAGCAAGAATAACAAGAAAAGGAAAGAGAAGATCCAAGTAAGTTCAATTAGAAATGAAGCAGGAGATACTGCAATCAACACAACAAAAATATAAAAAATCATCCGAAGTTACTATCAACACCATAATGCACATAAACTAGAAAACCTAGAGGACATGAATAAATTTCTGGAAATGAACAACCTTCCTAGTTTAAACCAGGAAGAATTAGATACCTTGAACAGACCAATAACAAGGAGTAAGATTGAAATGATAACCAAAAATTGCCAAAAAAAAGTCCAGGCAAATTGACAGATAAATTATATCAGACATTCAGAGAAGAGTTGGTACAAATCTATTTACACTGTTCCACAAGTATAATCATTCTATGAAACCAGCATCACACTAATACCAAAACCAGGAAAGGACATAGCAAAAAAGAAAACTACAGAAAAATATTCCTGATGAATATAGATGCCAAAATCCTTAAGAAAATACTAGCTAACATCCAACAGCATATCAGAAAGATAATCCATCCTGATCAAGTGGGTCCCATACCAGGAATGCAGGGGTGGTTTAACATATGCAAATCAAAAAGTGTGATATACCATATAAACAGAATTAAAAACAAAAATCATATGATTGTCTCAATAGATGCAGAAAAAGCGTTTGAAAAAATCCAGCATTGCTTTATGATGAAAACCCTCAGCAAAATCAACATAGAAGGTATATACTTCAATGTAATAAATGCCATCTACGACAAACCCACAGCCAACATAATACTGAATGGGGAAAAGCTGAAATCTTTCCCTCTGAGAACTGGAACAAGATAAGGATGCCCACTTTCACCACTTCTATTCAACATAGAACTGGAAGTCCTAGATGAAACAATCAGGTAAGCGAAAGAAATAAAAGACATCCATATTAGTAAAGAGGAAGTCAAACACTAGCTGTTTTCTGATGATCTGATTGTATTCCTAGAAAACCCTAAAACTCATCTAAAAAGTTCCTAGAACTGATAAATAAATTTGACAAAGTTTCAGAATACAATATTTATGTATACACATCATTAGTTCTGTTAGACACTAAAAGCAACCAAGTTGAGAATCAAATCAAGAACTCAACCACTTTTACAATAGCTACAAAAAATAAAATAAAATAAAATACTTAGGAGTGTACCTAACCATGGAGGTGAAATGCCTCTACAAGAAAAACCACAAAATACTGCTGAAATTAAAAAATCATAGATGACACAAACAAATGGAAACACATCCCATGCTCATGGATGGGTAGAATCAATATTGTAAAAATGACCACACTGCCAAAAGCAATGTACAAATTCAATGCATTTCCCATCAAAATACCATCATCATTCTTGACGGAACTAGAAAAAAACAATTCTAAAATTTACATGGAACCAAAAAGGGCCCATGTAGCCAAAGCAAGACTAAGCAAAAAGAACAAATCTGGAGGTATCACATTACCTGATGTAAAACTGTACTGTAAGGCCATAGTCACCAAGACAGCACAGTACTGGTATAAAAATAGGTGCATAGACCAATGGAACAGAAAACTCAGAAATAAAGCCAAATACTTACAGGCAACTAATATTTGAGAAAGCAAACCAAAAAAAGTGGAGAAAGGACATCGTGTTCAACACATTGGGCTGGGATAATTGGCAAGCCACATGTAGGACAATGAAACTCGATCAAAAATAATAATATCACTAACCAAAAGAGTTTCCCTCTGTGATTCTTCAGGTTTCTGTATTTTTTTGTTAGTTTTTCCTTGCTTATAAATGTCCAGAGCTATATTCATCTGGCTACATATTTCCAAGAGAAGAAATTAAATTGTTAGTTTCCCATAAAATATTAATATATTTTAAAACAAATAGTTTTTACACTATAATTTTGAATTGTCAATGTATTACATGTAAATTATTTGGGAGGGAAATTTAGAAAACATGGTATGTTTTATATAGTTTTCAGTTTATACACACACACACACACACACACACACACACACACAGAGGTTTTGTTTTAAGAAAATTAAATAAAATAATCTTTGCAGCATTTATTTTGGAATTTGATAATATGACTGTGCCTGACCAGAAAGAGATATTTGTTTCTTCAAGTTGTGAGAAGAAAAATTTACTTTGACCAGGATTAATTAAACTGTAGTTGAGCAGTTGTCACATTCATCTCTAAAATTCATCACTTTCTTCAGTACAGAAGCTTTCCTTATATGTCAAAGAGAACCATTCTCAATCTTAAAATCTCAATTTTAAAGATTGAGAATACATATCCTTTTGATATTTTGATCTTTATTTCTTCATGAATTTATATATTTAAAGTCTGGAAGAGTCTGGACATATGTTACATGTTAGCAAAGTAATCTGGAAATAAAAAAAGGTTTTGCAAATTAAGTTACAGGAAGAGAAAGAAAGATTAAAAAATGCAAAATTGAGAGAGACAAAAAGGGAGACTATAAAGGAAAGAAAAACATAGATATATAAAATTAACAGAAATATAGATTTAGAAAAGGGTGGAGGAGAATAAAGGAAGTGAAAAAGAGAAGGAAGGAAGAAGGGAAGGAAAAAGGAGGGAGAGAGAATGAAAAAAGAAAAGGAAAGAAGGTATAGGGAAAGAGAACTAGAAGGGAGAAAGACTACATTAATAGATAACTTCATTTTTCATTTCATTAAACTATGCATCTAGTTCTATTGTATTGTCAAATAAAATTGTTATTTTTACTAAAAGTTTGTTGAATTTATTTTCATCTAAAATGAATTATATTTTAAGTATCTTAATATTGTATGATCTTTGGTGCCACTTATAATAAACTTCTTTATAAATTAACCTATAATAATCTGATATTAATCTGTTAAAGTGAATAACTATGACTTAATTATACAATTGGCAAAAGTTTTTAATATTACTCAGCAACTTTCATATGAAAGGTTAGCAATAACACTATAGTTTACAATATAAAATAAGAATCACTAAATTTCCCAAAGTCAAGAGTGGGACAAGAGCTATCAATTCAAATGAGATATCCATTACATTAATAAAATAAATGTCTAGGCTCAGTGGCTCACACCTGTAATCCCAGAACTTTGGGAGACCAAGGTAGGTGGATCACCTGAGGTCAGGAGTTTGTTACCAGCCTGGCCAACATGGCAAAACCCTCTCTCTACTAAAATGCAAAATTTAGCCGGGCATGGTGGTGCAGGCCTGTTGTCGCAGCGACTTGGGAGGCTGAGGTTGGGGGTATCATTTGAGACTGGGCAGTGGAGGTTGTAGCCAACCAAGATTGTGCTGTTGCACTCCAACCTGGGTGACAAAGTGAGACTCTGTCTCAAAAATAAAAATAAAATAATTGGATTTACTTTTACCTTATTAGGTTTTATATTATACAGGCAAGAAGAACCACAAAGGAAGTCAGCAGATAAAAAATAAATCTGATTAAAGGACAAAGTTTCCAACTAAATTTTCAGTCGGCCTTTTCCTTTCAATCATGATATATACGACCTCTGAGGTAAAAAGTATCCTTTATTCTTGTAGACCAGCAATTTTACTATTCTAGCAGTTGTTCTCTTCATTGAAATATGTCCTTGCTTCCAGCTAAAATGAATATTTAAGGAGCAGGAATTTTTATGGAATATGTCATAGGAAGCATAAACAGTATTTTCAAATGCAGGGTGTAAGTTAAGTAAAACATGACACTAAAAGGGAACAGCAAAACTGTTGTTTTCTAACTGTTGGCTAACCAAGATGACTAGCTAAGTAAATATATAAACATTTACATTGGAAGTAAAAACTATTTAAAAAGATATTTTATTGTGAAGACCAAACACAAACTTGGCTTTGACTGCTGTTATAGGCAACTCAGTTTCTATCCTGAAGGACATCTACCCTTATATGTTTTGGCAGATCTCCAGGATCCCCTGGGAGAAAGTAATATCTCTATTTACATATCAAAGCAAATGAAAGATCCAAGCTCAATGGAAGTCTAAGGGGATGTGAAAGTATTCGATGAGACAACAGTTTCAAAAATTTTCCTTCCTAAAGCCAGCCTACCTCCTTCTTTTCATTTATTTTATTTTAATGTAATTTTTAATATTTCTGGGTACAATGACCAGCGCGCTGTAGTATCTTGCTGAGAGGCAACCAAGATAAGTCTGAGAAAGGGTTAAAAGATGCTATACAAGAGGTTTTTGAATTATTTTGAATTAAATAACTGTTTTCAGTAAAGATATAGGGAAAAAGAGAAGTCATTTTAAGGATCTGGGCACACTCTCACGGTTTTACTGTTTTGGACATCTACAGAATTACACAGAGAAGTGACCAATAGCAGTTCTACACTTCATGAAAAAGGATTAATACCCCTTAACCAAAAGGTACTTAACTTGATTTTTTACTGTGTATTGAAGAATATTTTAAATGATCATCTTAACTTTTGTACGTTTATTAAAATGCAATTTCTGTTTAGTAGGGTTCTCAGCTTTCTTCTCTTTGTGCAGCCTGACGTACACAGTACACTATATAGAAACAAATGTTAAGCTGACGTGGGGTTAAAAATCCGGCCTATCAGAGGTGCCATCAGCAAGGTTCTCCTGGTCATTTGGCACTGAATGCTTCCTATAAAGATATGAAAACTAAAAGCTAAAGATATGTATTAAATAATAATGTTAGGTTGGTGCAAATGTAATTGTAAGAATCTCAACAAAGAGGACATAAAACATTCAGAGATTGATGTCTTTTTGTGAATATTTGTGTTTAAAAGTTTTCTACAAGTATTCAAATATTGTCTTTCACAATTCAACTGTGTCATCTGTTAAAGTTTAACTATTCTAAAATGGCGTTTTTGCTGCACTTAATAAGAAATGAGTTATTTTTTATTTCATCAAATCCAAACCTTGTTCTTCGTTGAAATGACAAATGTAATTGTAATTATGATGATTCTTCACATTTATGAAGTTCTTTTACTTTCTCTTAAAATTCCTTTGACGAAGGTAAAGGAAAGACCAACCAGATTTAGATAGAATGCTTATTTGCCATTCCATCCCAAACACTTAAATGCATGTTAACTTTTCTCTGTCTTTCTCTCTCTTTCTGTCTATCTCTCTTTGTTTTTAACTCACTCTTGTCCTCCTTTTAATTCTCTGTTAACATTTCTTGATTCCTTGATATGATTCAGGATTTTTTATCCTCTGAGAGCTTTTTTCTATGGTTTCTTATTTGTCTCTTTCATTATTACTATAAACGTTTTTAGTATAAATCATGTGTAGGGCCAAGTGCTAGATACTTAAAATCACTGAAAGTTTAGGTATAATCATAACACATTCAGTACTAATGCTTCTTGTTACTGTTTCCTGTTATATGCTCTTATATTTTTGTAATTTAACACTCAGCCCAGAATTCAATTCCAAGGAACAAAGGCACTTCAATATATCCTTACTCAAATTGTTGAGTAATTTTTATGCTTTCCTTCAAGAAATGTTTATTGAGCATCTACTATGTGCTAAGTACTGTATTACATGTTAGAGATATAAATGAAGAATAACAGTACCTCTTCTCAAGACATTATAATGTTAATGATAAAAACAGACATGAGAACTGATGAATATAGAGCAATAATAAGTCTGATAATAAAGGAATAACAGATTTTTTTTTTAGACTCAGTCTCGCTCTTGTCCTCCAGGCTGGGGTGCAATGGCGTGATCTTAACTCACTGCAACATCTGCCTGCTGTGTTCAAGCAATTCTTCTGCCTCAGCCTCCCGAGTAGCTGGGATTACAGGTTGCTGCCATCATGCCCGGTTAATTTTTGTATTTTTAGTAGAGATGGGTTTTCACCATGTTTGCCAGGCTGGTCTCGAACTCCTGACCTCAGGTGGTCCACCCGCCTCTGCTTCCCAAATTGCTGGGATTATAGGCATGAGCCACCACACCCAGCTAGGAATAACAGAGTTTTATGGGAGGAAAATGAAAGAACTCACAAGTTTGCTCAGAGGATGAGTCAGAACAAGGCTCACAGAAGTGGGTTTTAATGATGAAGGACTTTGCCAAGTAGATGGTAATAATAATAATAATAACTATCCTTTATTGAGCCCCCTCCTAGATCCCAAGCAATAGGCTAAGTATAATGGTTATTACCTCTGTTTTACAAATGAGATAACTGAGGTTCAAGACGTTAAATAACTTCTCCAAGATCACACAGGAAGTAAATAGCAGAAGCAGAATTTAAACTCCAGTTTACCTTATTCTACCTACATGGTACTACTATATTTTACCATCATTTTATAGTTCTCCTTATAACATGGTCTTATAAAATGTTATTTTTTTAATCTTTAATAATTTGTTTCCAATTTTTTTAATTTGTATTTTGATTTTTATTATGTTTGTTAATTAAAAACTAGTTTTTTTGTGTGTGTACATAAATTACATTCAACAGTGATTTCAGCCCTATTTATTTCTTAGGGATTTTATGAGATGCAAGTGACATGAGATTTTTAAAAGTTCTTTGAAAATTTCACAAATAAAATGAGTGCAAGTATTATTTATAATGTATTTTCCAGCCACAAAAGTTTGCTCAGGTTTTATCATTTTAAGTTTTATTTTCACTCTAAGAATTATTTCCTAGTGTCTGTTGAGCTTACCTTTGCATGTCTGTGGACGTGCATGTTTTATTTCTTTGCAATCATATTTAATTGATTTATAGTTAGAATTTTGATTTGGCAGTTATTACTTGATCATCTCTAGATGTTACCAATCTAATTGTATACTGACTACTATTAGTTACTTTTATTTTTCCCTTTTGCATAATTTTGTACATGCATGCATGTGTATGTGGTATAGCTCCAGAATATATTACAGCAGTACTAAAGTCAAGTTTAACTGACTTAAGTTTCATTTCAAGTCACTGTCATATGCATATGATAAACTTCAGGTCTTCAACATTTCTTTAATGCTCAATCTGGTTATAGCACCAGTAATTTATTTATATTTTTAAAAAATTTTGAATGCCATTTTCTAATAAGTGGTTACTTTCTGGACACATATCTATGATATGTACTAAGAGCTAAGCATGTGACTGTGCATTATTTGTTTTTATTAGTTTTGTATGCTTCCATTGACTTGTGTGGTAAAGTATTTATTTCTGCCTTTTTAACCATAAACTTATTCTCAGTCTCCCAGCATCTGGATTCTAATACCTTTGAGCTACTTTATTTGCTTAAAATATAGAAAATTATTTGAGGTAGTTTTAATAGTGATGAAACTGTCATTTCTCCTTATATTATATATTTAATATTTGCCTCAAATATTCACAAGGTTTGTTTATCCCAAAGATGTGGGGATTAAAAATAATCATCAATAGGTTCACTATTCACTTCCATTTTCCTCTTTATTCAAGGCTAGATCTTAGAATTTTAGAACTTCATGGAGTTGTAGACAAATCTTTAATTGAACCAGCCTGACAGCAAGATAATGACTATATTGTGCCCAGAGTGAGAATGAAATTATCCATACTTTATGATCCCTGTATGGATTTTCATTGCTAATTATTTTCTAAAATTATTTTATATATTGGATATAAATATTTACTCATATGAAGAAGCTTTTTCTTTTTAAATGAATTTTATCTTATTTTATGTTTTCAATTTTTATTATAGAAACAAGGTGTGCATGTGCAGGTGTGTTACAAAGGTATATTGTGTGATGGTAAGGTTTGGAGTACAACTGAATCCACCGCTCAGGTAGTGAGCATAGTACTCCATAGGGTGTTTCCCGATGCTTGTCCCCTTACATCTTTCCCTCCCTTATTTAATGTCTCCATAATATATCTTAACTTAAAATTAGTGTTTTTTCTAATTAACAAGAGTAAAATAGGCAAACTGAATATCTCTTTTTCTCTGTGGTTATTTTTTGTAAGATCATAGTATGATCTATGTTTGAGTAATAAGCTAGTCTAGAGAAGTCAAAGCAAAAGTTTAGAATACTTTAGAAGGCTATGTAAGTTAGAAGTATAAAGATTCTTGACATATAAAGTTCCCCCTTTCCACCACCCTGAGATTGGAAAACAGAGCTGAAAATACAAAAAACATTTTGTGGAATACAGTAATAATAAAAAGGGAAAATCAGATCTATTTATCAAGTATTTTGTAAGTAAGCCCCACAATCCCTTCCACTATATGTTGTAAATTTTCTCTAAATTAACCAGCTACAAACTCAGTTAAGGAATTGTGTCTCAGAGTTCTCATTCATAAGTGGGAGTTGAACAATAAGAACACACGGACATAGGGAGGGAAACAATGCACATCGAGGCCTGTTGAGAGGTTGGGGGCAAGGGGAGGGAGAGCATTAGGAAAAAACCTAATGCATGTGGGGCTTAAAACTAAGATGACGGGTTGATAGGTGCAACAAACCACCATGGCACATGTATAACTATGTAACAATCCTGCACATTCTGCACATGTTTCCTGGAATTTAAAGTAAAATAATAATAATAATAATTGTACTTTACCTTTGTAGTCGATTTCCAAATTCTTACACTGTGGAAATTCATTCCATCACTACTGGCTATAGAATTAAATACAATACAAGTTACATCCACATTATATCCATTACAAAGGAACCTACTTATTCAAATATCTGAAACCCCGCTCCATATTATGGTCTAGCCCACACAGATACAGTATGGAGCCTGATACCCACTTTCAAAGAAAACTACAGCAGATGATTTGTTATCTTGCATTATATACTCCTAGGAAAACTTGAATAAGAACATCTCCATTCTAGCTCTAGAATTATATCTTTTAGAACTATATGCAAGAGAGAAGAGCAGAAAATTATGCCAGTTAAACCTGAGAACAAACAAAAATGCCGGTTATGAGTAAGCCCTTGATGTGTCTAAACTCATATTATATTTTCTTAAATTTCCAGGAGAAAATAAAGAGATGACAAAGGATAAGTGCACAAAACTTTTTTCTTCTGATTTATAACAATCATATGTTATATTATCACATACACTCACTTTTAGGTGAAATCCGAGTATACAGGCAGAGATACATATTGCAATATTTCCAGAATAACTTCTGAGGTAACATCCTGGAACATATGTGCATAAGTGGGTAGTAAATAGTCTCAGGGAACCGAAAAATGGAATCTGCACTCATATTACTACTGACAGGAAGTTGAAAATTTACCAAAAAATAAGACCCTTGTTATCACCTAAAATGTTAGATTATAAAAATCAGGGCAACTAAACAATTCTTACATCTGATAGATTTACTAAGTATATACCACAGGAATAGTCCTGGGCTAGGTGCTGTTAAACACAAAGAAATATACAACACGAATGCTGTACTGAGAGCATGTATACCATATGTAGAGAAACAAAATAAATGTGTATTAAAGCTACTGAGCAATTCACGAGTATAAGCAAGTACTACAAAGCATAAAGTTATATTAAAATGAAAGGTCAGATTTAAATGGTCAGTATTGTGTGAGTTCAGAGAAAAGAGAAGGATTTGGACTGGCTTGATCAGGAAAGGCTTTCTCAAGGATGCGAGACTTGAGGTGGACCAAAAAGTGATTCTGGGTGGTAAGGAACTGGATTGATAGCGGTGAGGAGTGGGGGCTATTCTGTGTCTGAAGAAAAAGTAATAGTAAATAAAGTCTTAAAAGCTGTACTTAATGGTTGCAAGATTCTGTGTTTGAAAGAAGCATTAGGGAAGAGCAGCAAGAGACTAGGAGCCCTAGACTCTTAGGCTGAGTCAGATGCTATCTTGGCTGGGCCAAGGATTGGTCCTGTTGTCATATGTTCTGTGTTTCCAAATTACTTTGCTGAGTGAGTTTTATTATTTCCTACTTCCAACTCATCATAAGTCAATCAATTACCATATGACATTTGCAAATAAATAAAAACCTTACAGCTAAGCATATATAATGTGGCATAGCAGACTTTCATCTTATGTTTGTGAACTAGCCAGACCTATATTTTAAGAAGGATCACTCACAGATGTTTCACAGAGAGAGAGGGGAAAGAGAGAGAAAAAAAAATCCACCCACTATGAACACGCTTAATTATTCTTACCAGGGTATCTGTGTGAATGATGCAAGCTATACAAAAATATTAAGTGTGGCATATGCTGTGCAAGTCTATAAAAAGACAAAAACAGTCTGGGCACAGTGGCTCCTGCTTGTAATCCCAGCACTTTGGGAGGCCGAGGTGGATGGATCACCTGAGGTCAGAAGTTATAACTAGTCTGGCCAACATGGTGAAACCCTGTCTTTACTAAAACTACAAAAATTCGCTGAGCATGATGGTGGGCACCTGTAATCCCAGCCTGGGTGACAAGAGTGAAACTCTGTCTCAAAAAAATAAAAATAAATAAAAAGAAAAATACAGGCCAGATCTGATAGTAGCTTCGATTCTCAGAGTTTGTAATAAGCATTAAATGGAGGAAAGAACGGAGAAATAAGAAGAAATAGTTCACGTCTTCAGTTCCCCATATTGGTAAGGCAGACTCATTAGATATTCATCCTCTAGCAGAGGAACCTGGGGTTTCTGAATTTCTCTAAGTGAGTTAAATTTTAATGCTAGCCCTTTCAGAAAATCCCTGACGTATTCTAGCTTAGTTAAAAGGAAGGAGTTTACGTCCTGAGGAAGAATAATTTGGTTGAGCTCTGCAAAAGTGTTGTTTATTCTAAACATGGCTGCAAAGTGAGCAGGAAAGATGAAGAGAAAAAATATACATTTTTGGCCTTCTAAGCATGTTTTGGCTTTTGTTTCATATCTCTACTCTTTAACATCAGATTATAAGCTTCTAAATTTTCTTTCACTTTCAGTGGTTAAATAATTACTAATAATACAGTAAAACAAATCCTTACCAATTTAAAAGTGACCTTAGAAAGGAAACAAAAGAAAACGTGTTGAATATTTACTATACTGCAGGTTTATGCTACAGATTCTAACTTCGATTAGCATACTGGATCCTTGAGACACTTAGGTGATTCACTCTAGCCCTTATTAAATTTCAATTATGCGACACTTAAAAATAATTCCACTATCACAATGGAGTGAGATTATGGACAATAATGCTCATTTTAACAAGGTGAACTCACCCAGAATTACTATACCAATTTCGCTTGTCCAAAATGTGGGAAAACGCAACAGTGAGCTGCCTTCCAGAAAATACAATCTAATAGCAAACTATTGAAATTTTACCTGAATACTCTGGAAAAGTCATTTTTTTCCTCCTATTTGGCTTAAAAGATGACTGTTGCTTCAGTGCAGGTATATGAATAGTAGTTTCAGAAGAGTCTTTAGGTTTTTTTCAAGAGTCATGTAAAAGCTGTTTGTTATAAACCTCTCTCAAGTATAAAGAACATTGAGTTCCAGTACTTGCTACTTCCTGCTGAACAGATGTTTGGCATCTTTTGTTTTTAGAGTCAAATCAGAAAACTTTGACTACTATGTAGGAAACCATATCCACTGAGTGTAGAGTTAGCCAATATTGTGTGTGTGTGTGTGTGTGTGTGTGTGTGTGTGTGTGTGTGTGTGTTATGCTTTCTAACCTAATCCAACCACTTGAACCTTTGCAAGTGTCGTATGGGCAGTTCTCTGTATTCTTTGTTGTTAATGTGCAAGCTGAATGGGATTGATTTGGGGTTGGGGAAGTTGCAAAATTCCTGTCGTTTGCACCTTCCTTCTTATAAAAAGCAGTCAACAGTGAAAATTCAGAAAATCTGTGGGGTATCCGCCTTTTTCCATACTTCTCTGGTGCTTGTTTAATCCAAGGAGCTGGAGAAACTATATAATATATATTCAGGATAGAGCTCCTCAGAAGATTTTTCTCTCAACCCCGACTGTGAAAGGAGAATTTTGCTCATTATATTCTGTGTGGACTGCTGCAGCACACATATGACCTGAACACCATCGAAACTTAGCTCAGTGGTTTTTTGCTCCATTGCAGAAAACAATCAAATGCATTTATCTGATCAATTGCATACACTGATTTTATGTATCACTTCTCTAGAAAACGCAGTGTCAGGAAAAGCTCTGGATGAATGCATCAATGATAATAAAGTGGTATATATATATATATATATATATATATATATATATATATATAACTAGTTGGCCAATGATATATATATATATATCTATATATATATCTATAGATATATATCTATCAATAGATATATATATATATATATATATAATGGCCACTGATATATCGATATATGTATATCAGTGGCCATCAATACCAGCTTGTTTAAGACACACAATCAGATGCAAGAGATTGGTCTCAGCTTTACTGATATTGCTCTTGGCCTGTTGGATATTATTCTGTATCGTAGCAGCCACAAATTTGGAATAGCTAAAAAAGTTGAGTGAAGTTTGATTAGATCAGTTGTTGTGTACTTTCCACATAGTATAAACCCTCTTTGTACCTTGTATGGTCGGTGATGCTAAATAAATGTTTAGCTGTTTTTCTCATGAATTTTATTTACCCAAACAGTTTAAACAATATGATCTGTATTGTCTGATATGACAAAAAGTTCAGACATAGGATGATTCTAGGTTTATTAAATTCGATGTCTCAGTAATACGAAATAACAGTTGTTGCTAATGTTTTTCTCTGAAATTACAAGCATTTCACGTTGGGGCTGAATAGTAGAACTTTAATTCTGCTATTATAAGTCTTAATTTGTTTGTTATTATATACCAAATGTTTTAACATATATTACCTTATTCATTGCACACAAAATAGTTCTTATATTATAACAGATACTGATGCTTGTATATCCCACAGAAATACAATCCTCCCCTTCCTCCTTCCTAACAAAACACTATTTTTTACTTATGTAGGACCTTTTTCTTTAGGGCTTTGTATTTAAGATAAGTGGATGCTGTTCCTAATCCAGGGAATGAATGTCAATGAATGTGGGCAAAATTAGTGATGCAATATTTCTGGCCAATGATTAGTTTTGTTAAAGGTATAAGACTCATTTCTGACCAATGAGACCAGAGAGAAACTTTTTTGGGGGGCATTAGGAAAAATCTCACTTGGTGATTAAATAAAAAGAGAACAGATACATGCAAGAAATGTCAACCATTGTTTTTCTTCTGAGCTTTTTTATGTTTGAACCTGATCCCTGAAAGTGCTGCAGCTATCTTGCTTCCATATAGATACCTAAATTGACATGCTTCGAATGGCAGAGAAAAACCTTGGCAAGGACTTTGGCCTTTTGTGTCAATGAGCCATTGAATTAACTAAACTTAGAATAAACTTATGTCTGGATTTTTTATGTCACACAATACAGATCATAATGTTTAAGCTGTTTGATACTGGGGCTTCTGTTACTTTCAAGCAAAAAATACTTAAGCTGATACAAGTAAAAGTTTGCTTTTTGTTTTTTTCAGAATCTTGCTCTGTCTCCCAGGATGGAGTGCAGTGGCGCTATCTCAGCTCACTGCAACCTCCACCTTCCAGGTTCAAGCAATTCTCGTGCCTCGGCCTCTCAAGTAGCTGGGATTACAGGTCCATGCCACCACATCCAGCTAATTTTTGTATTTTGTAGTAGAGACGTGGTTTTGCCATGTTAGCGAGGCTGGTCTTGAACTGCTGGCCTCAAATGATAGGCCTGTCTCTGCCAAAGTGGTAGAATTACAGGCATGAGCCAACCTGCCTGGCCTCCAAGTTTATGTTAACTACATTTTTCAAGGAGGTTCAGAGAAGCTAACTGAGTTGTTGAATGTCTCAGATAAACATTGGGAGGGCAGAGTTGGATGAAAACAGGTTTTCAGCTATTTTCATTGCAACACACAGATTCCCATGGTATACTGCCAATTAACCCTGTTAAGTGCATTGTTCCCATTATTCTTCTAAATTAATATTTAACTAAGGAAATCTGGGAAAAATGCTACCCATACTTGTCAGACAACATAATATATACTGTTATAACTGACATGGATTAACTAAGATTTATTTTACGGAAGTCCAGATCTGTCTTGTAAGCATCATATTATACTCCAAATAGCACTCTGGAAAATCCTATCTAAACATCACATAGTAATCTTTCTTCAACAAATCCAATATTAAAATAATTACCTTTTCCCCAAACCTATTCCACCTTCTATATTACACATCCAGATTAATGATACCACAGTCCATTTAGGAACCTAAACAAGATACCTGGAAATTATTCCCAACACTCCTTTGCTATCACTCCTCAGTTGTGAGTTATAATAAGATTTTATCATTTTTATACTGTAAACATCTTTCAAATTCTCTTTGCTCATCTGTTCCACCATTACACACCGGAATGCATGCTTGAAGTATCCTGCATATTTTAAATACACACAAAAATTATTAAAGAACTAGACTTTTCTATCACCCAGAATTCAGTCCTCAGCCCCAGTATAGCATGACTCATAACGGTAAACACCTACTGCTGTAGCTAACATTATTCCGGCCTCAGGAAAACCATTTTACTTCCTGTACCCTAGGTCCTTGAGCCAAATGGTGACTGACAAAATGCCAAGAAAGTTTATGAATTATATCAATGGTGGAAATGGGCACTATTTTGGAATGTGGGGAGGATTTAAGTACAGAGGTTCTCAGATAAGTGAAAAAGAAAATTAACTAATTTGTCAAAACATGCAGATGTCATAAATGCCATAAATTTCTGTATAACAAAATATAATTTGCCAGTGGTGCTGAACATCCACCTTCCTTATCTCTCTTAATGTTCCAATCCACGGTTCTAGATGTATACATGAAGTCTTAGGTATGTACATGTGTAAACTGAGAAATATTTTGCACTGTTTAATAAGTCACACTACTTATATATTTATACATGTATGTCTAGTCTTACATAAATCAAGTATGATACTCATTATTTTGGCAACTAGATGAACATTGGATTTCTAGAAATACAAATAGATTTGCTTTATAAAATCACTTAATAAGATTTCATTTCAGAATATTAAGGAATTTCAGCCTTATTTAAATAATTTTGAACTTATAAATTTGGTAGCTATTAATTATAATTTATGTTTTGTCTTTTAAATTAAAACATACTTTTGAATTTTTAGAGGCAATTGAAACATAACATATTTTCTTTTTTTATTTTTATACTTTCTTAAATACATCTTTTTCAAAATAAATATTCAAATTTTGTACGCCTTGAATACAATTTTATAATTTTTTTGATTACTGAAAACAGAAACATTCAGATAGTAATAAAAATAGAAAACAATAAAGTGGAAAAGAAATAAAGCTGAAAAAATAATATACTGAAAAGGTAGAAATATATTGTGTGTTTACTTAAAAAAATAGAAACAATGAAAATGAGCCAATTTCTGTCGGGCATGACCCACATAAAATTCATTAACAAGACCAGACATTACAAATTCTTCATTTAATAGTTAGTTCCTATGAAAACAAGAAGTTTGAGCAATGAAATTATTCTCATGAAGTCCAAACTTGAACAGGTCAGATGAAATCCATGAATCTTATATTTTGTTATTATAAAAAATGTAATTACTGATCAAAACAATGAAAATGAAAGAGAAAGTTATTCATATCATATTCACAATGCAGATGAACAAATACATCTGTGGCATACTGGATAACAAAGAAAAGTACATTCTCAAAACTGGAACATAGAATGAGAAAGATATAACATTCGAATCTTTATTTATTGGATGATGCTCCTGGAAAATTGTTGCCATTTCCTATCACAGCATGAAAAAGTTTTTAGCAAGTGAAATTCAGTTTTCATTTCTTCTTTTAATTTATTTTGTTTGTTTGTTTTTGAGACAGTCTCACTCTGCCACCCAGGCTGGAGTGCAGTGGCATGATCTTGGTTCACTGCATACTCTACCTCCCAGGTGCAAATGATTCTCCTGTCTCAGCATCCCATGTAGCTGGGATTACAGATGTGTGTCACAATGCCTGGCTAATTTTTATATTTTTAGTAGAAATGGGGTTTCAACATGTTGGCCAGGCTGATCTCAAACTCCTGACCTCAGGTGATTCAGGTGATCCACCTGCCTCAGCCACCCATCATGCCGGACCGTAATTCATTTTTAGTTAATTCTACATTTCCCCTAATTGGATGAATGTAGCAGCATACTTAGCATTTCATTTTATACCAAAAGTCCAAGAGTCTTTCAAATGAGTAAACAATCTGTGAAAAATGGGTTTTTTACTCTCTGTACAAAACCAATATATTTTGTTACTTCCACTTCATCATTCACACCCAATCCTTAAGATCATTTTGGCCCAGTGAAGGTATTTATGACTATGAGGGTATTAGATTATCAATTTAAAAAAAAAAAGCAAACTGTAACTTACATACATGCAGCACTGGAGTTGGGGGGTAAAAAGTTTGAATACACAGTAATAATAAGTGTATCACAAAGACAAGTACAGGCCAAAATAGAACAGTGACATGATGTTCTTAAAATAATATAGAGAATAAAACAAAAATTTCAGGCTTATTATATATCATATTAAAATCTCTTGGCTAAACCTATAAAATAAAGAAAAAAATAATCACTAGGATAAATAATTCAAAATGAGATTTTAAATTTAGTATACAATAAAGTAAGAAAAGAAATCATATGTACAACTCAACAAGTAAATCTTATTCAGCAGAATTCGATTATACCTTGGGGAAAATCATGTTGAAAATAATACTTGATATTTTGTAAAATGGAGGTTTTAATTTTGTCAGATAATAAATATGTTTTAATTTTATGATGTATTTGAAAGATTGTTGAGAATAAGCCTATGTTTATTATACACTATTTACAATCGCAAATGAATGGAATCAACCTAAATGCCCATCAATGATAGAATGGATAAAGAAAATGTGATACATATACACCATGGAATACTATGCAGCCATAAAAAGAACAAGATCATGGCATTTGCAGGGACATGTATACAGCTGGATGCCATTATTGTTAGCAAACTAACACATGAACAGAAAACCAAATATCGTGTATCCTCACTTATAATTCATAAGTAAATTATAATAACACATGGACACATAGAGAGGAACAACACACATTGGGAACTCTTGAGGGTAGAGGATGAGAGGAGGGAGAGGATCAAGAAAAGTCCTTAATGGACACTAAGCTTAATACCTGCTTGAAGGCCAGGCACAGTGGCTCATGCCTGTAATCCCAGCACTTTGGGAAGCTCAGGCAGGCAGACCACTTGAGGTCAGGAGTTTGAGACCAGCCTGGCCAAAATGACAAAGCCCTATCTCTACCAAAAATAGAAAAATTAGCTGGTTGTGGTGGTAGGCACCTGTAATCCCAGCTACTTGGGAGGCTGAGGCAGAAGGATCAGGTCAACCAGGGAGGTGGAGGTTACAGTGAGGTGAGATTGGGCCACTGCACTCCAGCCTGGGCCACAGAGCAAGACTCCATCTCAAAAAACAAACAAACAAACTGGGTGAAGAAATCATCTTAATAACAAACCCAGTGATACAAGTTTACTTACATAACAAACCTGCATGTGTACTCCTGAACTTAAAATACAAGATAAACAAAAAAATAAAAATAAATAAATTAGCAGAAGTCCATTACTTTTGGTAAAAACAACATGCCTCTAACAACATCAGGAAACTTTTTTTACATTTTTCAGAGATCTTTTCATGATGTTTGCTTCCTGTGTGGTATTATCAATTTCTGCACTGCTTTCAGTAGTTAAGGTTAAAACTCTATTTTCTGTTTATTGTAGTTTGACTATTTAACTCTTTTGTGTGTTCTTTTGGGCACATTACAATTTTACTAAATAAGGAATCCTAAAAAATGTTTGGAGGACCTGAAATGATACTTCAATAAATAGATTTTAATTTATATAAAAAAATTTATGAATTTAGATCATGTATTGAAAATAGTGAAAATTACAACATAAGGCATGGGATTTTTGTAATGAAATTAATATTTTTTTGTAATATGTTTTATAATAACACTTTTTTTGTCAGCTGTAACTCCATTACAGACTTTGCCCATAATTTCTGAACTAGGTGATTGCAGTTTATTGAAAAAATATGGTCACAATGTTTTGAAACTTATTTATCATGAGGTGAATAAATGATTGCTGTGGTGGTTTTGTTGTTGTTGTTATTGTTTTTTCGAGACAGAGTTTTGCTCTTGTTTCTCAGGCTGGAATACAATGGGCAACTTATTATAACCTCCACCTCTGAGGTTCAAGTGATTCTCTTGACTCAGCCTCCTGAGTAACTAGGATTACAGGCATGCACCAGCACACCTGGCTAATTTTTTGCATTTTTAATAGAGACAGGGTTTCACCATATTGGTCAGGCTGCTCTTGAACTCCTGACTTCAAGTGCTCCACCCGCCTTGGCCTCCCACAGTGCTGGGATTACAGGCATAAGCCATCATGCCAGGCCTAAATATTTGTTTTAAGTCAATATGTTTTTATTTTACAAGAAAGACTAACTAATATAATGGTTCATTGTATAATCTAAGTATCTCTTAGAAGTTAGTAATGTTACTGACAATTCCAGTTGCTACTATTTCAAATAAAAGAATTTCTCCACATTAAAATTAATTAAAAAATAGCTAAAAATTACCATGACTCAAGACATGTTGTCATATTTAGCATTGCTGTAAACAGAACATAAATAATGTGAAAATCATTATTATAAGAACATCTTTGGTGATTTTGGTGAAATAAATATAAGAAATATATATTAATAAAATAACTATAAAAATTATCCATTATTTATGTATTTATTACTCATTGAAACATTCCTGCCTCATCAGTAGAACACCTAGAACTGCACAATAAGAGAACTGCAAATAAGAGAATCGTTAAATTCTCTTATTTTTGGAATTTTTCCCAAACCCCACAAGTTTTAGGGAATAGCTTTTTGTTTACCTCCACTGCCTTTGACTTATTTTCATCCTCAGTTACCTCTTACTTTCATTATTTTAATATTCTTCTAGCAGTTTCATATATCTCGACTTTCATTTTATCAACACAACAGATACAGTTACGAAAATCTCTTCAAATTTTATACTTTTGAGGAGCAAACATTCACAGAAGAATGTAGAGATTAGTAAGAAGGAAATTCAGTAACTGTTGTAATGTACAGATAGGTACTAGATTCTCAAGCATTAATACTGGTTGTATAGTATCACTGAATTAAGGTCTTTCTGAAAAAGCTTTGGCTTTCAGATCACTTAGTTAGAAATGCTTGTGTCTTAAAATACAATTCGTTTCTGACCCATGTCAAGGAAGAAAGACAAGATAATGAAACTTCTTTGGTACCTGCTTTTGTTGGAATTTTATGTCCTGCTACATCTGTGTAAGAATCTCAGGTTACTAGGAGTATCTGAAAAGGGTGTTTTTGCTCTTAAAAATGTACTTACTTTTCTAAATCAAATTATACTGATGGTGGTTGCAGGAAATACATTTAGCATACAGTAAATGCATTTAGCATGATTTGAAAGTGGAATATACAAAGTCCTCTGTGAAGGGTTTCAGATCTTTAAGGAAGTGTATCTGTATGTACACAGTGATGCAAACATATAATAGCTGATATCTGTACTTTAACTGATATGTACTGTATTCGGCTTTTTGAGACTCCATATAGTCATTTCTTCCATGTAAGTCCATTTAGGGGTTGGGATCTGCCTATACCAGAAAACTTTTCTCCCTGTATTTAAAGAGAATGTCAAAGGATGTTCTGCCTCAACTAATGGCTACAATAAAAATAACTTGTATTGAGTTCAAACCTACGGTTCAGAAATCTTAAGTGACTTATGAAAGGGTCACATACCTAGCAAGTGATAGAACAAGGCCTCGAGTTCAGATCATTCTGAATCCAAGGTCCATGTCCCTAATCACAATGAATCCTAGTTTCTGATTATAAGTTTCTTTTGGGACAGATGAAGGAAATCTCTCTTAACCTTACAGAATTTTTCTGTCAATCAGCAATATTTGTAGAACATATACTGTTTTAACACACGAGCTTGAATTAAGGTGTTAGTTACCATATAAAATAATTATTCCTTCAAGTGGATATAGAAAATAATCTCTTTCACTCTAAAACAATAATTCACTATTTCATTAACATTTTAGTGTGAAACAGTTAATCACATACCTTTCAGATGCAACTAGCACTTATTGGGCATTTACTTCATGGCAGGCAGTGGGCTAGACATGTTAACTTCATAGCATTGAGGGAATAAATCAAATAATAGCTAACATCTATTGAGTATATATTGTAAGTTTCAGAAATTTAGGAATTTAGGAATTTGTCATGTATTTTTTTTTATTTAATCTTCTGAAAATCCCTGTGAGCTAGGTTTTCCTAATCAATAAATGAGGCAGTGGAGTACCAGAAAGATTTATAAACTTCTGTTAGATCACAAAAATAAAGTGTTGTGGGAACTTCATTTTAATCTAAAGATCACAGTATTATTCCCTAAACTAGGGCTAAGGATCAGTATTGATGATTTTGTTCTCACTGAGTTTCTGTATGTGTGTAGTGCAGCAATTTAAAGTAGTAGAAATTCAGCAGCTTTTTTTCCAGCTTTTCATGAAAACACTGTAGGCATTATTTTCAGTTGCTGGTCTTAATCATTATTGTAAATTATAAGGCAAAATTGTACAGGTAAGTTCCTGGTTTTTATCTTAATCCCAAAAGTGATGTCAAGCATAAAGAACACTGTGTAATTTAATAATCTTTAGAAAAAGTTCTTTTAGACGGAACACAGAGCATGCCAAAAAAATGCAGCATTCTTCACATTCCTGAAATTGAGTGCCTTTTCTACCAGTTACATTGCACTAAAATAGGTGTGTATTCATCTGCTGAATGAAATACTGAAATTCCCTGGGGAAATAAAGCTGCATCCCCATTTTACAAAGCCTATTGTTTCTGCAAATATATTGAGCGTTTCTTAAGTAATTTCAGACTCTCATTCATTTAATACATTACAGATGGATATCTGTTTAAGTCATTACGAGTCATTTCTGCCAACAAGGAAGCCCTTCAGAATTTAACAGGAAGAAATACATGCATGCTTCATGTAGCCTTAATTAGTGTGAGAGCCTCCATCTTCTATCTCTGCAATGCAGTTCCGTTAGCAGGATGAAGTTCTCTCTGTGGAAGTAACTTGGTTTGAACGTAGCAGAAAACTTATTATCCAATGCTTATTGTCTCTCAATCCTGCTACAACACAACACAGCAAAAAAAGAGAAATATTGAGTCAATGCAACTTTTAGCATATTGTAGCAATATTTCTGAACATTCATTTACAACTACATGAACATACAATTTTTTCCTTACATATTGTAAGAATTTCTTTGTCTCCACATTTTTCCATGTTAATGATTCCATCGAAATTTCCTTTGTCTACCTTACAGTTTAATGTTTCACAAATTTTATCTAAGTCTGTAGTAAATAAGTGACTGAATTAAGTTTCATCCATCATGCATGCATTTCTATAATTGATTTTCTAATCCTTTTTTTGAGAGGGGGGTTGCAATCTCACTCTGTTGCCCAGGCTGGAGTGTAATGGAGTGATCTCAGCTCACTGCAACCTCTACCTCCTGGGTTTAAGCAATTCTCCTGCCTCAGCTTCCCAAGTAGCTGGGATTACAGGTGCCTGCTACCACACCCAGCTGAATTTTGTAACTTTAGTAGAGACAGTATTTCACCATATTGGCCAGGCTGTTCTCTTGGCCAGGCTGGTCTCAAACTTTTGACCTTGTGATCTACCTGACTCGGCCTCCAAAAGTGCTGGGATTATAGGTGTGAGCCACCATGCCTGACCCCAATTTTCTAATCCTTTACTAGGATAATGTATCTCTGAGATCTGAGTATGTTGTTTGGTTATGGTTTACTTAAAATTGTAGATTTTTAAAGCTTGGTATTATAAAACAGCTAGAAGAAAACTTAGAGAATATATTTAAATAATCCTGAATTAATAAAAGTTTTTTTAAAGCAATACACAAAAAAACAATTAAAATGAGATACATGTAACTTCTTTATGAAATTTATACATCGAAACAGTACCATAAAGACAAAATGAAAACAAGAAAGAGAAAACAAGATATAAAGTACACTTCTGACAAAGCAATAATTTCCTCACTATCCAAAAAAATTCTAAAAGTCAATAAGAAAAAAGCTAAAAACCCTACAGAAAAATATGCAGAACACATGTACAGACAGTTGGTAGAAAAATACAGATGAAACTTGAACATATGAACATGTGAGATGAGGTGCAATATCACTAATTGAAGTATTGAAATGCGAGATTATAAAATTAACACAAGACAAAAGTATGCCAAATTGCAGGGTCTTTATTGCCAGTGACCATGGAGGACTCACAACTCTCCAACCCACGGCCCTGAACTCAGGCATTTTTCAAGCCAAGGAGGAGCGTGCTGGATCAATTTTAGCCATTGATCAATGTATGGGAATTGATCTGGGTGGCCCGGGGAACCTGTCACGATGTCCCAGACAACCTCAGTTATCTTGGAGTCGTATGTCCCCGTATCTGGCCACTCCAAAGGCTGGCCACTCTAACTCACAGAGGGTCTGAAGCCTCCATGGGGTTAGTTTAATACCATATTGGCCAGAGAACCCTGTTTTAAAATTTGCCATCATGCATCGAAGGGGGGGTGCATGGTTGGGACTGTGATGAGCCCATTTTCTCTGTCTTCTTTTTGGCCCCTTGCTTGCTACTCGTGTCTTCCTCTTTCTGTGGTATAGCCAATTTTGGAAAGCCTCAAATTCAAATTTGGCCCTCTTTAAAGCAGGTTTTAGCAGGGCTTCTGCAGCCAGGTCCTGCAAGGACCAGACAATTGAATTGGTGGGTCTGTCTCTAGTCCTAGTCAAAGGAACAGAGGGTAAGGGC
The DNA here is from genome assembly GCA_028533165.1 of Leontopithecus rosalia. NCBI lineage: Eukaryota > Metazoa > Chordata > Mammalia > Primates > Cebidae > Leontopithecus > Leontopithecus rosalia. The sequence continues at coordinate 66,421,657 of CM052670.1, read as the reverse complement.
CAGGGTAAGGTGGCGGTCTCTCCCCGCGCAAACCACAATTGGTGAAAATAAGCTCTATGGAGGTTTACACTGCTTGGGCATAATCCTCTCTATTATAGGCTCTCCTATCCAAGGCCCATGGAAAGTGGGGATGTGTCAAAAGAGGTGAACTAATAGATCAACTGGGTGTGTGTTTTGTACCCACCACAATTTATAGAGTGAACAAAAGAGTTGCCAATCTGTCTTTAGTGGTTTATGGCACCCGAATCCCCAACAATTGGGATGGTGCCAATATACCTCCCTGTGATGCACCGCCAGGCACCACCCATAACAAAATTGGACACTTTCCTGGCAGAATAGGCAGTTACCAATTTTCCATCCCAGCCTGAAAAAGAGCACTCATAGACCCTGATCTAGGACTTTGTTTCCTACGACCCCAAAGAAACTACTTCTGAGGTGTCGAGGGCACAACTGCCTCCCCGACATGGAATCAGACCCAGCACAGGCAAAGCACTCTTTTCCTGCTGGAGGCAGCTGGGAGAATTTACAGGCCACAATGATCATAACAAGGAAGAGAATAAAGACAACTAGAGTTAAGACTATCTGCCACATGGGGAAGGAAGAAAGAGTGAGGCCTCAGTGACAGAAGAAGAAGATGAGGAAGAAAGAGAAGAGGGTAATTTCTGCTGGGGTGTAATCAATAAAAGTTCCCTGCATCCAGTGGTCTGTCAACCACTGTAAGATATCCCCTACCTCAAGGGAAGATGGCCTGAACCAGTGTATGTCTGCTAGCAGGAGTCTAATAAAACTAACAAATTTACAGATGAGACAGGATCCCATACAAGAGTGACAAACAAAGGGTGGGTGTCCCCCAGATGGGAGGCCAATCTGATGCCTGCCCAGCAACACCACCGGAGGGGTCTTTCAGGTGCATCTTGGCTAAGGTGTACCCATATAACCCCCCGGCCTGGTCACTTCAGGAAGGAAGTTGGGCTCAACCCGACAGCTCTGGAGTGAATCACCGTTATGCCTTATGACGCTCCCGTGGAATCGTGGGTGAAGCCCCACACAAGCCCCGTAGCTTTCCAGCTGTGGGACTACATATATACACATTCACTCTCTCATTCACTCAGAGTTTATGGAAAACAATCGAATGCTGGTACCCACTATACCAGCTACCAGATGCTGATACCCACTGTACCAGCTACCAGAAGGCTCAAGTGACATCTCAGTGAGGCTTGCCTGATCAGGGTTGCAATGACTGCATCCAGTACCCTGACTCAGGCCCCCCTTGAACTAGTTCCCTGATTCCAGACCAGATTACAGACCAAACTTACCTCCAGAGGTTTTTAGGACCCTGAGGAATTTCGAGTGAATGTCAGCCAGGTGGTCACTTATCCTCCACGGTGACACTCTGGGGCCCTGGGGCAACTCAGGGGGCACCTCTCCTAGAGGCCCCCGAGGTGGGAGCAGCCACCCGGGCAAGACTCTGAGATGGCTTTTGTCTGGTGATAAACAAAAAGAGAATAGATCTCGCTGGGGCCTCCAAATGAAGTATTGAAACACGAGGTTATAAAATTAACACAAGACAAAAGTATGCCAAATTGCAGGGTCTTTATTGTCGGTTATGTCTCTCCAACCCATGGCCCCAGACTCAGGGGAATCAGGGTATTTAAGCTGAAAAAACATATCCTGGTTTTAGGATCGAGGGGATGCAGCACAAGCAACTTAACAGAAGCTTATTTTGGCAACTACTGATAAGCAAAGGCCAGCAACTCTGACAGTTACTGATAAGAAAAAGGCAAGCAGCTTTACGTGGTGGGCATTCTTTAGAGAAAGCTAACAGTTTTATTTACAGAAGCCAAGGTCAGCAGTCATTGCGAGGAGAATGGGGCAGCTGTAACAACTTATTTTTGGAAAAACAGCTTTGTCTTATAAAATAGCATTGCTCAGGTTCTAACTCTAGGCCCGCTATAGCACATAATAAAAAAATACATACAGTAGGGGATATATTCCAAGCTCCCCACTGGATGCCTAAAATTGTTAATAGTACTAAACCCTGTGAGGACTAAGCTCCGATTGTTTTAATTGCACTCAAATTCTTTTTAAGGGGTCTGGGGAGTCATGCCCTACAAACCATAAATTTTCATCAGATGGGTTTTATTTAACCCATATATCATTACTTTCCAATCTGACTTTAGCATAACAAGGAAGAAAATCAAAATGCTTTACCTCAAAATATATTGCCTTGACATATCTTGAAGTTGCCCTCCAAAGTCTCTGATGGGAAAAATCCACATACCTTCCTAAAATGTCTCATGCTTTCCCAAAATTTATAAAATTTTGGGAAAAATTTGTAAAACTTTGGGAGAGCACATGTTCTCAGGACCTCTTGAGGTCTATGTCACAGATCATGGTAAATCTTATTTGGCTCAGAATAAATCTCTTAAAATATTTTACAGAGTTTGACTCTTTTCGTCAACAATGATCTGGTTACCAAGCACATTGAGCCTCAGAGAAGACTCAGGACCTGCAAGGAGTTGCCAAAACCAGAGCTAAAGTACCAGCAGCGGACCATTGAAGACCCACCAAGTTTGAGCTTCCCCTCCAGTGGAACTGGTAAGTCCTTCTGAGCCCCTCACCTCACTTTAGTTGAGGGTCCTTAATTTCTTCTAAGCTGGTTTTTCCCTGGAAAGTAGTGTTTAAGGATCTTAATTCAAGTTAGAAGATGAATTTCTAAAGGGTCTTTTCAATTGTTTTTCTCACAGAATTAACTAAGATAAAAGAGAAAACAAGGAGAATGATCCCATTTCGAGCACTCCATAGGTTTTACGGCACCTCCACCTGAAGTAATATGGTCTTTGTGCACATTTTACATTGAAGAAAAAGAGTCGTAAGGTCGACCTCCCAAAATGCTGGAATTACAGGTGTGAGCCAACATGCCTGGCTCCGATTTTCTAATCCTTTACTAGGATAAAGTATCTCTGAGATTTGAATATGTTGTTTGATTATGGTTTATTTAAAATTGTAGATTTTTAAAGCTGGGTATTATAAAACAGCTAGAAGAAAACTTAGAGAATATATTTTTAAAATATATTTATTTAAAAAATATATTTATTTAAAAAATATTTTTATTTAAAAACTATATTTTAAAAAATATTTATTTTTAAAATATAGTTTTAAAAATATTTATTTTTAAAACTATATTTTTAAAAAATATTTATTTTTAAAAATATATTTTTAAAATATATATATTTTTTAATATATTTATTTTTAAAATATATTCCCTAAGTTTGTAAGTTCTTTTTCTCCTATTTTCTTTCCTTCCTTCTTTAAATCTACTGTTACTTTTCTACTAAGATGAAAACAACTGTTCATATCTAACAGTGCTTTTTTGTAAGCTGTCAAAGTTGTATTCGTCTCATTGCTATTACTGAAGTATAGCTATGAGAACTTTGTGTGTATGTATGTATGTATATGTCTGTATATAGTTAAAGATCTTTATAACAGATTTCTATGATTTTATGTTCAATTAGCAATTGAATCTCTTAATTTCCCTCTAACATGTCAGACTTTCTCCCCACACCTTATAAATTTAGTAAATTTTGCTATCTGATCTTGACCTGAGTTGATTCCTTTAATACACAAATTTGGGACTATTTAGTGAATGACTGTCTAGAATGATGCAACATCTTATCAAGAATTTAAAAGTCTAAAATAGAAATAGGAAAAAGAAAGAAAAATGGAAGTATTCTATGAATCTATGATCTATCAGCATGCCTAAATGCATCTATATATTTATGTGTGTATACACAGTATTTTCACTACTATAAATATATGCAGAGCTCTAATTAATTGGTTTTTTAAAAAAGAGCTTAAATCAGGTACTTTAAAAAAAGAGTAGTCAAATGTTTTTTCAAGTCCACATGACTTAAGCAAAACTTTTACTAAATAACCTAGCCTTTATTTTATATTATTTTTTGGAGACTGAGTCTTGCTCTGTCATGCAGGCTGGAGTGCAATGGCACAATCTTGGCTCACTGCAACCTCTCTCTCTCCAGTTGAAGCTATTCTCCTGCCTCAGCCTCCCAAGTACCTGGGACTACAGGCACCCACCACCATGCCAGGCTAATTTTTGTATATTTCTATAGAGACCAGGTTTCACCATATTACCCAGAATGGTCTTGAACACCTGACCTTGTGATCCATCTGCCTTGGCCTCCCAAAGTGCTGGGATTACAGGCGTGAGCCACCATGCCTGGCCAGCTGTCTTTAAAACTATTGGTAAAATAAAATCAGCAATGTCTTTAGAATCATTAGCATTTTGTTTGCATCTATTGATCAAGGAGTTTCATGTTTATTCCTGCGCAATACTATAAGATTCGCCATAAGGATTATAAACTATAAAACCCAGCCCAAGACAAAATAATCTTTGCTTGTATATGATTATGAAATATTGCTTGCTTAAATAAAAACAACTGAATACTGTTATTGGTATAAATACCCTTAAACTAACCACAAGCTTTGTTACTTAAGTAAATACCTGAAATTCACAGCTTTAAAAATGGCTAATAGAAAAGTAACTTTAAATATTGGCTATCACAGTTTTTTGTAAATAATCTAGGTAAACTATTAAATTAATCAGGTAAATGTAATGGAATAAATGCTTGTAAACAAACATTGTCATCATTTAGAATCTAAAGTTTTTAATTGATATTAAGTATCTGGGCAATCTCCAATTTAAGAATTACAGGAAAATTTTTTTTAATGTTCTTATTAAAGGCGATTAATAATTCAAGACTTATTTAAGGGTTACATATAAAACAATATAAAGGAACCAGAAAATAAGAGATGTAAAGAAAGTTAAAGATGTAAAGATGTATTTTTGGTTTTAAAAAAAAGGAAAAAGGGAAAGTAAATTTATAAAGGAAATAATCTTGTGTAGTAAATTTTTGTTCCTAAATAAAAATGACAGGGTTGCACAAGAAAGAGGGATATTTAAGACAAAACAGTCTAAATACTTTGTGAATGAACTACGTAAGTCATAATAAGGTTAGTAAACTACATTTTTTAAAGGGGTTGTATAATTCAGATGTCTATAATTAAGAAGATATCAAAATAATCTTTCTAGAGATGAGTCTTTAATATCAAAACATGCATGAATACAAAACTAAATAATTGGTTTAAAAATTTTTATTACAAATATTGACTTATTTTGAATGCAAGACATTTTAAAATTCTTAAGTTCTATAATCTCTTTATTTAACATTCTTCAAATTGATATCTTAAAAGTGCCACTCTTTTTCTTTTAAAAAGACCTTGAAGGATGGCTCTCTCCTTCACCTTTTGTTGGCTCCTGTGACTTTAATTAATTATCTAAAGTAAGGGAGAAAACTTATTTTGAAAACAGGCAAATTGAAAACACGGCTTTTAGTGTGCATGCTTATTATATCTCTACCTTTATATGTGTCATGTAGAAGTGATATTTTACTACCAAACTGCATGAAAGAGCTCTAATCACGTAACTTAAACACTGTAAGTGCTTATCAGATTGGTAATAGCTAGCTCAGGTGCGTTTTAATTTATATAACCTTGGTAAACTTTTTAAAAATTAAATTTGGTGAGTTTAATCTCAAAACACTCTTCAGTAATTTAACATCTTAAAGTCATGATAAAACCTCAGCTTTTTTCCCACTGGAAATTTGGGTTACTAAAAGTTAAAAATAGTAGGAGCATAAAAAGTCTTGGGCCGGTCATGGTGGCTCAAGACAAAGTGCTGGGTGGCCCAGCACTTTGGGAGGCCGAGGCGGGTGGATCACGAGGTCAAGAGATCAAGACCATCCTGGTCAACATGGTGAAACCCCGTCTCTACTAAAAATGCAAAAAATTAGCTGGGCATGGTGGCGCATGCCTGTAATCCCAGCTGCTCCAGAGGCTGAGGTAGGAGAATTGCCTGAACCCAGGAGGCGGAGGTTGCAGTGAGCCGAGACTGCACCATTGCACTCCAGCCTGGGTAACAAGAGCAAAACTCTGTCTCAAAAAATTTGGTAAAATTTTATAAATCCCAGGGATATCAATTTTCAAGAAAATGTAAGGTTTTTGGTTAAGAAACTATATAAGGGTTGCTTTATAATGAAATAAATTATACAGATTAAATTAAAAAGCAAGAAAGGACAACAAAATTTAACTGAGCCCTGCGGTTACCAGGAAAATACTCAGTATGGGGGAAGGGCAAAACCGAGTAACTAGTTAAAACCAAAGGGTATAATAAAAAGAAATTTTTCCATTTTGTAGTTTGGTATCATTCAGCTACAAAATAAATAAATAAATAAATAAATAAATAAAAGAAAAAGAAACTTTAGTGAAATGTAAAAATAACCACTTTAAAGGACAAATTTTTTTATTTTGAATACAACAAAATTTAAGAGCTTGTTTAGATTAATACAGGACCCACAGCTCATTACTGGACAATCACTAAGTATGTGATACAAATGCACAAGGGGTTATTTCTGAAAAAGCAATCAGCCTAGTGGGCCAGATAATGCCATTATAAGGTCTGCTTGCCCTGAAAAGGAGATTGTCCAACACGTCCTATAAAATGCCAAGTGAAGTACCCCAGATGAAGCAATTCATATGTTTCTTATGCAAGCCATGTTGAACTAGCTTTATAATAACTGGGATATCTTCCCACTTAATATGTCTATTACCAGGGTCATGGTAAATTTGAGAGTTAAGGGGGCCCCTTTTACATAGATGCCCCTCTGATAGAACCATAGGTCTGTTTAAAAGCCTTATCTAATCTTCTGTCCCTCAAAGGTCTTACAGATGCAACTCCCTGTTGGGAACCCAAACCTTTTTGCACCAGAAAAGGTAAAATGATCTGGGGGTAAAAAAGGCTTCCTGGGACCAGAACATGAAAATATACAGATTAATAAAATTATAAAATGTAACATGTTTAAACAAGCATTATGTAAAATAGTTGTAACTCCTTTTACCTAAATGTCTTATAAAAATGGGTACTATATCTAACTGAAGGATGGCCTTTCCTTTCTAGTACTATACAACTTGAAGACGTGTAAATCTGCACATGTAAATCCTGCATGAATAGTCTTTTGTGTGAGGCATTTATCAGGGCTGATGGTAAAAACTGTAAATACTTTTCAATAACAGCTGAGGTACAGAAGTTCTACTTGATGGGGCATTTACTGCCTTGCTGTGGAATATTAACTAAAGCTGCCCCTATATTAATGAAAATAATGTTTCTCAAAAGTTTCATGATAAAATTAAAATGGTTTACATAAAATTTGCTACCTATTAAGCAGAGCCTGTTTTCTAGGAATGACTAAATTTCATAGTACCTAATAGCTCTCCTGAGTTGTTTGGCTTGTAAATGACATTTCCAAGGTAAATAAACATCTTACCTTAAAAGCTGCTGCTCTGGTTAAAGGAGGGTCAGGAAAATAATTTTCTTTTAAATTATGTGGGTGCAGTACGTTTTTGTAAGCAAATTTACCTTTCTGAGTTTTCCAAACTTCAAATTGTAATTTTATGACAATATAGTTAGCTGCATAAATTCAACACTAGTTTTTCTAAACAACTGGAGACACTGGTCATTTTACCAAGACTGAAACTAAAACAATCTATTTTTAGGTGCAGTTTCAGCAAAACCAACTTTAAAGGGAGTCTATATAGCCAGTCAATCTCTTGCTGCATTTTATGCAAATAATCAGCCAAGCATAATAAGCCTAAAACTAAGCTTGCACACAAATTGGCCTTGCTGTAATATTCTCTTTAGTTAAAATGGCATCTAAAAAAATCTTTCAAGGGTAAAGTGTAACACTTAATACTAAATTTCAGCCCTAATTTTCTTTTTTTTTTTTTGAGATGGAGTTTTGCTCTGTCACCCAGGCCAGAGTGCAGTGGCACAATCTTGGCTCACTGTAATTTCTGCCTCCCCCGTTCAAGAGATTCTCCTGCCTCAGCCTCCCAAGTAGCTAGGATTACAGCTACACGCCATGACACCCAGTTAATTTTTTGTATTTTTAGTAGAGATGGGCTTTCATCATATTGGCCAGGCTGGTTTCGAATTCCTTACTTCAAGTGATCTGCCTGCCTCAGCCTCCCAAGAGCCCTAACTTTTTAAGTGCAGATTAAGCATTATTTCTTGGCTATAATAATCCTCTAAAAAGTACCAGATTATAATTTTTCTTCATGTTTTTAGTTGGTGCCCTAATGGAATAGGTTGCTCTTTCGGTTCTAATATAAAAATTACTCTTGCAACTGTCAAACTATAAATGTTATTTATCTCTTTTTCATTTACTTCCAAGAAAACCAAAATCATGGTATTCTGAAGACCAGAGATATGAATCTCCTTCATTTGCCATCCCCCTGGACCTGGATTGGTTTCACTACTAATGCTCTGCCGCTAAAACTATGCAAGCTGCCTCCTTTTAGGCCCAGGAACTCTTGGGGGAAGAGTTGGGTAGTAAGACTGTAAAGCCTGGGTTTGAGGGATAAAATCAGAACAAAATCAAACCCTCCAAATCAAGAAGAGTGTATCCCAAAAAAGTGCCTAAAAAGCTGATAAAACGAGTTTAGTTGTCTTCTAAACTTTTATGTGTCACTTTTGCATCAACCCCAATCATAAAAATTTTCTGCTTACCATAAAATTAAAGAAAAATATTTACTAACAGGATAAAATACCATATAACAAAGCCTCCTGGGTATAATACTCAAAATTATAAACTGTGAAGATAAATATATATATATATATTTTAATCATTTTTCAGAACAATGTTTATGTTTTGTATAGCTAATTGTTATAAGTATGTAACAGAAACCAAGCTTACAGCTCAACTCATGAAAGTTATTTTTAAGTCAGTCTTGTAACTTCGCCTTTTGGTTTTACTGTTGGTTCTTTTTTACTTAAAATAATAATTTTAAGTGGTAATCAATGCCTGTCCACATCCATTCCTATAAGGCCTAGAACAATTAATTGGCTATAAGTCTTAACTCTTAAGGTCCTCAGCCATAGGGAGTCCTGCCAAGGAAAAATAACACTGTAGAATTACATGACTTCTACTCTGACAAAACCAGTTCTCTCCCAAATACCAGTATATGGTGCAATACAAAAGTCGGGAGAGGGTGGGTGCAGTGGCTGACGCTTGTAATACTAGGACTTTGAGAGGCCGAGGAGGGTGGATCATCTGAGATCAGGAGTTCCAGACCAACCTGGCCAACATGGTGAAATCCTGTCTTTACTAAAAATACATAGAATTAGCCAGGCATGGTGGTGTGTGCTGGTATTCCCAGCTACTCGGGAGGCTGGGACAGGAGAATCAATTGAACCTGGCAGGCAGAGGTTGCAGCAAGCCAAGGTCACGGCACTGCACTCCAGGCTGGGTGACAGAGCAACACTCCATCTCAAAAAAAATGAGGGTGAAAAAAAGACTTTTCTACTGTTAACAAGTCTATAACAATTTAAATACCCAGGATCAAGCATTTCTCAAATTTAATTTATAGCGTCTTTAGGATGCTATACCTATGGAGATACATTGTCCAGAAGAGAAATTAAATTTATTAAATTCTAATTTAATATTGGTCCCACAATTTTCTAGTAAGATTTATCACAGAGTTCAAATAACCCTTTATAAGGAGAGTTAACATTGTAAGTCTGATCAAAGAATATAATAATGCATGCAAGGTTTTTTCTTTTCTTTCATTTTCTTTTTTTCTTTTTTAAGCTGATTGGGGTGTTTACTGCCCTAAGATTCTACCTATAACCTTGGACACCCAGATTTCACTATCTTTACAATATTTTTTACTATATTTACATCAAACATTTTTTATAAATGTTATGCCAGATACAGCAGAAAGAAAGGCACAATTCAAGACCCAGATCATGATAGCTCAAAAAATAGATTTGATCCAGGATTTTTCAGTCTAAGTCTTAGGCCTGACTCCATCTCACCTCTTAAGCAATTGGCTATTACATCAAGTCAGACCATGTCCTCCCCCCATTACCCAAATAGCAAATCTTGAAACTATAACCATCAAATCAAAGGACTCTTCTATGAACAAGCCTTCCTAGCATGGTGGGACCTCGCCAAATGACCAGATCAAAAAACTCTAGGAATGAGCCTCCTAGAGCTGTAGAACCTGTTGCTGTTTTTTTTGGCCTGAATGTGCATTCTGTGGAATGCTTTTTAGCCAAGAGCAGGGACTGCGGACTCAGTTTTGATTTTTTTATCTTGCCCAAATTCCTTTATAAGGGGTCTGGGGAATCATGCCCTTCAAACCATAAATTCTCCTCAGATGGCTTTTATTTAATCCTGTATATCATGACCTACTTTCCAATCTGACTCTGATATAAGGAGGAAGAAACTCAAAATGTTTTACCCCAAAATATATTTCCTTGTCATATCTTGAAATTGCCCTGCAAAGTCTCTTGTGGGAAAAATCCACATTTTTTAGAGAATCCCCTCTCCCCTTTATTTTCCTTCCTTCCTTCCCAGATCCAGGAGATTATCAACTAAGAGCCAGACACCCTTTTAAGTCTGATAAAAAACAATTTACCACCTACTCTCTCTGAAGTCTGCTATCTAAGAGCTTCCTGTGCACAATAAAACCTTGGTCTTCACAATCCTTTATCTGTTTTTTTTTTTTTTTTTTTGAAATGGAGTCTCGGTCTGTTGCCCAGGCTGGGGTGCAGTGGCACGATCTTAGCTCACTGCAACCTCCACCTCCCAGGTTTAAGCAATTGTCCTGCCTCAGCCTCCCCAGTAGCTGGGACTACAGACACATGCTACCACACCCAGCTAATTTTTTGTCTTTTTAGTAGTGAAGGGATTTCACTGTGTTAGCCAGGATGGGCTTGGTTTATCGACCTCATGATCTGCCCACCTCAACCTCCCAAAGTGCTGGTATTACAGGCGTGAGCCACCCCACCTGGCTGACAACCCTTTATCTTTAACCTGAACATTTCTTCCTATGGATCCCAGGTCTTTAGATAAACTCAACCAATTGTCAACAAGAAAATGTTTCAATTTACCTATAGACTGGAAGCCTCTCCCCACCCCCCCACTACACCTCCACTTTAAGTTGTCCTGCTTTTCTAAAGCAAACCAATGTATTTCTTAAATGTATTTGATTGTTGTCTCATGCCTTCTTAAAATATATAAAATGAAGCTGTACCCCAACCATCTTGGACAGGACTTCCTGAGGGCTGTGGTCACGGGCAATTGTCACTCATATATGACACAGAATAAATCTCTTCAAATATTTTACAAAGTTTGACTCTTTTCATTGACATCTATGTGCACTAATTTTTTTCTAAACATGCATACCTATAATAAAGTTTATAAGATAGTCACAGTAAGAAATTAACAAGAATAACTGATAATTTAAAACTTTAACATTATACCATAATAAAATTTCCCTCTCAACATATCTTTTTGTACTGTACTCATTCTTCTTCTTGTGATTATGTGAAATTATAAAATGCTTATGTGATGAGATGAAGTGAATGATATAGCCATTGTGACATAAATGGAAAGTTCCCGAAATAAACAATTCATAAGTTTTAAATTGCTTGCCTGAGTAACTTAAAATTCTCACACACACCCTGCTCCATTCCACCCAGATTGCCTTTAGGAACTTAGTAGCCCTTTTAATTATCACAGAACACTTAGAGTGATAATTAAAATGACTACTAAGTGTTTGTGTTCAAATACCCTTTATTTTACTAAATAATGGACCCAAAGCACAAGAGTATTGATGTACCATTTTCCGACCAAGGTTTACCATGAGTAAGTGAAACCTAGGAAAGCAAAACCATGCATAAAAGATAAGACTACTATGCAAATTAAAACTGTAAGATGCCAATTTTAGCATATAATTTTGACATTATTTTAGAATGCTCTATTACATACTGTGCTGTAAAGCCTGTGGAGGAATAGACACTCTGAAAGTTGATGGTAGGACTTAAATTAATACAACCATTTTGAGAGCAATATGACAATATATACCAAAGTAAAAAAATGTACTTACTGTAAACCCCAGAGATTTCATTTCTAGGCATTTTATTTTTTGCCATCCATAGATACTTTCTTTTTTTTTTTTTTTGAGACGGAGTTTCGCTCTTATTACCCAGGCTGGAGTGCAATGACACAATCTCAGCTCACCACAATCTCCACCTCCTGGGTTCAGGCCATTCTCCTGCCTCAGCCTTCTGAGTAGCTAGGATTACAGGCACCCGCCACCGTGCCCAGCTAATTTTTTGTATTTTTAGTAGAGACGGGGTTTCACCATGTTGACCAGGATGGTCTTGATCTCTTGACCTCATGATCTACCCGCCTCGGCCTCCCAAAGTGCTGGGATTACAGGCCTGAGCCACCACGCCCAGCCGCCATAGATACTTTCATATAAATCATGCACAATTACATGTTTTTACTTAAATTTATACTTACATACACTTACACACACACACACACACACACACACACACACACACACACA
>CM052670.1:66356127-66408662 GCA_028533165.1 Leontopithecus rosalia | reverse complement strand
AAAAAAAAAAAAAAAAAAAGAAAAAGAAAAAAAGAAAAGAAAAAAGAGAAAAGAAAAAGAAAGTGGATATTATCTTCACAATATTTCCCAGAACCACAACCAAGGTTTCAGGCCTTTGAATGCCTGAAGCCTAAAAACTTGTAAATAGATTCAAAGGAAGAATAAAGCTTTGAGACCCTACATGACCTTCCTCCAAACCTTGACTCCTCTCTAGAAACATTTTTAACACGCGATGGTATTATATCTTTACTTGATTATCTTCATTAACAAAGAACTCACTACATTTCCATGCAATTAATTACAAATTTATTCTGGACCATTGGAAGGTTTTTCTCTTAAGTTGGGCTATGTAGTAATACAGATATTATTGCTATTTAATATAAGAGTTTCTCAGTTCTCTGAAGGCAGAAATCAGGGGCATGTGGACTTCTCTTTATTCTAAACTCAAAGTGTTACCAACCTTTTTTCACTCTGATTTAACATTCCTTTACCTTCCAGGTGTAGTCTGAGTAGTATATAAGGTACAGAAGGATTATCAGCTTCTTTTTTCTGGTACCTTTCTTTCTGTTAAAGATTAATGTAGCATCTGGGAAGCCAAAATGTGCCATTCTACTTTCTCATGTTGTGCTTACTATTGAAAAACATCCTTGTTTTTTTTTTAATTTTTCCAGATTGGTTATGACTAAGCTATGCCTCATGTCTTTTACTCAGGCAGTCAATTGTGGGATGTGTGTGTGTGTGTGTGTGTGTGTGTGTGTGTGTGTATTTGTGTATATGTATATACACGCACATATAGTGGTTATTGGGGGCTGAATTTGGAATAAATATCTTATAAGTCTTTCTATGATTTTCCAAAAGTATTTTCTAAATTGTCTACAGGGAACATGCTCCTGGATTACAACAATATAAATATTGAAAGTTATAAAAACCAAACAGATATACTATCCTTCTGGGGAGGCCTGGGTATTTAAAGTACATACCTGATTGCTCCTCCAAACCTTAGCTCACTTTTTCTTGTAACAAAAAACTGAGCCAGTCATTGCAACACCTCAGCAGAGGGCAGAATATTAATATCTGCCTGGAAGATGACAGAGAGATATTATACTATCCAGTAAGTATGGAATTGAGCTTAAGATATTGGGCTCTAGAACCAAATTGTGTGTCTCTGTAAGTGATTAAAAGCAAGTTATTTAACTTCTCAATGTGTTCTTATTTTTCATCAGTTAAATGGGAATATTTATGTAGCATGCCTCCTAATGTTATTTCTATTATTAAATTAGCTAATACAAGCATAGTGCTTAGAACAGTGTTCAGTATATAGCAATTCCTCAACAAATTATTGCTATTGTTATTATTATTAAACCATGAGGACTTGAACTGGTATATAGTGGAGGATCCAATATGTGAATTTGTTAGGATCTGCCATAATTTTCATGTTTTATAAGAATGTGGACCTTGGTCACATAGAAGAACTACACATACCTGCATTTCTCATTCCTCAAGATAGGATGCTATATTTTCCTTCTTTTTCTTCTTTCTTTCCTTTTTTCATTCTTCTTTCATTTTTGGTTTTTCTCTCTCTCTTTCTTAATTTATGGATTTTCTTTTCTTTCTAATTCATTGTGTATTCAGAAATTTAAGTACTTCTAACTTTCCCAACTGTATACACACCAGGCATGAACCTAGAAACTCATTCAAATTGGATATCTTTTGTTACTTTTTTCTTTACTACATATGCCTGTCAAGACATCATTGAAACTGCTGGTGGTATTTCTTCCCTTGCAGTTTCCAATCTCAAGTAGAAACAGCAGTTCAAAGAAAAAAGTGATCTAAATGTTTTTGAGTATAAGAAAAAAAATCTGAAACAATTCTGTTTGTCCCAGTGATGATGTATACTCTTTAAAAGCTTCTTTCAAGGTCATTTGAAGACTACCCAGCATTGCCCAGTGTATAATCTCCACTTAAGATCAAATCATCTCATTCATGTTCAATCAAAGAAAGGATTGGTGGTAAAAATAATTAGGACTTCTCATTCCCTTGCGGTGGTCTAGCCCGAAATGACGCTATCTGAAGCAGTCCTACTGAAACAGTTTACTGAATATATAGCACAAAAGAGTTGAAGTACTTTCACTCTAGTCATTCTATTTCACCTAGCCCAAATATCAACACGGCATTTGGAACTCCCACAGTGGTTTCTAACATTTGACCTGCTTCATTATGATTTTCTGTGTGGTCTAACTGAAGCGATGTGAACATGTGAAAAAGCATTGAACTGACAGGACACTTTGTTTCATAGCCTGAAGGGCTTTATAGTGATAAAATATTTTTGAAGGCTTACTTTTTTTCCCCCCCTAGATTTGCTTCGCAGCTTTGGGCAGGTAACCTCACTTTCCTGAGCTTCTGTTTCCTCTACTATAATACTAACATGATTACACAACTGGATGATAACCTCTCAGAAAGAAGAAATCTATATTATACTTGGTTATAACATTTTAACGTCTAGCATAACACCTTACACTCAGCAGGCCGTCAGAAAATATATTGTATTTGGGAATACTTGTCCCGTTTTCCTCAAAAAATTCTTATGAGCAATAATTGAAATACTAAATATGAAAGTTATTTGAAGATGAAGAGTGACATAATTGATATTTTGACCTATAATCAAGAATAACTAATATTAGTTTGGCTTTTTAAAGCACTTTTACATATACATTTTTCTCTTGATCTTATCAACTATTTCAGGAAGTGGGTGATTTTACTATTTCAGTTTATAGATGAAATATTGTAACATAGTAAATTACTCAGCTAGTCAGGAATAGAAGACAAATACTGCTGTAGATTTTTGGAACTGCTCTGGATTTGCTCTTCTATTCTAACTAATTTCATGAATCTTATACTGAAGCAAGCACATGAAATGTGTAATACTTGGCCTATGAGATGAAATATGTAATGCTTGGCCTATGAGATGAAATGCTTTACTTTTAAAGGTAGTATGCAGTTTCTTTTTTCCTCTCTGCTTTCACACTTGATCTGCAAAAGTCATTGTTAAAACTGCAGCATTACTAAAAATGCAACACATGCTTTTACAAAAGCAGAATTGCAAACTGACAGGCATTGGATCAAGGGCATATTCTCAACAGTAGAAAAAAAAGGAAACAATTCTTGTTCTAATATATAGACAAAGAAAAATTGTCATCGTAAGTTTTCCAAAACTTACGGGAAAGAGACTTTCATGTTGATTTCTCATGCTGAGTATGCTGGTATCTACTGTCAGAGTTTAAATAGAAAAATATACACCAATTCTACAGAAATCAAACTTGTTTATTTTATTATTATTACTCTTTTAGTGGCCAAGGGCTTATATTTAATGGCCTCTGAAGTCTTACCTTTTAATTTCATAGTATGTGAACTATCCTCCTCCACAGCAATTCAAAATTGCATTTTTCTCCAGTCAAGGACCCAGGTGCTTTATGGGGAATGATTCTGAAAAATCTGTTGTTTGATAGAGTACGGCTTTATTTTTCTTGCACCTGGTAGGCATCTTGTGCCACTCGGAGGAAAAATGTTCCTTCTCCCCAGCAAGGTTACTGTTTGCAATGAGCATTAAAAGATAGCTTTAAGCCATCCACAATTATGACCTTGACTAGGAAAATGTAAGTTAATAAGGCTTCAACAAATTATGGTCTTTTTGGTCGATTTGCCTAGTGAACTGTTAATTGTAAAACTGAAAGACATTATGTTCAGATTTCTCTATCACATCTTTTGTGTTTTAACAGTGACACTTCATTGAGTGCAATTAACAAAGCCTAGGAGATTTATTAACACACTTCTTCATGGCCAATGATCCATTCCACTTAAGACATAACACTGTAAAATGCACATTATCTCCTTTTGGCACTTACAATAATGCTTCATGAACTAGGAAGGCATATGTTAAACTAGATAAAATAGCATTATTAGCTGACAAATCTTACAATTTATTAGACAGTTAATTTATCAACTTAAAAGACACTTAAAACAGCTGTGAATTTAATGTCTTTTTAATGTATCCAGTAAAACTTGCATAATTGCCTGTAGTGCAATTTATTTTTAGCTATGTTGCAAAATGTCTGCATTTACTGTTTACATCTTCTTTAATTTTTCCTGCAAGGCTCATCACATCTCTGCCTGAGCCCTAACAGCAAAGGCCAATAATCAGACAAAAAGCCTCCTCAAACAAATGGTTCCCCATGAATGAACTATTCAAAAGTGCATGCTGCTTGGGACCCAGGAATTGTTAGCATTTTATCACTACCCTAAGGGCAAAGGCAGAGATTCCAAATAAATAAAATTAAGGAATAAAATCAGGGTGCTTGAATCAGTAGGCTACAGTCTGGTCAAGGGATCTTGCAAGCCTTCGCGTCAAAATCAGGCAGCAACTACCTGTCTAAGCATTTGTATTTGAAGCCCATTTTGAACTACAGATTTGGAGAATTAACAAAGCTTTCAGACTACATTAGCAAGGTTGTTTCATTTTATAATTAAGGTAACAACTCCCTGTTGATCAATTGGTTTATACCTAAGTACTGCATTAGTGAAGCAAGAGTGCAAGAGAAATGTATGAGGGATAAGACACATTTCATGGCTCTGACTTGTCAATTGTTTCTGTTTGTTTATTGCTCTTTAATTTAATGGAAACTTCATTAAAGCTTTATATTTTCTACAGAATCATTCACAGTAATGAAGTCTGGAGGAAATGAGGCTAGTTATTATTGAAACAAAAAGTCAAACAGTGCATATTGTGCCTAATGAAACAACTGAAGATTTGATCTTTGGTCTTTGAGAGGATTTGTAATAGCCTATTAAAAGAGACTGCTGATTGCTGGTTGTAAAGTTTGACCTCTTTCTCCTCATCTCAGGTAAGCCTGTCCACAGCTGGAAAACTGAGGCATGCATTCATTTTACAGATAAATGAGTGATATCTAAATGCAATTTTTCCTTTCTACTTTACTCGAAGACTTCTAGTGGTTTCTGAACTTAATCTAAGTTGTTTAAGCAGCTTTTAAAAGTTGAAATTAGAAAAAAAAGAGGAAATATATGTACCCAGATGTGTGCACACATGTAGCATTAAAATAACTGTCAGAATTATAGATTTGTTGGAAGAAGAGAACTGTTTCTGCCCTTGATTGGCCAGCATGTTAGGTAGCAGGGTTAATGATATCTGAACTTCATATCCAGTCTCTACTTACTCAGTACTGAAGCCAATATAAATTAAGCAAAAAGGAAGAAAAGGGAAATTTTATACATTTTGCTTTCCATTTTCTAATTTGTTTTCCATTGGTATGTGTTTTTCTCTAGACACTTGCAAGTATCTGCGTGCTGCTGAAAAGATCTATATTCTCTAAACTTAGTGAAAGAGGAAGATGTCAGCATGGTTACAAGAAGCTATTATATTGGGGTACATGAGTCAGTACCGTGATACTTTCTGTAGACATGCAAAACAATGCAAGACTACCTTAAGTCTGAATTAAATTGCTCTAGTGACCTTCTTACTTAATTGAGAAGGTAGTTTTGAGGAGACTCAGAAACTCTGTTATAAGGTACCAACTTTTTATCTAGCCAGAATAATCTGAATTATTGTTTTACATAATTTACACTTGCTTTTTAAAAACAAGTTGTTATAAAAACTGAGACCTTTCATGTTTATACACTTAAGTCTTTACATCTTGCTTTACATATTTACAATGGCCTTGCAAGGTAGCTATTATTATCATCACTAGTGTATAGGTGAGTGAAAAGAGACTCAACGTGACTTGCCAAAGATTACTTACCACGTAAATCTTAGAGCTGGGGTGAAAATTCACAACTGTCTTTTAATCTCATTTCTTCCTCTATATTACTGCTGCCTGAGACTGGCACCATAGAAAAATATTACCTAGATTGAAGATCTGGTTAAAGATTTTTTTCAAGTAAAAATTACTACCTCTATAAAAGACCTCTAATCCTACTACTTCAGAAAAAGACATAGACACAGAGCTCTGCATAGTCTAAAACATACTTGATTGGTTGCTTTGAGAGAAAAAGAAGAGGCATAATTCTAAAGGTGTCTCTCAGAACAAGTTGAAACATTTGACTAGGTTTTAGCCAAGAAGTAGAAATTTACTTCACGTCTATGATAGTATCTTTTATTACTCTAGTGAACCTGCTCTTGACACTAAGAAATTGGGCAAAACACCCTACTCAAAGGAAAATATCTCCCTGTTTTTAATTTCTAACAGAAAAATTTGTTTAACTATATATTTTCAGATTCAATATTTAAAACGGCATAAACTACTGAGTCCTAGGTATTGTCACTCTGTCTCTTGCATTCTAGATGTGAATATACTGGTTCTTTAATGAATGTATTTTAGTGACAGTATGAACATGTGTATGTGTGCATGTGTGTGTGCATGCATCATGGGCACAGGTGTACATGTTCAAAATCAAGAAATAAAGAATTGCACATTGAGGTTAATAACAATATTTATGTCCTTTACCTACATTCACTAAAAGGATGCATTTATCTCTTTCATTTTTAATTAATTTTAAACGTTTATTAACACATCCTTCTCAGAGGCAATAGTCGACTAATGATAATTGCTTTATAATCTGATGAGGCCAGCACTGTGGACAATTTTACAGCTATATAGTGAAAATGGTAAAAGCATCATCATTTTCCCGATTGTGGTCTAATTCCAATTAGTTTTAGATATTTTCTTTTGGGAAAATCAATCTGCCAATTAGTGAATCTAATAGGGATATTTTAATGAAGAGCTTGAAGTTTTAAAGAAATAGACCAGCCCACTTAATATTGGTACTACAAATCTTTCATTCACTGAGTTTAAAAGCTAATACTTTTCTTGAAGCTTCAATTATATGCTAAAAGCTTCGATGTCTCTGACATGGAAACCAAGCAAAGTAATGAATTAAAATTTCACTTTAGATCAAAGTAAGGTATCACTGCTTCTTTACATGTTGAGTAAAATAATTCATTCTTCTTCTAAATGAAAGGCAAGCTCCAAAAATACGTGAGTTCCTTTAGGTGCTGTGTGTCTGTGGGAAAATTATATATCTCCCCTATCTTTATGTTACATGAATTTAAAATGAGAATATCTGAGAAGACTTTTAGTTCTTGAAAATCAAGTTTTATCATAATAGTGAAGTCATCAGTGAGCATTGAAAAGGTCATAGGGCTGAATGTCTAGGGACCTAGGTTCTAGCCCCAGTTTGGCCTCAAAACAAGACTGTTACTCTAGGAAACATTGTTTAACTTGTCTGTCAGTTTCTTTAGCTACTAAAAAATGTAAGGAAATGCTTTTAAAATCTTTAAATGTATATGAATAAAAGGTATTTATATGAGTAATTAAAATTACCTAAGTTACTTAAATGCAATTTTAACTTTAAAGATATTTTTATTCATATAATTGTATTGCTTTACCATACCAAAAATTATTATAGTGTCTTTTTATAAACAAGTCTATATGTGGTTATTTACACCCAAATTACATAGATATAAAATATTATTCTTTCATAATTTGAGTCAACAATTTTAGGCTCTAGATTCACAAACGTTATACATACATTCTGAGAATGTTGTTTGTAATTTCATAGGTTTCCCTTGTATTCCAATTTGTTTTTACAAAAATATCATAAACTATAAATAATATAACAGATTGGCAATTTCTTACACAGCTAAATTACTATGAGATACAGCAATAACACTCCTTACTATTTACCCAAATGAGTTGAAAACTTACACCCACATGAAAACCTGCACATGGATGTTTGCAGAAATTTTATCTTCACATGGAAGTTTATAAATGTTATATTTATAATTGTCTGTCAAAACTGAGACACAACCAGGATGTCTTCAACAGGTGAATGGATAAAGAAACTGGAATGTTATTCAGCACTAAAAAGAATCTGTCAAGCCATGAAAAGACATGGAGGAAACTGAAATGCATATTAATAAGTAAAATAAGCCAACCTGAACAGGCTATATACTATACTATTCTAATTATGACATAATTATATAATTATAAGACATTTTATTTACTATACTATTCCAATTATACAGCATTCTGGAAGAGAAGAAAAGGCAAAAAGACAGTGAAAAGATCAGTGGTTGCCAGGAGTTTGCAGGAAGCAGCGATGAATAGGAGTAGCACAGCAGACTTTAAGAGCAGTGAAACAAGTCTGTATGATACTATAGTAGTGGATATATTTGTCTAAACTCATTAAATGCACCACCTCCAGAGTGAATCCTAATGTAAACTGTGGAGTTAGGGTGATAATAATGTGTCAAAATAGGTTTATGAAGTCTAACAAATGTATTACTTTGGCTTGGAATATAGCCAGTGAGGACTATGAGGCATGAGTGGGTATAGAAAATGTGTGGGAACTTCCTGTGCTTTCTGTTCAGTTTTGCTGTTAACATAAAACTACCCTAAAATAAAGTCTATTTAAGGCAAAACAAAACAAATTTGATTGAAAAAAAAATTGACTCTGTCAGCAGCATCTTAGAACAAATCAAACATGGGTTATTTGTTCTGGCATTAATTTTTCAAACCATTGGTTACTTCGATGCAGTAGTAAGCGGCATTGTGTTTGGAGAGGATAGCACATGTTTTTGCCAAGAAGCTAAAAAGCCTCCTACATCTAAAATACATCTGTCTTTTCTAAGCAATGGGAAGAATATGCCAGTGAATTGTACTTTTGGTGATTGTTACGGGTTGAATGGTTACCCCTAAAAAATTATATTTTGAAGCCATAACTCCCAGGACCTCATATTGTGACTGTATGAGGAGATAGGACCTTTAACTGGGTTATTCAGTTAAACAGAGGCTCTTATGGTGAGCCCTGATCTAGTATGACTGATGTCCTTATAAGAAGGGGAAATCCGAATGCAAATGGGGGCACCAGGAACAGGAACTTACACAAAAACCATGGAAGGACACAATAAAAAGGTGGTCATCTGTAAGCCAAAAAGAAAGGCCTCAGGAGAAACAAATCTGGGGAACACCTTTATCTTGGATGTGTAGGCTCCAGAACTGTGGGAAAATAAATTCCTGTTGTCTAAGCCACCCAGTCTGTGGTATTATCTTATGGGAGTCCTAGTAAGCTTATACAGTGGTGTTGGAGATATAAGATATATATGAGGGCCGGGCGCTGTGGCTCAAGCCTGTAATCCCAGTACTTTGGGAGGACGAGGCGGGTGGATCACGAGGTCGAGAGATCGGGACCATCCTGGTCACCATGGTGAAACCCCATCTCTATTAAAAATACAAAAAAGTAGCTGGGCATGGTGGCACATGCCTGTAAGGCGCATGTCAGGAGAATTGCCTGAACCCAGGAGGTGGAGATTGCGGTGAGCTGAGACTGCGCCATTGCACTCCAGCCTGGGTAACAAGAGTGAAACTCCGTCTTGGAAAAAAAATAAAAGATATATATGAGTGTGTGAAGAAGAGTGCATTATCCCATTGTCCAGAAAAAGAGATAGTTCTGAGTTCTGGAGGGTTTCACCGCAGTTTAGAAAAAGAAAAGCTCACATAAACATGGCACCATTGCTACCAGAGTATACTTCAAGTGGTGTTTTAGTAAGATTTATTTACTTGGCTACCTTCAATGTTTGAAGAAAGCCCCAATCAGCACTGAAGGAATATTATCATAACTTAGTTCTCAGGAACTCAGTAGAGCTTTCCTGAGAGCAGTACACAGTCTTTTAAGTTTTTTTTATTATTTTTTTTATTTTTTGTCCACTGTTAACTTTAATATTACATAATTCTTAGGTTTTTCAGAAGGATCTTTTAAACAACTTGCTGTCAGGCAGGTACACTCCATGACAAGAAAATAACAATGAGTTATTCAGCATTGAACTTACCAATTTATATGGATGACCTAATATAGTCTCAGAAAATACAATAAACTAAACATTACCATCATCTCTACTTGCAGCCAAAAACACTGATACTTAGAGAGGCTAAGTAGTTTTACTAAGGTTATGTAACTATTATGTGTCACAACCAGAGTACGATACAAAGTCTGCCAGACACTGAAGCCTGTGTTCTTAAGCATTATGCCACACTGCCAGACATTTTCTCTTTCTATGGTTGCCAGGTTTAGCAAATAAAAATACAGGATGTCTTGTATTTTACCTCACACACTTACCTTTGACTGGTAAGTTTAATGTTATAATATGTTTAGTTTGAATAAAAAAGAAAGGATTTAAAAATCAAGTTGTTCTTGAGTTTTGGAATTGGGAATTAACAGATCATCCGTCATCCTTGGAGCACAGAGAAGGACTGATTATGCTAATGGGAGGTTGTTAAAAATAGACAATGCTTGAAGGTTTTGCTCCATCATGTTCTTTTCCACATTCCCAAGAGAGTCAAAGTGTCTTCATCCAGAAGCAGCACTTCTCTTCCTTTTTTCTGGGATTGATAGTAAAATATGGAGAGTATGAGAGAATTACATGACAAACAATTTTTTATTTTGTACTAAGTGAATGTGACTACTGTACCACATAGTTAGGGTACTGTTTCTCCTCCCAACTGTGTAGGAAATTATATAAGATGATTATAGGTGTATTCTTCATTTTCATCATATGTAAAAGACATATTGAGGACATTAATAATATCTAGGTACTAATTAGACTCAATAAGGTATTAAGAGAAGCCCAAGGTCCTGACAGGCTTAACGAATACAGCCAAGGATCATAGCAAAACAATGTGTTTACTCATCTCAGTAGAACCAATACATCATGGAACATTAAAGACCCATAAACTTCTGGGGAGAATAAAAAGGAGACATTTGGGAGACTTAAAGATGAGTTTATCTTCTCAGTGAACAGTTATTTTTCTGAGGAGTATGTGGGCCCAAATGTCAAGAAACTACAATAGGGAACAAGGAGATTGCTTTTACTGAACTTCGCTAGAGTTATATGTGCTCCTACTTTAGGGGCTAGCAGATAAAGGAGACTAGATCAAACAAGAATAATGGTCCCTTCCTTTCAGGGTTATAAAAATGTCTGTCTCTATAAAAATGGGAACATGAGACACCGAATAACTTTGGCACATTAAAGAATTGTCATACCTAATGGTAGGCCGATCCTCAGCTAAGTGCATTTAAAAAGCCAGCAATTAATATCTTCTTATATCCTAGGTGGAGAACCATTATTTTATCATAAAGAATATTACTTATTAACATCACGTATTTGGTAAACATTTAGAGTACCAGTCATGGGGGAAAGAGTGAATAAAAGGAGTAGAGTACTTTAAAAACTGAGGAGTTCAAGAGTTGGTCTACAGTCTTAATAACCTAGTCAAAACTACAAGTTTGATTAGAGTTTGTCCACTTCCAGTACATTCTTTATTTTGGTTTTGTAGGTGCCTAGGACACTCACATTTTAAAGACATCCAGGTTGAAGCTCTGTTTGTCTCTTCCATCTTCCAGAATTTTCCTTCAGTCCTTCCATTTTGTACTCAGTTCTTTAAAATTTTTATTTATTTTATTTTTGACACAGAGTTTTACTCTTGTTGCCCAGGCTGGAGTGCAATGGCGCTATCTCAGCTCACCACAACTTCTGCCTCCCAGGTTCAAGCAATTTCCTTGCCTCAGCCTCCCGATTAGCTGGGATTACAGGCATGCGCCACCACAACTAGCTAATTTTGTATTTTTAGTAGAGATGGGATTTCTCCATGTTGATCAGGCTGGTCTCCCAAAATGTTGGGATTACAGGCGTGAACCACCATGCATGGCTAAAACCTTTTTTTTTTGAGATGGAGTTTCACTCTTGTTACCCAGGCTGGAGTGCAATGGCGCTATCTCGGCTCACCGCAACCTCCGCCTCCTGGGTTCCGGCAATTCTCCTGCCTCAGCCTCCTGAGTAGCTGGGATTACAGGGGCGCGCCACCATGCCCAGCTACTTTTTCGTATTTCTAGTAGAGACGGGGTTTCACTATGTTGACCAGGATGGTCTCGATCTCTTGACCTCGTGATCCACCCACCTCGGCCTCTGAAAGTGCTGAGATTACAGGCTTGAGCCACCATGCCCGGCCTAAAACTTTTATTTTAATAATACCTTTGTCAGTGCTAATTTTTAGAAGGAAAGAATTTAACATAATATAACAAGCAATTGATAACACCTTAGTATGTAGCTTGGACTTTCTGGTGATATTTGAGTTTTTAGAGTATATTTGTTTTTAGCACCAAGAAGTGAGTCCTTAATGGAAAGAAATTAAACAAGGACACACTGTATTTAGGGATCAGATTGTTTTGTGGTATACTTCATTCATGAGCAAGGCCATTCTTATTAATCATCATTGCATGTGTACAACCTTTTGAATCCACTGGCTAATACAGTACTTTTATGCAAACAATGGACATAAATACCATGGGCGTAGATTCCATGACCCTTGTTTATCTGCCCACTGTAAATCCAGATAATATCTGTCTATATCAATCACTCCCAAGTGTCAATTCTCATCTAAGTGCTAAAAGATCTATGTCGCAGTAAATTGAAAAAAATGTGAACCACGAAGGGAGTAACAGTATAACGGTAAATTGATGTTTTCATTGAGATTATGTCTATATTGTATTTTCTGGTATTAACCTTTTTTGTATCAAGTCACAGTACCAGCGGGTAGCATTAAAATGTAATTATTTGGAAGAATGAAAATGTAGCAGCTCTGTTTTTCTAATAATCTTGTGTTGAAGTTGGACTGGTCTGTGAAATTTCTACATCTGGGAATTACTTTTCTTCATAATTCTAAAGCAATTTATCAACTCTTCAAATTTGTAAAGTGGTGATAGTGGGTGGGTATGGGATGCTGAGTGGTAGAGAGTGGGCTGAAGAACTGGAGAAAGAGAGATTAGTTAAACTTCCAAAATAGTCAACTGATTGAACTTGTGCCTCAGAAATGACTTTGGCTTCCCAGCCACTAAAAGGCTCCTAAAGTGTCTGTCTTCGGACTTTAGCCATGAAAGACAGGTGCAGTTGTCATCCCTCTCTTGTATCATGCATTCTAAAGGCTCGAACATGCTTGGACATTTTCTCCTTGAAAAGAAAAATAACCTGTCAGAACACAAGGTGGAAGACGGTAAGGAAAAAAAAAACTGTGAAGAGAGGGGAGAGGCAGGGATCTTCTTCATCTCTGTTCAAAGAGAATTGAAGGAAGAGTTCATTTGTCTTTGACAAAATTGAAATAATCTTTTCTATGTTCTTGGGATTCAGACCCTTAAAATAACCAGTCATTTTAATAGGAACTTTACTAGGCTAGTAAATAGTTATTGTTAATGACTCACAGCTTCTGCTGAATTAGAAGTTGGAGAGAGTGCTGGTTTACAAACCTGAGGCGGATTATTTACTGCAGGCTCGCTCACCCCTCTTAGAAAAGTCACCATTGGGTAGCTTTCCAGCAGGCACTGCATGGGACAGAGTGGGAGGAAACATGTTGAAGATACAGCCCAGAGGGATGGTCCATGCCATATGTCTGCTGTGAATTTCATGCTAGGCCTACCCATACAATTGTTTGTTTTTGGCAACCAATCTGGGTGTTTACCTTCTTATGGATTGGTGCTAAGTACTTGCCTTCAGTAAATAGGGACAGGTAGGTACAGAGGCAGAATAGCTAGCCCTCTATAGAAGTATGTTTTCAGATGTGGCAGAAAATAACCAATGACAGAAAAATATGTATACATACATATGTGTACACATGCCATGCACACACACATATATTTTTTATTCCTTTAATATCACCTTAAGTATTTTTTGTTTTTTTTTCTGTTTTTGTTTTTGCCAGAGCCCTGTAACTTCATACTGAAATATTAGCCTTTGACTACAAACCTTTTATAGGAAATAAATTATATTTATTTATTAAGATGTAATAAATTTACATCTTACATTACTAAGATGTAAATGACTAATAGCAGACTCCTTCCTCAAAATAGCTTTCTGGTAGGCAAAAGCTACTGAGACACTAAAAAGAGAAAGGATTTAGTCTCAGAGTAAGAGAAAAAGTAAAGGAGGGGCTAAGAAAGTTGCAGTAGGCAACCTCTAGCTATTTGACAAGGGCCAGCCTAGTGTTCAAAATGTGATTTAGTATTATCTGATGGTAAAAAGCATCTGGCCAACAAACAAAGAATATCATGACATATAAAAATGAGCTGACTTCAACTTTTTATTAGCATACTATAATCTAAAATGATGTTATTTATTTGTCTATCTTCTTACCACCTCGTCCCAGAAATAATTTGTCAGAAGTAACAATTCTGAATCCACTTCACATTTGTATTACCCCTTAGAGTTTACAAAGCTTTTTTTTTACAATTTATAAAATGATTGATAATGCTGCACTACCAAAAAATAAATGGAATTTTCTTGAAAAATAACCAAGTAAAATGAATATTTTATCTGAGACTATCTCTTAATCAAGCAGTTTGTACAGTGTCCTTTCCTCTGACATACTTAGATGCTTTCTGAACTCTTGTCTGTGGTTTTAACCTGCAATCATAGACAATAAACCTGTTATTAAACTCGCTTCCAGCTAATATCAATTTATCCTCAAGCATCAGATGCCAGATGTTTATGGTAAGAAGAAAATTAATGGCCTAAATAATGAATCAATTGAGGAGCAGTGGCCATAATCCATCTGCTCTTTAAGCCAAGGCCCTGAGTCAGGCTGGCTTCTGGCTACACTGAATATTAATTAGTTGAAGAGTTAAACGGAAGACTCAAAACCATTGTTGTAAGATGCCTCCGGCCGCCCCCAAGCCACTCTTTCTATAGGCTGGGCTTTGTACAAGGAATGAATAGGCAAACAAAAAGCAGGGGACAAGGAGAGAGCTGTATAGGACTGGTAATTTGGATTGACTAATCCTTATGTGTCCAAGGAGAGAATGACTAAATACAGACAATCAGAGTCCAAGCCAAGCCTACTCAGTTTGGATGAAATCATATTCCCTAAACACATAATCCATTTTGAGGATAGTTGAATTATTTAATTTTTGAGTTTTGTACTAGTTGACATCGTTTTCCTGATTCTTCAGTATTCCCTCCAAATCAAATCTGATATTTTACACTGTGGTTTGATGGGTTTGTGAGGAATCAGTTTGTATCAAATAAATCTCTTTTATACACAAAAATTATCTGGTAACTTGAGGCTTCAGCCTATATGTCTTCTTGCTTTTTATTTCCATTTCTTCTGAATTTTTGAAAGGAGAGCTGTAGGGGAAGCAATGAATAACCTAATCAGCCACCTTGTTGGATGATGATATGTGAACTGATGTTTTCCTTTTAAAATCCCAGAACTAACTTATTTCATAGGCTTTACAAGATGATACAAAGTGGCTTTGATACTTCTATTTATACCTTCAGGCTAGATAGGTGATGGAAAGTAGCTAGCTAGCTAGCTAGCTAGATATAAATATACAGAGAAAGCAAAATCTGTATAAATTGATCTGAACCTCTGTTTCTTCAGCTTTCTTCAAATTTCCGGGGAATGATTGGAATGGTGGTGCTGAGCATACCGGATTTTTTTTTTTTTTGCTAACTAATGCATTATTTTACCCACTCTTAATTTGGCTCTGCAACTAAGGAGGTAGGATAGATAGAAGAAATTAGAAAAGTTCCAACCAAGAATGACAGAGTAGGCCAAAATGCCAAAAAATAAAAGTTGCTAGAAACTATTTTGCTTTGATGAAGCCATTGGTCACAGAAGCATGGACCCAAAGTCAGTGATTGAGGGCATTGCCTGGGTTTTCTGCCCAAAACATACCAAACAGAAAGCCAAAGGCTTTGATTATTAGGAGAGCTATGTAAGTTAAAATTTGTGTATATTTCATGATTTATTTTCATGAAATGATCTCCCTAGGGTCATGTCTACAAGTAGACAAGTATGAATGCTATTCTGTAGTGACAGCCAAGTTAAGGAGGCTCATACCTTATTTTTTAGGTCAGTGTGTGAGTCATCTCAAGTTAGCAAGACTTTGAGATCCTCTTTTATCTACAAGCTTTTGGCAATCTGTATTGGTTCAGAGGGATTGTTTTAAACAGGATGACCAGACTTACATATAAATCAGCCAGCAGCCAGTTATGCCTCTGAAATGTGACTTGTTTTGTGTGAGGCACAAATAACAACTGTGCAACCCATATTTCATCATTTTAAAACTCTATTTCCTCCACTTTCTTATTATCCTCTGGAAAGGTTCCTACCTGGTAACCAATAACTCCTATGATCAAGTAGTGAAATAATAGGAATTAATTGAGAAGCAGCTAGAAGGAAAAGAGACATGGATGAGGGAAGCGGGAGGAAGACCCTGTAAGAGACATTTAAACATAAGATTACGCAGGGCTCAGTGACTCACACCTGTAATTCTAGCACTTTGGGAGGCCAAGGAGGGCAGATCACTGGAGGTCAGGAGTTCGAGACCAGCCTGGCCAGCACTGTATAATTCCTTCTCTACCAAAAGACACACACACACACACACACACACACACACACACACAAATTAGCTGGGCATGGTGGCATGCACCTGTAATCCCAGCTACTCAAGAGGCTGAGGCACGAGAAAATTGCTTGAACCCAGGAGTCAGTGGTTGCAGTGAGCTGAGATCATGCCACTGGGCTCCAGCCTGGGTGACATAGTGAGACACTGTCTAGATAAAATAAATAATAAAATAAATAAATGGGAGGCTAATATCTCCAAAAAACACTATTTTTTTTTACATTTTTATTCAGCCTTGCCCTGAAGGAGCATTGTATCTCTCATCTGTACCCCCATCCTCTGCCAAACTCAGAGAAGTAAGGTCCTAGAGGGAGTAGATCCCCTTCTGAGCATGGTTCAGCCTGGCTGGAACACTATTAATAAATCATCGGGGTCTCTTGGGCTGTGAAAAGGAAGTGAGTGTCCTTTGCTCCCTCCTTGTTTCTTGACATTGCACAAAAATTACCTGCCTCCCAGCTGAAATTAACCTACTTCCCTCAACACACTCCACTGCACACCTGTGTCCATGTACATGTGCATTGGCTTAGGGTTTTGAATGCCAGGGAGTCTTGGGAGACTTTCTGGGAGAAACTGGACCACATTCCCTTGACTGAAATAATGTTCATAAAATAAGTCCACTCTACCCTCTACCTAAAGGTGCCGGAATGGGGAACCACCTCTGTCTATACACAAGAGTTTTATCACTGAAAATAAATAAGCACACTCTTTGTCACCAGATTTCACTTATTTAGTTACCATTAGTACTTAAAACATTTTTCTATTTAAAATACTTCTAAAACATCAGAAGCCTCGGTCACTATTTAAACTGGTTGCACTATTTTTCAGGTTTGCTAATTGAGAGGTCAGAGCAAGGGAAATAATTATAAAATGCTGCTAAGTAGAAAAGCCAGAACCCTGGAAGTTATTTAGAAGGGTATAACCATAGTGGGATTCTAAGAGGTGAGCCTAACTTCCTGAGTAGGCTGAGACTAGCATTGTGTCTGGCACTGTGGCTGCTCAATCAGGGACTGCACTGGCACCTGAGACTGGCATCGTAGTGCTCAATTAGGGCAGCTCTGCAATCTAAGCTTATTGTGACCATTTCCTTACGAAATAAAACGCTGTTTATTTTGAAATGTCAGTGTGCCATTTTATTAGAGAAATATTGTAGATCATTTTTTGATGGTCGGGTGATGGAATAGTTAGAGTCTGTTTTGATCACAATCACCTTCATCTCAGATATTATAATTGAGACTACTTTGAATCTGGAGATGTTTTTATTTAGGTTATAAAATGAGGATCAAAAATGGCAACAATGTACTGAATGATTTTGCTTTCTTGAAATCCACTCAAAAGGGTTAAAGCGAAATGTTCTACCAAAGCTGCTTTCAACTTATTATTTTGCATGTATTGTATGTATTATTCTAAGAAAGATAATAAATGTGTTGCCTTTATTGTTTGTATTATCCTAAGAAAGATTATGACAAATTTGCTTATGTTTGAGCCTAAGAAACACAAAACAAAACCTGCTTCATCTAAAGGGGCTTTTTTGTTGTTGTGGAGTGACTTCTGTGTTCATTCTTTACATGCATTTCACACTTTCAAAAACTCAATTAATATATTTTCCCCTTTTTAATCATTTGTGCAAATTATCTTTTTAATACTAATTTTAATGCTTTTGGTGTGAGACTTTCTGATCTGCATCCCCATCTTGGCTCTTCAGGTAGTCTCTCATTTGAATTTTAATGCATTATTCTCAATCATTTTGGTTTTTAAAGTGAACAAGTTTGGTTTCCTCAATTTGTGCCATGGATTTATTTTTGAGTTTTTTATTGGGTTGTTATCTGATAAATCGGTCATGAACCTGTAAGCTGCCATCTTCCAGTTTTCTCCTCTGTACTGTGAGAAACAAGCAGATGAGAACACAGTGCTCATCTCGATTTCTCAATCACTCTGCCTTGACAGCCCTTATTCAGAAATCACATTTTCCTGTAGAATTTCTCCGTATTTTGGTAAACTTTAATGATTGAGTGATCTGATTATTAAAAGGCAGGATGTGAGTTTAATCAGAAACTATTTTAAAAATAAACACCAGTTAAACTGGCATCTTTTGGATCAAATCTGTGAGCACGTTTTTCTCTTGATCGGGTATATAATTTACCAGCATGTTTTTCCTATGCAAAAATCACAGTGGAGTATAAATTTATGGTAAAAGAAATGTGTGAAACAATTCCAGTCCTAGTAGCTCATTTTGGTGTTTGTACTGTTTTTTTTCTTTTCCACAGGATTTTGCTTATTTGAAATGTGTTGTAAATTTAAATAATGTTGCAGAAACTAAAATATTTTTGGTACCCATAACAAAAATTAAAGTGGGATTATAAATAGAAAACAAACTAAGCACAATTGTGTTAGGGGAACATATTCAAGCAAACCTCACAGAAGTCTATTTTCAAAGATTGTACAATTAGATTTTCCATTTTTTATTCGCACCCCTGCTTCAGGTATTCTTGAATATAAGTTAGCCTCCTGTTATATTCTGAGTCTAACTAGCCTAGGAAATAAAAAGAAAAACAAAGGTGCTTACAGACATACATTAACTATTTCAGACCTCAAGATCATCAAAAGGGCACTAAGGAGCCCTTTTGATTTTACTCTTCCCTCTCTCCTCTTCAAAAGACCAGAGTTTTTTTTCCTCACAAAAGAGTCCTATTCTCTTTCCTCTAGGCACTGCTTCTCAGATGTTTCAACTGCTGCCTTTGTTTCCCTGTGAGTTGGTTATTATTGAACAGAACATAATGAAGCTAGAATTTCTATGTCTACTTCCATCTGAGGGTGCCTAATCACTTGCCCCACCTCACAGTGAATATCCCTGTGAGAGAAGTATGGTTGCATTCAGTCCGCTGACAGAGAAAGGGAGGCATAGAGAAGTAGCTAGTGATGGGGCTCAGAATATGACCCTAGGCTTCTAATCCCTTAGCCTGGGCCCTTTTGTTAAATTACATTGCCAAGTTACAACATTTCTGGAATTTATTTTCCCTTCTTCTAAATGTAAAGTTTACTGCTAAAACTAAAACTCATCACTAGCCTTAAGCATTTATGAAGACATTGAGTTTTCACACTGCTGCTGTCAGTGACAATATTTCCACAGTCTTTCAACGTTAACAACTTCAGAAGCAGTTTCGTTCATTCCTCTCTGTGGTCATCCAGCACCTCCTCCTTCTCTGCTCCAGTCCCACCCCACAGCAGTACCAAGCACTGAAATTGGTTATTTTACTTTCCCAGTGTTTGTCCACTGACACTACCATTGTAATTCTGGTGCATTTCATTGCAGTTGCCTCCCAAATTGCTCTTTGCTTCTAGACTCCCTCCTGTTCTAATGCAGTACTACAAACAAGGCAAGAAATTGCATCTTTCTGAAGCACCATTTTGATAATATCCCTTGTTTAAAAACTTTACGTCCTATTTACCTACAAGATAAAATTCAAACTTCTCATCAGCTATTCATACCCTGCTCTTACAACACTGAAACAACAACACAACCACTCATCACGTGTAACCACTTATTATAGTTTTGAAAAAACATTTAGTAGCGTTTTTGTTTCCTCAGTATTAGAGACTATGCTGTCGTCAACTTTGTCTTTCATAGAGCACCTCATGTACTGACATGTACATCGGAGATATTTAAGAAGTATTTTAGAAAAAAATAAATGGAAGACTAACTAAAAATTTGCATTTCTACTTAATATCCATTGCCTCACTATTCTCAAAATTGTGAATTAAAATGTTTAATTTTAAAGGTTCAATTAGTGCATGATAATGAAACAAAATTAATATATGGTAATACCAGATTTGCAATTATAAAATCACTTTTGCTCTTCGCACTAAATTTTATAGAACATGCATGAAGTTCAGATAAGTACCAAATACAAAGAAGTACATATATGTGCTCAGTGTTAACATTTTGGTGTCTAACATTCTAAATTTTCTTTTCCTTCTGATAGCAGGCAGTAAATTTCAGAGGAAAAGGCTCAGAAATTTATATTTTAAGTGGAAAAAACTATCCCTTTATAAATTTGCTGTTTGGTTATGCTTTTTAGTAGAGTGAAGGGTCTCTGTGTTTGCAACTAGAAATAAAGTGAATATATTTTCTTATATTTACATATAAATCCACCCACTATTCTTTGTGTCACTAAAATAAATTAGATCTTCAGAGGAGAAAAGACATAAAATTGTATTTTCTCTATTTCTCATGCAAAAGGTATATAAATATAAAAAAATTTCCTCCACTTTAGCTCCCCTAAGGAAGAGGAAAATAATATCAAATTTCATTTAAAGTTTGGCTTTGGCAGGTTTCTCAGGGTTGCTTCGAATGGACAGTAGCATTTGTATTATGCTGTTATTCCTTTTCTTAAAAGAAAGAAGTTAAATTTTCCATGTGGATAGAGTTGCAACTCTTATTGAACTCAAATAAGGATAATTTTATGTTTCAAATATTTCTTTAATATTGCTGTGGTTCAACTTTCTTTGACTTTGTCTCTTTGAGTCACAAATCAGCACAGTACTT
Organism: Leontopithecus rosalia; assembly: GCA_028533165.1. Classification (NCBI taxonomy): domain Eukaryota; kingdom Metazoa; phylum Chordata; class Mammalia; order Primates; family Cebidae; genus Leontopithecus; species Leontopithecus rosalia. Next base: position 66,387,598 of record CM052670.1, on the reverse strand, counting down.
TGTTATCTCAAGCAAGTAGGAACATTTTCACTCCTAAGCAATGCTGCAGCATAACTGTCAACTGCCATACAAGGGAAAGGGCACTGGGCTTGGAAGTAAGTTGTTCTTCTGCCATAAGACATTTGAAAATATTTCTTTATTTTTACTTTTCTCCTGTTTTAGACATAGATATATAACAACTTTATTCTCATCCAGAGTTCCAAAATAAAAAGTTAGTATTAATTTACCCTGTTTAATAAGCATCCTTTTATTTGTCTCAGATTGAACTTCATGTTAGTGTTACATGTCTTTGAGACTATAAAAACTAATTTTCATGGCAAAATAAGCAGTAATGCAGATCAATGACACAGCTAAAATTCCATGGTTATTGCTGCCACAGGTAAAGAAAAAAAGAATACCATGGTTTGCAATATTTCTACATCCCCTTCTACCAAATTATAAGTTTGTCTTTAGTGAGGAGGTACACATTGTAGTTACTGACAACTGTTAAAATATTCTTACTTTTGTCAAATACTTTAAATCACCTATATGACATAAAAGGCAAGCATTTTCTCAGTGCAGTGGTATAAAGGCTCATTTGCAAATTTTGTGTTTGGGGAGTTCTGCCCTTCGAAATTCAAAGCTGTTTTTTTTTCACATGACTCATAAGGAAAATAATATTACTATAAAAGGAGGCAGAGGATTAATAGAAAGACTTTGTGTTAAGAGTTTAATTGTAAAAGGAGATGAATTCTTTTCATATATTAGACAGTCATATTAAATATTATTTTAAAGAAATCTTCTCTCTTTTAATATGAAATTAGGCTTAGATGATATTATATTGAGATATGTGTTTCAAGTGTAATGTTTAAATGTTCCATACTCAGTGAATCTTTTCTCTAAAATCCCGCATTACATCAACAATTAAAAATTGAATTTATGTCCTGTCAACTACTAGCCCTCCCTGAAATTTTTGTTAAAACATTACAAAATAAAACTTACAATTAACTCAGATTTGTATTTAAACAAAATCAAGAGGAACTGAGAAAATGTTCTTACAATTTGGACACCCTGAACCACAATCTGTAAGGGAGTGGGAAGAAATACATACATTAAAATGCATGTTATACAAGCATATTCATACTTGATGAACACACATATGGGTGACAGAATAAATTCTTCCTTCCTGTAGTCTAACTCTAAAACCCTTTTAAAAACTGAACTTTGGGTGCAATCATGAGTCTGGTTCCTTCACAGAGGATGAACTTGTTGGCCTATAACCATAATAAATAACGGTATGTGGCCAATTTTGGAAGGTCTTTGAGATAGAGACCAAATATTAAGGTTCCTTTTCCTGATATTTTAATATAAAGGGTATAGGTTTCAAATTCCTATTCTCATGGAAAATAGCATACACGCTGTGGGAAGGAAGCTTTGAAGTTACCAGAAACCTTTTTTAATCTATATGATCTGTAGAAAAGTAGAGCTGTCTGTTTGTATTACTCAGGGTACTTAGCTGCTCTCTTGCCCTTGTGGGTCAAACTTTAGTGTAAATAACTTTATCCTGAAGCAAGTATTTGGATGTGCCCCACGTCTGTCAGTGAAGCATTTGGATCCAATCTAAACACAAGCCTGAAACAGGGTAGCTACAGCACACATGAAACTTACCAAATTCCCCTACTTTGAAAGCCTGTTTTTGTTTTGAAATACATATGTGAGGGGAAAAAGCAGACAGTTGACATTTCAGTCTCTGTGTTGTTTTTCTTCTCTTTGATCTGCCAAGTGACCAGAAATATTCGGGCGTCACTTGTCCCCATAGATGAAAGCAAAGGCATTACATAGTAAAATGAACTGCATGGAAGGATTATATCTTTCTCTCTCTCTCTCTCTCTCTCTCTCTCTCTCTCTCTCTCCACACACACACACACACACACACACACACACACACACACACGCACACACACACCCCTGAAATGTGGACCAGTCTTATAGTCTACATGCCTCACAGCAATATTTGGCAAGGAGAGGGCTTAGGGGAAATTAAACAAAACAATTTTTAAGAATCTTAAAGTCTAAAAGACTGCTAATTATTTTTATTTTATTGTTTTTATCAAATAATTAAGTCATCTATATGCTACTTTCAGAACCTTCCACTTATCTTCTCTAGTTAGGTGTGCTCATTGATGTTAGGCGTGCTCATTGATGTTGTGAAGTGTGGTTTTTGGAAATAAGACTTGCAGGGTTTGAGAAGCTGACGAACATTTAAAAATCACAGTTCAAAAATCATTTCTAATGGCAATGAGGCCCCACTTGAGAGATAACCAAAATTTCTTTTTAAGCATGCAAATGTGTTGTTTTCTGAAAAACAGACATGCAAGTAAATAGAAGCTGATATTCAGGATTTATGTTCCCATATACTCACGAAGTAGCTACTGTATTTTTTTAGAGTAAATTTCATCTCCATCTTAAAATCCAAGACCTCTAAAATAGGAATCAGTGTTCCAAGCGATGGCCCTGAGTTGTTGAATTGTCTCAAAAATAGTTATTTTAAAAATCAGCTGGCCAGGCCCGGTGGCTCACGCCTGTAATCCCAGCATTTTGGGAGGCCATGGCAGATGGATCATGAGGTCAGGAGTTCAAGACCAGCTTGACCAAGATGGTGAAACCCTGTCTCTACTAAAAAAGCAAACAGTAGCTGGGTGTGGTGGTGGGCGCTTGTAATCCCAGCTGCTTGGAAGACTGAGGCAGAGAGTTGCTTGAACCCTGGAGGCAGAGGTTGCAGTGTGCCGAGATCCCGCCACTGCACTCCAGCCTGGACACAGAGTTAGACTCCATCTCAAAAGAAAAAAATCAGCTACTACTTATTAATCCTATAGAATGTGTTTTTGCCAATCTGCTCATCTCCTTCTGTGAATTATGTAATTTAATATACCTATAAATAAGTATAAATTACTTGATCAAGTAAGTAACACAATCATTTTACTTAGCAATGTGTGGCTTTAAGACTTGATATTAAATGTCACTCTATAGTGATATAGATATATAATACATTTTATGATATATGAACTATATACACCAGGCTAGACATATTAATATGAAGCTGAGATAACACTTGGAAACTTTGAGCATAGTAACTGACACATAGTAAGCATTCTTTAAATGTTAATATCTCACTACTAAATCTAGTATTTAAAAACTGATTTTATTTTAAAAGAAAAAATGAAATGAAATGGAAACAGTACCTAGCAATACACATGAATGACCATGAATAATTAGTCCTTTTTAGAAAAGTGTATATAGTCTGAAGGCAAAAATCATAAATGAATAAAATATTCTGTAATACAGAATTTAAATTAGTAGTTCAAGATAATAAAGCTGTGATAAAGTAGTACACATAGCATATTACAGACAACAACATCTCTAAAAAAAGTATTTTAATGTAGAAAAATTCAAAAACATTTAGGGGATAAGTGAAATTTGAAATTATCTTGAATATAGGGTAGAATCTGCATACATAATGGGAGGGAGAGATTCTTGATGGACAGAACTGCATGAACAGAGGAAGGGTGGCTGACTTGTTAAGAATATTAAACTGTGATATTTACATTTCAGAATTTTGTATTATTTGAGAAAACTGATGATCTATTTATAGCCGATTATAGTAATCATTGTCTCAACACACTCTTCAGCTGATTTAAGAGATCAGGTGCTGTAGTACAAGAAGCATCCATGTTGAGGTCAGAAGAGATTTCCCTAGGTGTTTTATACAAACAGCATAATATTCTATTTAGAATTCAAAATGTTGGACTTCTAATTGCCAATAGGTGGATGTTATTTACCTTCAAATTCAAAACCCACAGAGAAAAATAATACTCTTTAAAAATAATACTGGGCTACGAGTATGTATGCTTATTGGGTATATGGCACATATATTGAGATTAAGGGGAAAGAGTGGGTAAGAGCAGTGAGAAAAAGCAGATGATTTTAAATGATGGTCTACTTTTATCTATAACAAAGATGACTTTATGGAAGCTATTGCAAATTCAGGAAGAATCAGAGAACATGTAGCAGAGAAGTAGCTATTTAGCCCTATCCCCAAACACAAGCATAGCATTTGAGTTAATTACTACAATTATCGGTATGGTCAATGCCCACAAAAACAAAGGCTTCCTATCTATCAGTTGCTCTTGCAAACCACTGTAGTGCTGTTAGGTCCTTCAGGTAAATTACTGTAGAAATTCTAGGTTTTAGAGACATTGTAACTAATAGGATGTCATAAATTTCCTTATTCACACCTGGAATTCAATTATAGCAATACTTCTTTTATCCTCAATTTCATGACATGCTGTGCATGTGCCATTGAGAATGCCAGCATGATGGCAGCATGATCATATACATTCCAGCATATTTTTTCATCATTACCACCAGGTGTGGGTCTCACCTAGCTGAATACCCCCATAAGTGGTGAAGCAGCTATGATGTCATAAAGTTTATCACCCAGGTGAATTCCCAGCTTCCTTTATTATAGAGCATCTGCTCTTTATCTCCTAAAATAGTGGTTCAACTGTGTTTTGTAATCCAACAGGGCCTGGTTAGACTGCCTATCTTAAAGAATTCAATTTATGTTTTAAAAGGTAGTGGTTATTTATAAAAATCAAAATTTAAAAGTTTATTTGGGTTTTGGTTTAATAGTTTCTATGTATTTATTTACCTATAATGCCATTTTAATCCTGGTAATTACTATAGTTAAAGGGTGTAATTGTAACAGAATTATGGTATTATGATTAACACTGCGTGCTAGGGAACATTTGACTATGGTCTCAAGACTTCTTTTGAAATACACTAAAGTCATTTCCAACCAACGGCTTAATTGTTTGATTGTGAAAGGAACTAAAATATAAACTAGTTGCAATGTAGTTGCTCCAAAGGAAACCACAAAATCAAAACATAACACTTACTTTCTGTGGTGGTTTTCTTCCAGTTCAGTACAACTTTAGGCTGAAAATTGTACACATAACTAATACAAATAAATATATATACACTTTTTGAGACAGAGTTTTGCTCTTGTCATCTAGACTGGAGTGCAATGGTGCGACCTTGGCTCACTGTCACCTCTACCTCCCCCAAGTTATTCTCCTGTCTCAGCCTCCCAAGTAGCTGAAGTTACAGGTGCTTGCCACCACACCCAGATAATTTTTGTTTTTTCTTTAGTTGAGACATGGTTTTACCATGTTGGTCAGGCTGGTCTTGAACTACTGACCTCAGGTGATCTGCCTGCGTTGGCCTTCCAAAGTTCTGGGATTCCATCCTTGACCCACCTTGCCCAGCCCAACATAAATGAATTTTTAAAAAATCAGATTAACTACAAATACCCAGAGATATCAAACCCTAATATTTTTATTTTTAGTTGTGTATGTACTTTTTGTTTACTTTATTTGGGAAGTGGTGGTGACTTATGATTGAATAGAGCCATTAAAGCCCCACTGGATTGTTATGAAACTAACAATAATATTTGCCAATACATAAATAACTCCTTTCACTTGTTTCCATAAGGAAACTAGCTTGACTACTCTAAGCCTCACTTGGTATTACTGATTATAGACCTCATAATTTTGAATATGTTGAATGTTTTTAATATGAGTTTCCCCAAAGTCCTCTCACTTGACAATACTTGATTTTTTTGGATTAAAAAGATGCCAACAGTTTATACAATGGCTAAGAGAAGAGGGACTTTCATTTTAGGCCTCAATCCAAATGTCAGTAAAACTCACCATTCTTTATATGAATAACAAAATTTTCAGATGTTTGTTGGGAAATGAATTAATATAAGAATAACAGAGCCTTCTATGAGAGTAAACCATTATTTTCTTATGAATATGGCCAATGTGGATTAATAGGTTAGAAAAATATGTTATCCTAAATTCTCAATATGTTTTATTCAACTGTGTTTGTATATAGGAATATAATAATTTATTCTTGAATTCATTTTTTAAAAACTATTTATTGCTTCAAGCAGCAGATTGAAAATTGAAATAAAAATCATTATACCTTTTAAATGTCTAAAACTGAAAGCTTTTAAGAGTACTAAGGTTACCTCTTGAATGCCTGGCTGATCAGAAATTTCTTCTGCCAGATACATTAAATCATCTCTCTCAGTTCAAAATTCCACAAATCTCTAGGGCAGAGACAAACTGCCACCAATCACTATGCTAAAGCAGAGCAAAAGTGACCTTTGCTCCAGTTCCCAAGAAGTTACTCATTTCCATCTGAGGCCACCTCAGTCTGGCTATGTCTGTGCATTTTGATCAAAACTGATTATCAGCATTTTGGTAAAAATTATTCAATAAATCTCCAGAATGTTCCAAACTTTCCCACATCTTCCTGTCTTTTGCTTAGCCCTCCAAACTGTTCCAACCTCTGTCCATTACCCAGTTTCAAAGACTTTTTTGGGGGTATCTTTATAGCAGTTCTCTACTACCTCAGTACCAGTTTACTGTAATAGTCCATTTTCACACTGCTACTAATATAAAGAACTGCCTGAGACTAGGTAATTTATAAAGGAAAAAGTTTACTTGACTCACAGTTCAGCATAGCTGCAGAGACCTCAGAAATCTTAGAATGATGGCAGAAGGTGAAGGAGAAGCAAGGCACCTTGTTCACAAGGCAGCAGGAAGGAGAATAAACACAGGAGGAGAAACCAAACACTTATAAAACCATCAGCTCTCATGAGAACTCACGCACTATCATGAGAATAGCACGGGGGAAACTGCCCCCCATAATTGAATTACCTCCACCTGTTCTGTTCCTTGACATGTGGGGATTATGAGGATTATAATTCAACATGAGATTTGGGAGAGGGCACAAAGCCTAACCATATCAATGATTTACACATGTCTGAAATATCTAATAAAATCCATATTAACATAGAACTTGTGCCATAGCCATTCTATCATTGACCTGTTATTTATTTAAGAGGTTACTTACTTTCAACACCAATTCTGAATGTTCTTGCCCTGATCTTTCTTCAGTTTTTGAAAATTCTGTCACAGTAAAAATTGCTACATAATATAACTATATGAACAGATTAAGTAATTTTCCTAGAACCTCTCTCTCTGTATATATACATATACACACACACACACATACATATATGTAACTTAGTCACATATATATTATATACATATGTGCCTACGTTATATACATATTATATATATATAAAACTACATTGTAACTTTGGCACATATATAATATATATTATATACATATATATTATATGTGTAGTTATATATATATATTATATATAACATATTATATGTATGTGTAGTTATATGTATGTGTAGTAATATATATTATATATACATATTATATATATGTGGTTATATATAATAACATATATAATAACATATATAATGTAGTTACATATATGTATATATATATATATATGTAACTACATTGTAACTTAGGAACATATGTGCCTAAAGTAAGCCACAAATTTCAAGCACAATTCTTACTTTCTGTGCAGGTTTTCTTCCAATTCAGTACAAAGTTAGACTGAAAAATTGTACATATAATTAACACACATGAATAAAATAAAATTAAATTAACTGCACATATCCAGAGATACCAAATCCTTTTATTTTTACTTTTAGTTGCGTATGTGCTTTTTGTTTATTTTGGACATGGTGGTAATACATACATGCATATATATATGTAATCCACAATAAAGAAAACTCTCTTCTTATATTTTCACGTGTTCTTTAATTTAAAACCATTGAATAGGAGATTGCATATGTAAGCCATTTACAGAGGCAAGAGAGCATTCTGTGCCCAATTAGCACAACAAATTCAGTAGTGAAAGGCTTCATATTCTACAATTGAGTTAACATTGTGGGAGGCAGAATTTGAAAAAGGGTAGGAAATAGCTATGAAAAAGATATTCCTTTTTAATTAAATCATTCAAAATCTGCTTTAAATTCCAGACAGAAACCTAAAACGAATGTAGATTTCTCATAGTAGTAGTCCAATGTTAAGAAATAAAACAACTTGAAGAATCTTGAAACAGATAATTTACATTTCATTTACTTCAGGCTAATTTCTCCATTTATACTCCATGCTACTTCAAGCAGGCCCTATTTATAAAAACAACCAAACAATTCATATATGAAAACTCAGTTAGATACTTTCTATTTTTTTTACAAAAATGATTGTTTAATTTTCTAGTTTTTTGCGTCTCAATACTTCTACACACACACACACACACAAATGACTGCATACATTTGCTTATCTACATACAGACTTCGGCCTGAGAAACTTATAGATACATCTTTAGGAGCAACTGACTGTTGAAGACCTGTTAGCTACAATGACAAAGCATCTCTGAATTTGTAATTGAATTAATAGAAAAATGAGAATTGATTTAATAAAATAATACCTTGACTGTGTATCACACTTTTCTCCCTTTATAAAGCACTTCTACAGTATCCTCATAATAGCTTTAAGAGGTTGGTTTTGATTTTAAAATAAGAAAATTTAAAAACACAAAGATTCCTGTGTTTTTATCTCATCTCTTTACTTTAAAAAAAAAAAAAAGAAACACCAATGTTGAGAAGTTGAGTTGCAAACCTTAGACCAAAAAATATAATGGAAGAAGTAAAGATTGTGATCAGGGAATAGTAAACTTAGGGTCCAGCTCTACTACTCAAACTGTCACCTTTCATGAACAAATAATTTACTTCTAGGAGTCTCAGTCTTATCTTTTAAAAATATGGAACATGGTACCTAATTTGTTTAAGTGTTGTGTAGATTAAGGGAAATTATATTCAGAAAGCACCTACACACTATCTGGTACATAGTTCGATACTCAACTAAAGATAGTTGTTTTCCTGCTGGGCATTATGCAATGCACATACATATATGTCATCAGAAATATACTTACTACCTAAGGCAAGGTGTAACATTACACAGAGAAGAAAGTGTTTGGCAAATCTTTTTTAAAAGTTGATAATAAAATTGGAATTATATTCTGCTAGATTCCATATATTTTAGCATAAGCCACCTAGGAGAGTATCAAAACAAAAACAGAAACAGCATTGAAACAATAATTGTTTATATGCATTGATACATATTGTCTGTACATGTTGGTCTAGGTGATATGACTCTTGAGGTAGGAAGATGCATCTTTTTCTACCATATATTATTTTACCCTGTTTATCTGAAACTCCATTGTTTATTATTCATATTTAGCATATCTCCAAGTTTAATTATAATTAAAATATCATTACAACTTTTTCTACTTACTCTATAGAGTATTGAAGACTCCATGTTATGTAAAATATCATGGAGAAGAAAATAAAGAACATTCACTAACTTACCACCCAGAAAAAATAAACCTAACACTTTCATTTATTTTCTTAGTAATTCATTTCCTGTAAGCATGTCTATGTATTAGAATTATAAAATATAGAGTGAGTTTTAACAGGATCTTTCCAGTTTTTATATTATTATAACTTTTCACACTATTATGTATTCTTTGAAAACATACTTTTGATGGCTACTTACTATTTCTATGATATGGACATTTCACAATACATTTTAACTACATTTAATTACTACAAAGTCAGCTTAATTACTCTTAGTGTATCTATCAACACAATTTTACTTTTCTGAAATAGCAACTCTCTTGTTAATGGGAATAGCCTATTTTCCTCTAGTGAAATAAAGCATCTTGATTGCATAACCTGATATTATAACCTATCATGACACACAGTGTGTAGTTGAACCTCTCAGCTTGCTCTTTCCTATTCTGTCTGAAATCCCCACATTGGACACTCTGCAGGTTTTCAGAAATAATGACATGGTGGTTGGCTGTGTCCACATCCAATGTCATTTCCACCGTGGAAAGAAGAACCACTAGTTCAGCAAAGACAGACACTACAGACCCCTTCTACCCCTTTGTGCAACCATAGTAAGAGTTTGGCAGGTGACAAACAATATATTGGTAGCTAAAGTCTATTAAAATCATTTGAAGCATTTAGACAGGGCTTGTATTTTATCGTAATACTCTATCACAACACTATCATTTTACTATTATTTTGGTAATAGAGTGTTGTTATAGAAGATTGTGGAATTTTACTACTCTAAAATTATAAAACACAATTTTATCACAGCACTCTATCATTTTACTACTAGTTAGCTTACTTCCTTGGTGTGGAGGGTATTTGCTTATGAAATTTTTTTTTTTTTTGAGACGGAGTTTCACTCTTGTTACCCAGGCTGGAGTGCAATGGCACGATCTCGGCTCACCGCAACCTCTGCCTCCTGGGTTCAGGCAATTCTCCTGTCTCAGCCTCCGAGTAGCTGGGATTACAGGCACGCGCCACCATGCCCAGCTAATTTTTTGTATCTTTAGTAGAGACGGAGTTTCACCATTTTGACCAGGATGGTCTCGATCTTGTGACCTCGTGATCCACCCGCCTCGGCCTCCCAAAGTGCTGGGATTACAGGCTTGAGCCACTGCGCCCGGCCGCTTATGACTTTCGATAGAGTGATGAGACTGACTAAATTTATAATTCTTTATTTAAGTAAATTTCTACTCTACTAGCCTTTGAAATCATTAAAAACAGGGACCAGAGCTAAATCCATCTCTGTTTGTTGTATAATGTCTCTGATCAAGACTAAGTCCCAGGAATGATAGAAACAAGCCTGATGTTCGTCATCATCCCAGAGACACAGCTAATTAAAAACTAGCATTTTGCCGAAGTCGGAGCCACAGACCTTTCTAAACTGATGTGTAATGTTCTTGCTTGCATTCCACTGAGCTAAATCAGAAAACAACATGGATCCTGCCCTTCTGCTACATACCGTGTTCTGGGTTTAGTGATGGAAGGAACGTAAAAACTGGAAAGTTACAATGCTACAAAAGAAACAGACAGGAATCCTTGTCTGTGATCAAAGTTAAAGTATTTAGGGGTAAAGAGTACCTTCCTGTTCTCTCTACAACCAGGACACAGAGATAACCATCAAGTAAGCTTATAAATAAGATTGATCCTTATCAAGAATAAACCCTTCTAAATCTACAAAGCAAAATTCAGCTTTTCTTTGCAGTGTATAAATCTGTATCTGTTAATAGCTTTGTTTAAGCCAGTATTTATATAGAAGAAAATATAACCATAAAACTAGGGAGAATAGGCCAGGCATAGTAGCTCATGCTTGTAATCACAGAACTTTGGGAGGCTTAGGCAAGAGGATTGCTTCTGCCCAAGAGTTTGAGACCATTATTGGCAACATTGTAGGACCCCATCTCTTATCCTGTTGGGGCTTATGTGCTTGCAATCTTAGCTGCTGAGGAGGCTGAGGCAGGAGGATCTCTTGAGCCTAGGAGTTTGAGGATGCAGTGATCTATGATTATGCCACTGCACTCCAGCCCAGTTAACAGAGTGAGAAATTTTTCTAACGAAACAAAACTAAGCTAGAAAAAAAAATCAGTAATAATTCATTGACATATTTCTGGAGTGGAACTAATGGGGAAGGTAAGGGTGCAGCTACTATATAGATGTTCTTGAGCCCGCTCTTTTCCCTTTATTTTGTTTCATTTTATTTTATTTATTTATTCTTATTTTTTGAGGCAGAGTCTTACCCTGTTGCCAAGGCTGGGGTGCAATGGAGACCCGATCTTGGTTCACTGCAACCTCCACCTCCCAGGTTCAAACAATTCTCCTGCCTCAGCCTCTCGAGTAGCTGGGATTACTGGTGTCAGCCACCAGGCACAGCTAATTCTTGTATTTTTAGTAGAGATGGAGTTTCACTATGTTGGCCAGTCTGCTCTCAAACTCCTGACCTTGTGATCTGCCCACATCAATCTCCCAAAGTTCTTGGATTTAAGGCTTGAGCCACTGCTGCCTGGCCTCTTTTCTCTTTAGATTCCCAGCAAAACCAGCTGTACTTAAGCCAAGTGGGGAAGCACACAGATGACTAGATTTTCTTTTAGGCATTGCCATCACTGACTTTGTCACACTTACTTTCTGCTGACTTCTCAGTAATAAAGGAAATTATTTGGAGACATCTAGAAACCCCATATTTATGGTTAGATTTATCTATAGCACTCATTCATGGCCATGAATTGGTGTCACCAGTTAGGATCTCTTTGAAAGCAAATCAAGCTATTCCTAAGAAAAAGCATTGTCAAATGTATAACTCCATGGAAGTAGAGAAGTGAGAATTATCTTTCTACACGCATTGTTCTTGTCTCTTGCTTAGATGTAACCTCCACAAGAGTAACAGCTCTTTTATTTCTGGTATTGTAACTGGGGTGAGGGGGGTCAACATTCCCAGCTCCATGTACCAGAGAGATTCTTAGCCTCACTAACCCCAAAGAATGGGGAAAGGGGGCATGGAGGTGTTGTGAGTTTGCCATTCAACTAAATAATGTGGAACCAAAGAATTTTGCAGAAAAGTGATTTATTACACACACACACACACACACACACACACACACAGAGAGAGAGAGAGAGAGAGAGAGAGAGAGAAAGACAGCTCCCACACTGCCGTGAGACAGGACCCAAAGAAGGAATCAATGCAGGTAAGGAGCAGCTGGATTTTAACCTGTGAGTTATTCCCTCCCCATTCATGTTCTCGTCCAATGAGAGGAGTTCTTTCAAACTTCCTCTGGAGTGGTTGACCTTTGCCTTTGATACCGGATTGGCTGCTTCATCAGCAACTCTGAGTTACAGTGTCCCCTCCTTCCAGAGCTTTTGGTGGGTTTTTGAGACAAAGGGGCTTCAGCTGGATTTCTCTACCTACCCTACGCGTGGGAAACCCAGACCAAGCACTTTACATTCCCGGATGGAGGCCCGGAGCTGGGAAACTCCTGCCTTTGAAACCACGCCCCTCACGGACCCAGGAACCTCTGGTACCTGGTTGGAGGTGTGGAGCTGGGAAACGCCTGCCTGGGATGAGAAGTCATCTTTAACACAGTCCCTCAGTCCCCCCCCTCTGAAAATGAAAGTCCAACTGATATTGGGACACAGGCATCGATCGCTCTTTAACTACTTTTTGCTGTATTGGGGCATAGAAGGGGCCCTGCAGCGGAGGTTTCCTCCAGAGGGGAGTCTTTCAGGGGTGCAGGTTGATCCAGACGTCCACAATAGAACTTGTAAGCCAAGGACATTCAGGATTTTATTTGCAGGACCATTTGTAGCCTCATGGCCTCAATTCTAGAAGAAACAAATTTGACAAGAAGGTTAAAGATGACAGACCCAAAGACCAGCAATAATAGAATGGTTATAAACAGGCCTAGAAGAGGGTAAAGCCAGGATTGCCAGTTGTTCAACAAGCTCCATGATCCTGTTCCTTGTCGATCTTTAGCCCTGTGATCGATTAGGTCCCTGAGTTTTTTTTAAACGTTGTTTAAGACAATACCTGATTGGTTTACAAAGTAGTAGCATTTTTCTTTGAAAACGAGACAGGTTCCTCCTTTCTCTGCTGTTAGAAGATCCAGAGCCCTTCAATCTTGAAGAACCGCAGCAGCTAAAGAGTTAAGCTGCTTCTTCAGAGTGATCTGCATCTGCAAAGAGAATTAGCAACCTTTTTCATGTTATCATTTAACTCCTGAGATAGCTTATAGTAAAACTGAGTAGCGGTAGTAATTCCTCTAATGCCAGTACCAAGTCCTCCTATTATTCTGCGCCCCCCTGCACTATGAAAGGAATAATTGGAGTTTGAATATGGTGTGGCATTGGCAAAAGAAGACTCTGCACCTGAGAGCCAGTGTAAATTGTCATGGGGGGCACTAGGAAGGAGAGGAGGAGAGCTATTAGGCCAATCTGTAGGGACAAACACATAGAGTCCAGTCACAGAGAGTAAAAAGTAAGAGTGATAGTCCTGTTAATGCCAGGATGTAAGTTATACTTGAGTAGTTACTTTCCAGGGGATCTTGTTGGAAGAGCAAACGTAGATCCTCTAATGGCTCACAGGTATATGAAGGATCATCTCCTGGAACTTCAGCCTGTAGAGTGGAGGGCCTATGATTTCTTTTAGGAGGTGTCCAAGGCTTCAGCTGAGTGTGATGAATCCACTAGTCAGTTCCCATCACCTTAACTGCCGTTGAAGTAGACAGAATAACCAAAAATGGTCCTTCCCAACATGGGCCTGGAAAGGGAGAGTCTGAGGGGAGACACCTAACAAGCACTAAGTCTCCAGGCCAGAATAACTCTTTCCCCTTTTCCCTAGGGTGCCCTTCAGGTAAAGTCCTAAGAGCCTGTTGGTACTTAGCTAAGGAGGTTATATCTTTTATTAGATTTGCTGTTTCTTTGTATAATATGAGATCATTAATAAGAAAGGGCTGTTCATAAAGCATCTCATAGGGGCTGAGTCCTAGTCTCTGAGGAGAGTTTCCAGCCCTTAAGAGTGCTACTGGTAATAGAGAAGGCCAGGGGAGGTGGGTTTCCTGCGCCAGTTTCTTTAAGTGTCTCTTAAGAGTTTCATTCATTTTTTTCCACTTTCCCTGAGGGCTGAGGCCTCCAAGCACAGTGGAGATGATACTGTATTCCTAAATCCTTGGAAATTCCTTGGGTCACTGCAACTTTGAAGGCAGGGTCATTATCACTTTGAAGACAGTGAGGGAGTCCAAATCTAGGGTTTATTTCATTAACCAGTACTTTTATTACCTCTTGGGATTCTTCTGTTCTACACAGGAAAGCCTCAACCCACTTTTCGTAGGTATCTACACATACTAACAGTATTGATATCCCTGAGACTTAGGCATATGGGTAAAGTCCATTTGCCAGTCATCACCTAGGTAATGACCAGTTCACTCTTCCCCAGGAGGAACTTTGTGATGTGCCAAATGATTATTTTTCTTGCATATTTCACACCCTTTGACTATCTGTTGGACAGCTCTGAAGAGATATTTTTCTGTAAATATAGATTCAGCCATTTGAAATGTATTTTCTACACCCATACGGAAGGTTTGATGTGGTGTTTTAAGTACTTTGCACTGGCTGGCAGCAGGTAGGGGTAATTTTCCTTCCTCAGTAGCTAGCCATCCTGAAGGAAGAAGATTAAGTCCCTGGGAGATTGCCCACTCTAATTCTTCTTATGAGTGTTGAGATCTAGTTCCCTGGAGAGGGTTTTTCCATGTTAAAGATCCTTCTATAAATTCTTGTCTAGCTGCCCATTTTGCCTCTAGGTTAGCTCAGAGATTGCCCTCTGCTTCCTTCTCATCTCCTTTCTGGTAACCTCGGCAGTGTACGACTGCTACCTCTTTGGGTTCTTGGACAGCTTATAATGAGTCTAAATTTTCTTATGATATTTAATGGGAATTTCTGCTGAGGTTAAAAACTCTCTTTCCTATGGCAGCATGAGCATGCAGAACCAGGTGAGCATATTTGGAATCTGTGTATATGCTTATTCTCTTTCCTTTTCCTGATTTTAGAACTGGAGTGAGGGCTACTAGTTCTGCCAACTGGGCCCTAGTTCCAGGAGGAAAGAAATTACTTTCAAGCACTGTTTGTTCACTGACTACTGCATATCCTGCCTTTCACACTCCATTTTCCATAAATGAACTTCTGTCAGTGTATAGGTTAAGGTCGTGGTTGGCTAGAGGAGTTTCTAAGAGATCCTCTCGAACTGTGTAATTCTGGGCTACACCCTGCTGACAGTCATGTTCTTTGTCTGCCCCTTCCTCAGGAAGAAAAGTAGCTGGATTGAGGGCTGCACGTATGCACAGCTGAAGTACAGGCCCTTTAAGCATTAAGGGCTGATATTTGAGTAAGCAGTTGTCAGATAGCCATAACCCTTCTTTACAGGACAGCATTCCAGCTACATCATGTGAAGTCCATACAGTTAGATCTTTCCCTTGCACTATTTTAACAGCTTCTGGTGAAACCAGTGTAGCCATGGTGGCTATGACTCACAAGCAGTGTGGCCATCCTTTTGCGACTGCATCAATTTCCTTACTTAGGCATGCCATCGGTTATGGTATGGTCCCCTGAGTATGGGTGAAAACCTCCAGTGCCACTCCTGACTTTTCTATAACATATAGGGAGAAGTCGTTCCCTGTAGGAAGGCTGAGAGCTGGAGCCTGCAGTGGTGCCTGCTTCAGGGTCTGAAAGGCTGCCTCAGCCATATGGTCCCATTGTATTAGAAGGGTGTTAGCATTTTGGGTTTCCTTAATCAGAATGTATAGGGGTTTGGCTATTTCACCATATCTGGAAATCCACAATCGGCAGATACCAGTTATTCCTAAGAATCCCTGTAATTGTTTTAAGGTTTTTGGACAAGGGAATGCCAGTATGCGTTGGAGACATTCTCTACCAAGGGCCCAAGTGCCATTAGACAAGACAAGCCCTAGGTATTTTAACTGTTGGGCTTTTGATTTGAAAACCTTCTATCCAGAGGTGGCTAGAAAGTTGAGGAGGTTTTGGGTAGCCTGCTGACACTGGGTTTCTGAGTTAGCAGTTAAAAGTAAGTCATCCATATATTCAAGAACCAGGGTACCTGGATGTGAAAAATGACTAAGGTCCTGAGCTACAGCTTGGTCAAACATGTGGGGGCTATCTCAAAAGCCCTGGGGTAACACTGTCCAGGTGAGCTGAGGATTCTGGTCTAAAGGGTCTTCGAAGGCATACAGAAACTGGGAGTCAGGATGTAATACAACACAGAAAAAGGCATCCTTAAAGTCCAGGACTATAAACCATTATGCCTCTCCTGGTATTTGAGAGAGCAAGGTGTATGGGTTGGTTATAAAGGGATCACAGCTTCATTAATAAGCCTGAGATCTTGCACCAGTCTCCATTGTCCATTAGGAATTTGTACTCCTAAAATTGGAGTATTACAAGGGCTATAACAGGACCTTACTAGGTCCTGAGCTTTTAAGTTCCTTACAATATTCTGTAGCCCCTTTTTGGTCTTAGAGTGTACTGTTTTTAGTAAGAAAAAGAGGTGGGATCCTTTAGCGTTATTTGAATTGAGCACTCATTCTTTGCCTGACCAAATTTTCCCTATATTGCCCAAACCTTGAGATTAATCCCTTCTTTAAATAATGGGCAGCAGATAGAAATTTCCTCCCTGATGATGTTCATATAGATAATGGCTCCTGGTCTAGCTAACAGGTCCCACCCTAGCAAGGGAATGGGACTTTCTGGCATGATTAGGATGCATGGGAGAAGAGTGTATCTCCCCAATTGCAGCTTAGGGGCTGGGAAAAAATATTGCAAGACTTCTTGCCCTAGGACTCCTTGAACAGTTACAGACTTACAGGACAACTTTCCAGGACAAGAAAGCAAAACTGAGAAGGCCACACCAGTATCCAGGAGAAGATCAACCTCCTGGCCCTCAATGGCTAACTTTACCTGGGACTTGGTGAGGATGATGGCTTGTGCTGGCACTTGCCCCATGTACCCTCAGTCCTGCTGTTTGGTCATCTGGTTAGTCACCTCAGGCCCTGGGAATCTTTGTCCCCTGGGACAGTGTGATTTCCAGTGATCCTCTTGGCACAATGGGCAAAGACAGGAGGTGGTCTGTTCCTCTGGGGACAATCTCTCTTAAAGTGTCCTGTTAGTCTGCTGTGGTAGCAAGCTCTGCCAGACTGGTGGCTAACTCAAGCCTTTCCCTCTTCCAAGCCCTTTGTGTCTGCTTGCCTGAAGGCCATGACTAGGGCTGTGGCTTTTCTCTTGTCCCTTCTGTCCCCTTCAGCCTGTTCTTCCTGGCATCTATTATAGAACACTGAGATTGCTAGATTTAATGATGATTCTAGACTCTTTTCTGGCCCCAGGGTCAGCTTCTGGAGCTTCCTCCTAATGTCCACTGCTGATTGCACAATAAATGTGTTTTTTTATTATTAGCTGACCTTCAGTGGAGTCTAGAGACAGGGAAGTATACTTCCTTAAGACCTCCCATAACTGCTCCAGGAAGGCCGTTGGTTTTTTTTTTTTTCTTTCTCTGAGTTGTGGTGGATAACACTGACTGACCCACCTGGATTCTCTAGATGGGCTGACTGGTGAAAGGATTTTTTTCTGCCAAAGTTAGTTTGTTAAGATGAGAAGACATACCTACTTCTTCAAGACAAGGTTATAAAAATTCAAAAAAAAAATCAGAGAAACGTGACACAGTCAAAAGAATAAAACAAAACAGTAGTAACTTAACCTAAAGAAATGAAGATCTAAAGACTTTCTGACAAATAATTTAATTTAAGTACCTTAACAAGGTTCAAGGTGATACAAGAGAACATGGATAGACAACTAAACAGTATAAAAATATAAATAAACAAACTGGGAAGTTTAACAAATAGCTAGAAACCATAACAAACAAACAAACAAAAACCCAGAAATTCCAGAGCTGAGGAACACAATGAACTAAAACATTTTATAGTAAACATCAATAGGAAGCTTGGTTAGGCAGAGGAAAGAATCAGTGAGCTCAACGATATATTACTTTAAATAACTAACTCAGATAAACAAAAATAAAAAAATGAAAAAAAATGTGACAAACCATTTGGAACTGATGGAATATCATAATGCAAACCAACATATACATTATACAAGTCTCAGAAGGGGTAGAAAAAAAGTGAAACATGAGCTTAGTTTCAATAAAATTACAGAAAATGTGCCAAATCTGGAGAAGTTAAAAAAGAAATACACATCCATGAAGTGCAAATAAATCTAAGTAGATTAAGTATAAATATGTCTTCACCAAAAATCATTATAATAAAATTCTCAAAAGTAAAAATCAAAGAAAAAATTTGAAAGCAGCAAGAACCCCCAGCAACTTATCCCATACAAGAAAATCCTCAATCAAAAACGATGAGTTTGTGTCCTTTGTAGGGACATGGATGAATCTGGAGAACATCATTCTCAGCAAATTGACACAAGAACAGAAAAGGAAACACCATATATACTCACTCATAGGCGGGTGATGAACAATGGGAACACATGGACATAGGGAGGGGAGCACCACACACTGAGGTCTATTGGGGGAAATAGTGGAGGGACAGCGGGGGGGGGAGCAGGGGAGGGATGGCATGGGGAGAAATGCCAAATATGGGTGAGGGGGCAGAAGGCAGCAAAACACACTGCCACGTGTGTACCTATGCAACTATCTTGCATGTTCTGCACATGTACCCCAAATCCTAAAATGCAATAAAAATTAAAAAAAAAAAAAGAAAGTCCTCATTCGAAAATAAATAGAAAATTTTAGCAGATACTTTGCTAGAGAATAGAGAGAAGAAATATATTCAATTCAAAAGAATGAAAAAAGAAAAAACCCTTAAAACTAAGGGTAACTTACTATATCTATAACTAACTATATCTGGCAAGTGTGTCAGGAATGAAAGAAAGAGAAGGATTGTTTTAGGAAAAACAAAACTCGATAATATCTTAAGTGTAGACCTGCTTAGAAGAATTGATACATTTCAGTTCTTCAAGTTGAAACAGAAGGTTGCTATGTAACAATAAGAAATTATAGAAAAGTATAAAATCCTCTGTAAAAGTAAGAATATAGTCAAATTTAAAACACTCTTACAGTGGTGTGTAAATAACTTGTAACACTACTAGATAAGACAAAAGTATTAAAAATCACTATAGCTATAATGATTTATTAATGTATATGCAACATAAAAATAAGTAAATTGTGATATCAACAACATAATCTGTGGGGAAAGGAGAAGTTAAAATATAGACATTTTGTATGCAAAGTTGTTATCATTGTAAAAAAGACCATTATAACTATAACATGTTTTATGTTACCATATGGTAATCACAAAGAAAAAAACATAGTAGATACACAAAAGATAAACACAAGGTAATCAAATAATACAACTATAAAAAAATTATCTAGTCACAAAGGCAGCAAGAGAGAAGACACAAACTATAAAACAGTCAGAAAACAGTAAATAAATAGTCATAAATAAATACTTTAATGTAAATTAATTAAGTCAGCTAATCAATCAATCAGAAAAAAAAGACAGAGTGGGTGAATAGATAAAGAAAACAAGACCTAACTATATGCAGGTCTATTAATCCATTTTGCATTGCTATAAAGGAACATCTGAGGTTTAGTGATTTTTGAAGAAAAGATGTTCATTTGGCCCACAATTCTGCAGGCTGTATAATCATGGCATCAATATCCACATGGCTTCTGGTGACATCTCAGAAAGCTTTTACTTCTGTCAGTAGGTGAAAGGGGAGAAAGCATGTGACATGGTGAGAGAGAGAGAAAGGTGAGAAGGTAGAAATTCCAGATATCATAACAATCAAATGTCATGTGAACTCATTACCACAAAGAGGGCACCTAGCCATTCATGAGGGATCTTCCTCCATGACCCAAACACCTACCACTAGGCTCAACCTACAACATTGGAGATCACATTTCAGCATGAGATATTAAGAAGACAAATATCCAAACCATATCAGCAGCCCACAAGAAACTCATTTTAGCTTGAAGGACTAATATTGGCTAGAAGTAAAGGAACAAAAATAATATATCCTGCAAATGAAAACGAAGAAATAAAGCAAAAATCGTTATACGTTATAGTAGTCCATTTTGCCTTGCTGTAAAGGAATACCTGAGATTGGATAATTTATAAAGAAAAAAATGTTTATTTGGCTCACAGTTCTTCAGGCTGTACAAGCCTTCTGGGTTTCTGGTGAGGCCTTCAGGAAGACTTTATTCAGGGTGGAAGGTGAAGGGAAAGCAGGCCTGACAAATGGCAAGAGAGGTGGCAAGAGAGAGAAGAAAGGTATGCTCTTTTCAAACAACTAGTTCTTGCATGAACTGATGGAGTAAGAATTCACTCATAACTGTGAGGCAGGCAACAATCCATTTGTGAACAATCTGCCCCATGACCCAAATGCCTCCCACTAGGCCTCACCTCCAACACTGGGGATTATATTTCAAAATGAGATTTGTAGTGGACAAATATTCTAACCAGATCAGGCTTTAAATCAAAAACTGTCATAATAAGGTCATTTTATAATAATAAGGGAGACTATTAATCAAGAAGATGTAGCAATTGTAAATACATATTCACCCATCATTGGAGTATTTAAATATATAAAAATACTATTGAGAAAACTATAGGGAGAAATAGATGACGATAAAACAATGATGGAGGATTTTAATACCCCACTTTCAACAATGGATAAACCCTCCACACAAAAAAATCAATAAGGAAACAGTGGACTTGACAAATATTTTAGATTAAATAAACCTAACAAAAATATAGAGAACATTCTATCCAACAACATCAGAATGCATATTCTTTCTAAGTGCACATGGAACATTCTCCACTACGAGACCATATGTTAGGTCATGAAATGTCTTAAAAATTAAAGAAGATTATAATCATATAAAGTAACTTTTCCAACCACAATGGTATGAAAATATTAAAAATAGATCAGAAGAGGAAAAGCAAAAAGTTTACAAATATGTTGCAATTAAACAGCACAATGGTAGAAACTAAACCACCAAAGGGTCAAATATAAATTAAAACAGAAATCAAAAAAAATTTTAAGTAAAACAAAATGAAAACACAGGTTCTCAATAGCCATTCGGTTGGTTACTGCCTAAGACTACTGAGTTCCTGGGGGAGGGGAGGCCATCATCACTGTGGCTGCCTGCTGCCTAAGAAAACTGAGCTCCTCTGGGGTGGAGTGCCTGCCATTACTGCAGCTGTCTGCTGCCTAAGATCAATTAGCTCCTGGGGAAAGGGGCAATGGCCATCACTGCAACTCCAGTCTGTGATTTTTTTTTCCTTCTGGTGACTGGGAGATTAGATAGTTTAGATCCAGGAGGAATTCTCCACAATGTATCACAGTGGCTGTGGCAGACTGTGGCCACACTGCATTTTTAGGACAGACCCTGGCCCAACCCCCCTCACTAGAGGGGCCTCCCTCCAGGAAATTCAACAACTCCAACCAGAGGTTTTGTCACAGAACTCTAATCTCAATGAGACTGAGTCCCTGGGGAAAGGGGCAGCCACAGATTATAAGACTTCGTCTTTCCCCCTGCTGGTTCTGATTAATCTGGGCAGTTCAGATGAGTAGGATTGCCCCCAATGCAGTGCACCCCCTTCTCCAAGACAGAACCAGAGTGCTTTAATAAGGGGATCCCAGATCCTGTTCCCTGACTGGATGCCTTTCAAGAGGGGTTGCTGAAGACCTTAGACTGGAGCATTCCCACTGGCATCAGGTCAGTGTCCTTCTGAAATAGAGATCCCAGAGGAAGAAGCAGGCAGTCATCTTAGCTATTTTGCAGCCTCCACAGCTGATACCTCCAGGAGCAGGAGGAATCCAGGCAAATAGAATCTGGAATGGACCCCCAGCAACCTGCAGCAACCCTGAAGAAAAGGGCTAGCCTGTTAAAAGGAAAACAAACAAACAGAAAGCAACAGCAGCATTAACACAAGGTTCCCACAAAAACCCCATCCAAAGGTCAGCAGCATCAAAGATTGAAGCTAGAGAAACTCACAAATATGAGAAAGAATGATCAAAAGAATCCTGAAATCTCAAAAAGCCAGAGTGCTGCTTCTCTTCCAGTTGATTTCAACATCTTTCCAGCAAGGACACTGGGTGGAGGCAGAGATGGATGAATTGACAGAAGTAGGCCTCAGAAAGTGGGTATTAATGGACTTTGTATGCTAAAGGATATTCTAACCCAATTCAAAGAAACTAAGTATCATGAAAAAGTATTACAGCAGCTGTTAACCAGAGTAACCAGTTTAAATAAGAATATAAATGACCTGATGGAGCTGAAAAATACAACATGAGAACTTCACAATGCAAACAGAAGTATTAATTACTGGATAGACCAAGCAGAGGAAATAATTTCACAGTGTGATAAACATCTTGCTGAAATAATACAGGCAGACATGATTAGAAAAAAATGAAAAGGAACAAACAAAATCTCCAAGATTTATGAAATTACTTAAAAAGACTGAACTTATGACTGATGGAGGTACCTAAAAGAGACTGGGAGAATGGAACCAAGCTGGAAAACATACTTTAGGATATCATCCAGTAGAACTTCCCCAACCTAACAAGGCAGGCTAACATTCAAACTTAAAAAATCCAGAGAATCCCAGTAATATATTCCATGAGAAGATCAACTACAAGAAATATCATAGGGTTCTCCAAGGTTGAAATGAAGTAAAAAATGTTAAGGGCAGCTAGAAAGAAAAGCCAGGTCACCTACAAAGAAAAACCCATCAGAGTAACAGTAAACTTCTCAGCAGAAACCCTACAAACTAGAAGAGATTGGGGGCCAATATTTAACATTTTTAAAGAAAAGACTTTCCAACTCAGAATTTCGTATCTGGCCTAACTAATCTTCATAAGAAAAGGAGAAATAAAGTATTTTCTAGACAAGCAAATGTTGAGGGAATTCACCACCATGAGGTCGGCCTTACAAAATCTCTTGAAGGAAGCACTGAATACAGAAAGAAAAAACCATTACAACTGCTACAAAAAACACAATGAAGTAATAACACCAACTAACACTATGGAGCAACTATACTAACAAGTCTGAAAAATAACCAGCTAGCATCATGATGACAGGATTGACTTTACACATAACAATAATAACTCTAATTGGCTAAATGCACAAATTCAAAGACACAGAATGGAAGCTGGATAGAGTCAAGACCCATTGGTGTGCTGTATTAGAGAGACCCATCTCATGTGCTAAGATACGTATAGGCTAAAAATAAAAAGATGAAAGAAAATTTATCAAGCAAATGAAAAACAAAACAAAGCAGGAGTTGCAATATCGTTTTCTGACAAAAAAACAGACTTTAAACCAAGGAAGATCAAAAAAGAGAAAAAAAAAGAACATTATATAATGGTAAAAGGATGAATCCTACAACAAAACCTAATTATTCTAAATATATATGGACTCAATATAGGAGCACTCAGAGTCATAAAACAAATTCTTTGGAGACCTACAAAGAGACTTAGACTCCCACAAAATAATAATGGAAGACTTTAACAACTCACCATCAATATTAGAGAGATCATCAAAGCAGAAAATTAACAGATAGTTAGGACTTGAACTCAGCGCTGGATCAAGTGGACCTCATCAATAACTACAGAACTTTTTACGCAGAAACAACAGAATGTACCTTCTTTTTGGTGCTACATGACAAAGATCAATCAATCAATCATATAATTGGAAGTAAAACAATCCTCAGCAATTGCAGAAGAATTGAATTCATAACAGTTTCTCAGTCAATAACATAATCAAATTAGAACTCAAGATTAAGAAACTCACTCAAAACCACACAACTATATGAAAATTGAAATTGTGTTTTACATTTTGTTCATATCCTGATCTCACAGCGCTATAATTTTTACCATTTGAGTTTCATTTTTAGATTGTTTATTCCAAAATTAATTTATCTGGTTGTTTACCAGGTAACCAGAAGGACTTAGAGAAGGAGAACACTGGGGACCCAGAAAAATAAACAATTTTGATAAATTTGCAGACTTACTTAGATGTAGTGGTTTTCAGTTTTGGGTGTACATGAGACTTACTCCAAGGGATTTAACAAAAATATTAATATAAAGATTATGAAGCCAAGTCAAGAATTTACCTAGAGACTGTGCCTGGAATGCCTGTAAAATTTGAATGAGTTTATCTCTTCTCAAGATCCCAAAATATCTTGAGTGTCCTGGGATTGTAAGGAAGTGACATTTTTCACTTACTGCAAGATTAGGAAACTTATAAATAAACAATGTAGATATGGTAACAGGCCAGTTTTTTCAAAGGGCTTTTTATTGGTTCTATAAAGTCAAGTTGATAGAGACAGGAGGCAGATAATTTCTAGGCAGAAAAGTCCCCAATCTCAAGCCTGGGACCACAGTCTAAACTGAGAAAATGCATTCCTATTTTCCCACTTGAACATTGCCCTTTCCAAAACCACCCACTGCCTCCCCTGTCCTCCATACTGTAGCCATAAAAACTCCCAGGATCAGGCCAGCAGAGAGAAGTGACCAAACGTGGAGAGGAGAATGAGTTAGGCAACCACAAAGAAGCAGCTTGACATCAGAGGGATGGCTTGATGGCAGGACTTTGAAAAAGAGTCTCGCCAGAGATGACTAGACTTCAGGGGAAGATACTTTCCCACTCAATCTTCTTTCCAGCTTTCCTTTCCCCTGAGAGCCTCTTCCATTGGCAGTAAAATCCCCTGCATTTACTATCCTTCAATTTGTTCATATGATCTGATTTTCTCTGGACACCAGACAAGAGCTCAGGATATGGAAGGCTGTCACACTGACTCTCTATCCTTGTGAAAAGACAGAGGGTTTACCAAGCTGTCAAACACTTAAGATACCCACAGATGGCAAAGCTAAAAGAGTGCTTACTTAACACTCCTTCTGGTGCTTTGGGGCTTGCAGGAATTCCCTCCAGACACTACCGCAGGTCCTGCATGGAATTTTGCTTCTCTCAATGCCTAGAAACACTTGCCTGGGCTCCCACAACAACTCAGCTCCACTTCCCCTTGCCAGTGGGGTGGAGCACAGTGGATCCAAGTAATTGAAGTCAGCTGAAGTGACCAGCTAGCCCCAGTGCCTGCACTACAGCTCCCCTACACCCTAAAAAGATATCAGAGAAAATTTCTTGAATTAAAGTCAATCTCATTTTCTCGAAGCAGTCTGTTCATTAGCATGAGAAAATAAGCCATTCTAGTTAAAGCTTTGATAAAATAATCAGTGTTTTCAGTTGTGTTTTATTACAAAAATACCCAGATTTCATTGAACATATTTATATAACTAGATTGGCATAATATAAGAATATTTATGAGTGGTTTCCAAATTTGGAAAAATCAGGCAGAGAGAAAGGTAAATATTTCCATTTTTCTCACAAACTATACTTTACTCAATTGCTGTAAGCTATACATATTTCAAAAGAAAAAAAGTTTGCTTGACTCTAGAAAACAAAATATAAAAAGAATCAGCAATATTTTACACAAAATGTTATAAAAAGCATTACAGTCTTCTATCAGTTTAGTTTCACGTAAGTTATCAGAAACCTGTATTCATGAATAATTGACAGATTCCTTTTCACAAATTTTCTCAAAGAAAAAGAAAAGTTTGGACTGAAGGTGATTATAAACTGTATTTTGAGAAGAATTAAAGAAAAACCATAATTGTCTGTGGAAGACAAAAGGCTTAAAATAGCCATTGTTAAAGATAAAATTTAAGACTTCATTTGGTTATTTCTGTGCCACACAACAATTTACTATAATGATGATAATTAAGACTGATGACATATATCAAGACATATCAGAAATTTAGGAATTTCCTACAATTTTGGAACACAGGTTGAAAATATATTTGTGTAAATTAACTCAAAGAAAGTTGAACACTATTTTTGATTTGTTTGTTTGTTTGAGACAGAATTTTGCTCTGTTGCCCAGGCGGGAATGTAGTGGTGCAATCTTCGCTCTCTGAAACCTCTGCCTCCTGGGTTCAAGCAATTCACCTGCCTCAGCCTCCTGAGTAGCTGGGACTACAGGCGCACATCACCACGCCAGGCTAATTTTTGTATTTTTATTAGAGACTAAGTTTCATCCTGTTAGTCAGGATGGTGTCAATCTCCTGATCTCATGGTCCATCCACCTCAGTCTCCCAAAGTATTGGGATTACAAGCGTGAGCCACTGTGCCCAGCCAAACACCATTTCTTAATTGACAAAACTTTACATATGATTTTAACATGCTGAATAAGTGTACTATGTCATTCTTGGTCATCGAGGGGTTCTTGTTATGTCCAACATAGTTTGGGTCAAGAAGATTAAGTTTTAGAATTTCAAATTTAATTTTTGGTAGTATGTCAAATATTAAATATTTAAAATAATGTTAAAATAAGAAAGATCTAAAATACATGATTAAAATAGGACCACAGATCATTGTGTATAACTCATTTATTTAGCAAACATTGTTATGTAAAGATTTCATAAAGTGAAAACTTATTCATTGATAGAGAAGAGAATGTTTCTGATTGATAATTCTAATAAAGACAGTATGATGCAAAATCTTCCCTGCCTGTTCTGTCATTTACTCAAAAGTTAAACAAATCTTTTATGTTTTATTAATACTATATTAAATTCTTATGCAAAGGATAAAACCAAATTTTACTTTTATATTAGTGTATTATCAATATGGAAGCTAGTTTTAATAGAATCTTACAAAGAAATCAATCTAAATTATGTCAACTTTGATCACAAAAGTTAAAATTTTCATAAGCTTTTAACAACCTTTTAAAATTATTAAATGTAAAAGCATATCAATGCTCAAAAAAAAATCTGTTGTTCTGACACAGGGGCCAGGACTCTGGCTTTGCATTGGTGTATTTTGTTATTATAGCTCAATTTCCATAGAAACATATAAATAATTCCCTTCTAATTTTAGTGAACTTCACACGTATTTTTCCTCATTAGATTAATCTTCTATAAACCTTCTACAATTTTCTTAAAATTTAGTTTTGTCATATATACGTATATATAATGGCAAAATAAAAATATATGACATATATACCTGTATATGCATATATATGACAAAACTAAAATTTTAAGCAAGTTGCAGAAAGTTTATAGAAGATTAATGAGGAAAAATATGTATGATGAAGTCTAGAACAGAATTATTTATAAGTTTCTACGTGTATATGTCATATATATAAATATATATGACAAAACATGTATATATGTCATATATACATAAGTACATGTATATATATGTATATATATTTTTTCTAAATTGCCAATATAAATATATACATAGGTGTATGTGTATATATATATATATATATATATATATATATATATATAGGCAATTTACTTTAGAAAAAAACATATTTTCTTTGTTAACTATACAAATATTTTCTCTAATGTAAAAGAAGAAAAATTCCCTTTTTAGCTTTTTAAATAAAAAAATACATCTTTATTTACTTTCTATATAGAATTGTTTCTATTATATCTAATAGTTTTAATTATCTATTTTAACTGCTACATAAACCCCTAATAATCCAAATTTCTCTTTAAGAACCTAAGAAGCAAATAATTTTGATCCAAGATGACCAAATAGGAACAGCTCTGGATTGCAGTTCCTCTCAAAAACACAGAGGCTGAGTGATCACTGTATTTCCAAAAGAATTTTTACTGCCCACAGACCAGGAGATTGCTGGGCAGAAAAGTGGCATAGTCTCCAATGTGGCTATTTCAACCAGCACAGCATGTCTGCACAAAAACACACAGAAATCTGGGCACCATTTCAAATGGTGACTGTAATGCCTGGAAGACAGAGTAACCTGTTCAACTGGAAGAAAAGGGGGCTAAAACAGGGAGCTGGGTGATCTGGCTTGGCTGGTCCCACCCCCACAAAGACTGGCAATCTGAAATGTTCTGGATTGAGAGTCTCACAACAAGTACAGCTGGAACCAGGATGGTCCAGCTCTGCAGGGGGAAGGGCATCTGCCATTACCAAGGCAGTCCACCACTACTGAGACAGTCCACTGTTACCAAGGCAGTCCACCATTACTGAGGCAGTTACCATTACAGAGACAGTCTGCCATTACTGAGGCAGACCACCATTACCAAGGCAGTTCTAACTATATCCCTATAAACAAAACTGCAAGGAAGTTCACAAAGCAGCTAGGCAGAGCCCATGGCAGCTCAGTAATGCCTCTGTTGGCAGACTGACTAGGCTACCTCCTCGCTCAGAAGGGCATCTCTGACAAAAGGCAGCAGAATGACAGGAACTTATATAAATAAAACTCCACCTTCCCAGGACAGAGTATCTGGGAAGAAAAGGCGATTATGAGTTCCACTGCAGCAGACTTAAATGTACATTCCCATCAGGTCTGAACAGAACAATGGAACTCACAGCTCAGCACTTGAGCTCCTATAAGGGACAGACTGTCTCCTCAAGCAGTTTCCCGACCCCCGTATAACCAAAGAGACACCTCATAAAGGAGAGCTCAGGCTGACATCTGGCAGATATCCTTCTGGGACAAAGATAACAGAAGAAGAAACTGGCAGCAACCCATATTGTTGTGCAGCCACTGCAGGTGATCCCCAGACAAGCAGGGTCTGGAGTGGACCTCCAGCAGTCCCACATCAGGGGGACCTGACTGTTAGAAGGAAAACTAAGAAACAGAAAGAAATAACTTCATCAGCAACTAAAAGGACATCCACTCAGACAACTGATCTAAAAGTCACCAACCACAAAGACCACAGGTAGATAAATCCACAAAGATGGGAATAAACAAGCACAAAAAGGATGAAAATATCCAAAACCAGAATGCCTCTCCTCCTTCAAGGGATCACAACTCCTCACCAGCAAGGGACCAAGGTTGGATGGAGATTGGCTGTAATGAATTGACAGAAACAGGCTTCAGAAGGTGGGTAAAAACAAACTTCTCTGAGCTAAAAAATCACGCTCTAACCCAATGCAAAGAAACTAAGAACCTTCAAAAAATCTTCAATGAAATACTAATGAGAATAAACAGCTTAGAGAGGAATATAAATGAGTTGATGGAGGTGAAAACACAACAAGAGAACTTCACAGAGCATACACAAATTTCAATAGCCAAATCAACCCAGCAGAAGAAAGGATATAAGATATTGAAGATCAACTCAGTGAAATAAAATGAGAATGCAAGATTAGAGAAAAAAAGAGTAAAAAGAAATGAACAAAGCCTCAAAGAAATATGGGATTATATGAAAAGACCTAATCTAGGTTTGATCAGTGTACCTGAATGTGACAGGGAGAAAAAAATCCAAGCTGGAAAACACTTTTCAGGATAGTAACAAGGAGAACTTCCCCAACCTAGCAAGACAGGCCAACATTCAAGTCCAGGAAATACAGACAACACCACAAAGATATTCTGCAAGAAGAGCAACCCCAAGGCACATAATTGTCAGATTCACCAGGGTTGAAATGAAGGAAAAAATGCTAAGAGAAGTCAGAGAGAAAGGTAGGGTTACCCACAAAAGGAAGTCCATCAGACTCACAGTGGATCTCTCAGCAGAAACCCTACAAGCCAGAAGAGAGTGGGAGCCAACATTCAACATCCTTAAAGAAAAGTACTTTCAACCTAGAATTTCATATCCAGCCAAACTAAGCTTTATAGGCAAAGGAGAAATAAAATCCTTTATGAACAAGCAATTGCTCAAAGATTTTTTCAACACCAGGTCTGCTTTACAAGATCTCCTGAAAGAAGCACTAAACGTAGAAAGGAACAACCAGTACCAGCCACTCCAAAAATGCATCAAATGGTAAAGAGCAATAATACAATAAAGAAACTGCATCAACTAATGGGCAAAACAACCAGCTACCATCACAATGGCATGATCAAATTCACACATAACAATATGAACATTAAATGTAAATGGGCTGGAGGGGGAGGAAGATGGCGCTCTAGAAGCAACTCACCACTGCAGCTCTCAGTCAAGACGCAGAGGGTAAGCAAACACAGCATTTTCAGACGGATCCTTATAGCCCACAGAGCGGGGGAAAAGCCCAGGTGTAAAAGGCACGCAGGAATCAAGCGCAGCGATCTCCACTGGCGCGGCCAGGCAGCCAGCACCACCGCAGCAGCCGGCGCACAAAACACACGGGTCTGGGTGCCCTGTTAAACCCACAATTTGAGACTTGGGAGGGCAGATTGCTATGTTCATCTGACTGAACAGGTTTTGGATGGTGAACTAGACCAGGAGATTTCTGGGAGGTGAATTGTGAACCAGTGCAGCGGGTGGCTGCACTGGAAATCACACAGATCCCGGTGCCCTTTTGGCCAGCACCTGAGGCACCTGGGAGAGAGTCAACCCTACAACTTAAAAAGAAAAAAAAAAGCAAAAGGCTTGGAGGCAGGGAGCCAAGTGATCAGGCTCGATGGGTCCCACCCCCACAGGGACAAGCAATAAGTCGAATCAGAGTGCCGGGGGTTGAGAGTTGCACTGTGGGAAGAGCGGAACACATGACTGTGCAGCTCGGTGGGGGAGGGGTCGTCTGCCATTGCTGAGAGCTTCGGCCCCCACTGAGGTACCCGCCCACTGCGGACACAATCAGCCATTGCCAAGGCAACCCGCAATAACAGAGAGACTCCACCTACAGGGCAGAGCCCACATCAGCAGGGCGGAGCCTACGTCAGTAGGGCGGAGCCCAAAACAGCAGGATGGAGCCCACAGCAAAAGGGCGAACCTCACGCCAGCAGGGCGGAGCCTCGGCAGCCAAATAGTGACTAGACTGCCTCCTAGCTGGGCAGGACAGCACAACGGATACTCACAAATAAAGCCCTAACTCCCCGAGACAGAGCATATGAGGAAAAAAACCGGTTTCATGAGTTCTGCCACAACAGACTTAAATGTACCTGCCTAGCAACACTGAATGAACAACGGAGCTCACGGAACAGCACTTGAGCTCCTATAAAGTACAGATCGTCTCCTCAAACAGCTCCCTGATCCCCGTATACCCAAAGAATCACCTCAAAAATGACTGATCAGAC